>JAJOZX010002986.1:42500-577627 GCA_023014485.1 Bathynomus jamesi
GACATCGATACTTTGTAGTTTATCATTTAATATTTTTCTGATGTTGTTATCTTTACAATTACTTAATTTTGCAGTCACTCTTTTTCTCTTTCGGAACAATGCCCTCTTTTGTCTTTCGAACCTGCTTCTCTTTCCTCTTTGTTGTATCTTTGGGACATGTTTTTCCACAATTTCTAACGTCTTCTCCTATAACGTCATTAGCATCTCTTCCGTTGTCTTGGCCTCGAAAATGGTTTTCCAATCTATTACTTCCATGCTGGATGTCACATCTTCCCAGTTTATAGCTTTGGAGTGAAAATTAAAAATTTCGAATTTGCTTCGTTCTGTTGTGCGTGTTCTTTCCTTTCCTGTTGCCTTTATATTAGTTGTTATTTCAATGATATTGTGGTCTGATATCATAGTTGGGAAGATTTCTACATTATCAATTAGATTACTGTTGTTTGTGAATACCAAATCTAGGCAGTTGTTTTTTCTTGTGTTTTCTGTTATTTCTTGCGTTAACATAAATTCATCAGCTAAAGCTAGTAGCATTTTTACCTGCTCCTGGTCTTCTCGTGTGCCCCCCTTGTCCTGTTGGATACATATATTTTTTCCTATCCTTTTATATTTCATGAATGGGAAATTAAAATCACCACAGAGAAAAATATTTGGGGTTGGAGAGTGTAGGTCTTTATGTAATGGAATCTGAAAATTTTGAGGTTGGCGTGTTTGGGGGTCTGTACATTACAATTAGTACCATATTTAATTTTTCAATTTTTGCTGCTACACATTCTACGTAGTTGTTTGAGGTACTTATAACCATTTCTGCTATGTGCCTTTCCAGTGTGTAAATAGCACATCCTCCTTTACGTCTCACTGTTCTGTCGGCTCGGAGGATGTTATAGTTGTCAATTTGTATTTCTTTTTTGTCAATACAGGACTCACAATTTTCACAGTTCGCCTGGCAGTCCTTTAGATGAGTTTCCGTGAGGCATGCAAAGTCTGCTCCGGCTTCTTGCATGAGTCCTTTCAGGTATGCAACTTTGTTCGTGGACTGGTTTGATTTAAGGCCCTGTATGTTGGCTAGGATTATTTTTATTTTTTCTCTTTCTTTTTCGCATACAGGTGGTTCCGCTTTGTTTCCGATGGGGTGCCGGTTTCGTTGCCTTGTGGTCCTCCGAGAATTTACCTCTTTTTATCTTTGTCGGTACCTGTTGTCCCGATAACGCATGAAGTGTCTTTGTTCGTACCTTCTGTCCGGCTCTCGGATTTCTATATTTATATTTGTCAGCTGGTTATTTGTCAGCTATATATATATATATATATATATATATATATATATGCTAGAGCTCAGCCCATTTTATGTCACTATCTTTTATGACGTCTATGATGTCACTATCTTTCAACCAATCGGGAATACAGAGGCCTCCAGCGGCCTCAGATGACCTCGGAGGCCGACGCCACATAACCTATGTTCTTTCCCGGCCTCAGGTACCCCTATCCTCCAAGTCCCCTCCAAATCTGGCCAGTGGTTTGGCCGGCCATAAGAAACAAAAAATGAAAGTTCGTAGGCAGTTCGACCGTCACAATTATTAGTATAGATAAGGGTCCATTATGATTACTGCAAGTCTATAATTATGAACAGCTACCACAATACAACTTTTTACATACTAGTGAATTTGAATAAAAAATAGATATTACACAACCAACCCCCACAATCCCTCATTCCCCTTCCCCACCCACCAGTCTTCTTTCTATTACGCTTGCTCATCATTATCACATACTCATCATCCTTTTTAGATGTTTTTCGCTTCCATCCTCAACCTGTTTTGTTCTTCACATCCCCAGTTTGTGAGTGGTGAGAAAGTGTTTTGGAAACAGAAGGCAATGATACTCCAGCTTTAGCAGCTATTTATCTTTGAGTGTTGCCTTCTTTATGGAGAACAATAATTTTCAACCTATTCTTGTATGAAATTTCTTTATTTGGAGCCATTATACTATCTTATCTGTAAAAAAAATTAGAAGATGAGACATTTTTGTATTAAAGTTTAACAAATATGATGATATTTTTAAAAAACTTGCGATTACATGACGGTATAAACAACATGTATGAGTCATTAAATCTATAAACATGTTATTACATCAAACTGAACAGTATGTTTACCAGTAAAGAACCCGGCCCTCAAAATTAGCAAAATCAATAAAATCTAGTGGTATACTGATTCATCGGCATTGGCAGAATCGGCCATTTTTTGGGCATTGGCATCGGCCAAATTTAGCTGATTCTCTTAATGATTATTTGAAATTTTGAAATTTTCATTACAAAACAAAATCTATATTTACAGAAAATTGAACACCAAAAAACACTATGATAATTTATACTCATTTCAAAGTGTAATTATATAAAAATACTAGTACAGTTCCCGCCGCTTCGCTGACGGTTAGACAGGCTAAACTACAAAAAAGAACCCAGCCGTGAAAATTTGAGCTTCACATTGTGTCAACATTTCTGAATCTGGTATCTCCCAAAACCTCCTCACCCCCATTCATACAACTTGGGGGCTAACCCCCTCCCCCATTACCCCCACCCCTCCCCATTGCCCCACCCATCCCCCATTACCCCCACCCCCACCCTTCCCCCATTGCTAAACTACAGAAAAGAACACAGTCATGAAAATCTTGAGCTTCACATTGCCGCCAGTAATACAATTTCTGAATTTTTTTTACAATTTCTGAATTTTTTTCTCACAATTTTTTCTCACAATTTCTGAAAGTGTGACGGACAGACGGACAGACGGACAGCTCTCTTATTATAATATATAGATTTTACATTCACAAAAATGGCAAAGCATAATAAGTTAAGTTGTCCATAAATTTACATTTTCTCGACTTGCTAATCTCTAAATATTATAAACTATTGTAATGTAATTGTAATTGGTTGTGTAATGTCTATTTTGGTTGAAATTCACTCGTATATAAAGTTGTATTGCGGTAGCTGTTCATATAGACTTGCAGTAATCATAATGGCACCTTATTATTGTATAAGACTAGTAAACTACATGGAGTTCAACGCTGTATACGATCATATTAATTGTTTATCTTTATGAACACAGACATTACAATATAATTACCTGTATGTCAATGAATGCACATTCAATTGTCCTTTAGATATATACTAGCAAAAGATCGGCGCGTAGCGGCGATCTTGCTAGATCTGCGGTGCTTGGACCTTCGACCCAAACCGAATTGTGGGCCTACAGCGTATTTTATTTTGAACGTCAATAGCCCTTTATCAAGATATCGTTCCCATTCCTCTCACCTTGGGCCTCAGTAATTGGGGTGCCTGTGGCCCTCCAATTACTGGCGAACCAATTATTCGGTCAATAAAACTACAGAAAAGAACGCAGCCATGAAAATCTAAAACTTCACAAATCTTGATACGATGAACTCGGATGTGAAGCTCAAGATTTTCATGACTGCGTTCTTTTCTATAGTTTTATTGACCAAATAATTAAACCGACAGTAATTGGGGGTCGCAGGTCCCTAATTACTGGGGGTTCAATTATTTGGTCAATAAAACTATAGTCATGAAAATCTTAAGCTTCACAAATATTGACACAATGTGAAGCTCAAGATTTTCATTGCTGCGTTCTCTTCTATAGTTTTATCGCGGTGCTGGGGGCCCTCGTGCCCAGTAATTGGTGGGGGGGGGAGGCTGGTCACACATATATTTTCGTTCATTACTCATCACCCCCATCCACCATACCTATGCATCGGCATTACTACTATAATATATGTGACCTTGAAATGATTTTATATGCCTTTTTATAAAGTGTTGATATTACATGTACACTTCATTGTACAGTTGCTCGCATATGTAATGTTCCTCGCCTCACAGAGGACTCCGTACATGTGGTAACGCCGCCGTGATAGTCAAGGTACCCCAACTGGTGCGAAGGTAGGGTGGAGGGGGGACAACCGAGTTCAACAACATATAACACAGATATATACTGTATATCTAAAGGACAATTGAATGTGCAGTCATTGACATACAGGTAATCATAATGTAATGTCTATGTTCATAAAGATGTCTGCGGACAGATGTCTACGGACAGACAGGCAGACACATTTTTGCTAAATTATAATAGTAATGATGCCCGATTAGGTTAATTAAATGGCCGGTTAGGTCAATTGAATGCCCGATTAGATTAATTGAATGCCCGGTTAGGTTAATTGTACACCCTTGACGATTGGTTAGGTTAAGTCATGATATTTTCGTTAAAGCCAACGAAAATATCACGACTTAACCTAACCAATCGTCAAGGGCGTACAGATGACCTAACCTGGCATTCAATGAACCTAACCGGGTATTCAATAATTTTACCATAGGTTTCGTAATGATCTTGATGACGTCATTTAATGTTTTAAAATTAATTATTTAATTTATTAACACCCATGTGCACAACCTCGGGACATAATCAATATGTGTGTGAAGTTTCATGTTTGTAACTGCTTCCATTTTGGAGTTATGGCTGATGGCTGGCTGGAACACACACACACACACACACACAACAACACACACACCACACACGTCTTTTTATTATTGTTATTATTATTATTATAGATAAACAATAGACTGGTACAAATTTATAACCTAAAGACTTCCGAAAATCAACAATTTTTTATAAAGAAAAGGGGAAAATTGGTTTTGTAGGCCTAGGGGTCCGAAATTTTCAAAAAATGGAAAATAATTGCTATTTTCTTACTTACAGCGACAGGCATAATGATATTAGGATACCTAATAGAAATTTTGTAATATTTTAAAGTGGGGAAAATAAATAATTTTCTAAAAATGATCTTCAACTATAAAAGCGCATCTAATCAGATAACTTAATTAACATATTTCTATGACAACTAAAAAATAGAATGATAAATCAATATCCTATCAAATTGTTTGTGTATACGTAAAATTATTTGTACAAAAGCCACAGTAATAAAATGCACAAAAGTCACGGTAAATAATTTCGAGTGTGGCTCGTTTAACTTTAAACTTGTGTTTATTTAAATTGCCCCTTTTAATTATGTAATTTTTTGTATTGAATCGATAAAGAAATCTTTTGTGAATCGAAAAATCTTTTGTGAATCGAATGATATTAAATGTTTAGTAAATATTGACTTATTTTGTGTCAAAATTATGATTCAAAATGAAAAATTAAAAAAATGCGTGTACAGGCATGGGAAGAACTGTACCCCTAAAAGGGAGGAAGGAATTATGTTAGGGAATTTTTTTTAGCATGGGCACTGCACAATAAAATGACGCATCGAATGGTGAAAACCGCATTGTTCTACACCAATTGTAGCGACCTGTAGGTGTGCGCAAAAAAACTGTTACATATATATATATATATATATATATATATATATATATAAGGCTTCATTTCTGAAATAGTATATTAGATGTCTGTGTTATTTGTTGTTGGACTCGGTTGTCCTCCTTCTACCCTACCTTCGCACCAGTTGGGGTACCTTGACTATCACTGTGGCATTGCCACATGTACGGAGTCGCCTGTGAGGCGAGGAACATAACATATGCGGGCAACTGTACATATATGTAATAATATAAATAGTACTTCTCCAGATTTTATGTATACAGAGAATAAAGGGTATCTTTTCCAAAATGCAAATGATTCACCATATTCCAAATTTTTTTTATGTAGGAAGAAGGGGGCAAGGGCAAATGGCCGCAAAGGCGCCCCTCCCATAGAAGAAAAGAGCCAAAATCAAGGTCCGGGGTTTTCGAGATGCCTGGACACTCTGCGTTTGAAAGATGGGAGGTCATAGACGGGAGGAAAGATGGATTGAGGAAGATTGTTCCAGAGTTGACCGGTTGAGTAGATGAAAGACTGAAAATACTGATTAACCCTTGCATTAGATAGATGGACAGAAAAGGAATGGGAAAGTGTAGAAGAGAGAGAGAGGCAACATTGCGGGGAAGAGAGAGAAATTGAAGACAATGAGTAAGAGGCGGGGAACTGATGAGACGAAAAGCCTTTGATTCCACCTGGTCAAGTACGACTTTGTGGGTTAAACCACCCCACACATGAGAAGCATACTCCATATCGGGGCGAATAAGACCCCTGTACAGAGAGAGTAACTGAGTGGGGGTGAAGAAACCGCGGAGGCGGTACAGCACACCTAACCTCTTAGAAGCTGTTTTAGAAAGAGAGTATATGTGATTTTTCCAGGAAAGATCACGGAAAAAGGAAACGCCGAGAATGTTAAGAGAAGAGGAAGGATTGAGTTGTGTGTTGTTGAAGGTAAGGGGATAGTTGTGTAGAAAATTGGATGAGTAGACAGATGAAGGAACTGAGTTTTTGAGGCATTGTAAGCCACATGGTTTTTCTCTGCCCCACTCAGAGATAGCAGAAAGATCAGAGGTCAGGTATCCCACAGCCGTCCTACGCGAATCATGAAGTGACTGCTGTGAGGGACGCTTTGGGAAGCGGGTGAAGTGGAGTGGAATCATCGGAATAGTAGAGGAAGTGCCAATTAAAAGATCATTAATATATAAAAGGAAAAGAGTGCGTAACAGGACAGAACCCTGAGCGAAGAGTTCAGCTTTGTCAGATGAGACGGCAACTGTGCCGTCGGAATGAAAAAGAGGAGGGAAGGAAGAGGAAGCAAAGTTGTTGAAAAGGTTCTTAGTTAGATGCCAGAAAGAGCGAGAAGAATTAGAATTGGATTAAATTTTCACATTTTTTTTGGATGAAGGAATTTTTAGCGAGTCGAAGAAAAGATTTTCACGATTCCAGGCAGAAATATAAGCTGAGTGAGAGTCAGGAGTTGGATGGCGACGGTACCTTCTGAAAGCCTCCTCTCTGTTGCGGATAGCATTAAAACAAGTAAAGTTACACCAAGGTTTTTTTGCATAGTACTTGGAATAGAATATGGAATGTACGCCTCCATGCCCGAGAGAATCACCTTTGTGATGCGCTCAGCATACCCAGAAGGGCCCCGGCCACGGAAGCAGTAATCATTCCATGGGAAATCACAGAAGTACTGGCTAAAGGACTCCCAATCAGTGGCGCCGAAGTGCCAAAGGCGCCTCCTCTTGGGAGGATCCAAAGGCTGAATTGGAGGATAGGACAGGAAACAGATATAAGATTGTGATCGGAGGAGCCCAACGGAGAGAAAAGTTTGACAGAGTAAGAAGAAGGATGAGAGGTAAGAAATAAATCCAGAATGTTGGGTCTATCTCCAAGACGATCGGTGATACGAGTAGGGTGCTGTACAATCTGCTCTAGGTCATTTAGAATAGAAAAGTTGTAAGCTAGTTCACCAGGGATGTCAGTGAAATGGGAGGAGCGCCAAAGGTGGTGGTGAACAATGAAATCTCCTAAAATGGAGATTTCAGCAAAGGGAGAGCGGGAAAGAATGTATTCCACTTTGGAAGTGAGGTAGGCAAAGAATTTTGGATAGTCAGTACAATTAGGAGAAAGGTAAACAGCGCAGATATATTTAGTTTGAGATTGGCATGTAAGCCGTAGCCAGAGGATATAGAATTCGGAAGATTCGAGTTCAGGAATATGAGAACAAATTAGGTCATTGCGTGCATATACGGAACAGCGACCTTTGGAGTGAAATTGAGTATGGAGAAAGTAAGATGGTACAGAAAAGGAGTTGCTGTCAGTCGTCCCAGACACGTGAGTTTCAGTGAGGAAAAGAAGATGAGGTTTAGTGGAGGAAAGGTGGTGTTCAACAGATTGAAAATTTGAGAAAAGGCCACGAATGTTGCAGAAGTTTAAGAAAAGTGAATCAGACAGAGGTCCAGAACATCTCGAATGGGCGGTAGCAGATCCAGCCTCGCTGCTCGGGTCTGCGTTCCCGTATCGGAAATGGGGGAAGCCAGAAGTGGGGACATTTATGGTCCCCTCCACATGGGACTCCGAGGCTCTTGATGTTGATTTC
This sequence comes from Bathynomus jamesi, assembly GCA_023014485.1. Classification (NCBI taxonomy): domain Eukaryota; kingdom Metazoa; phylum Arthropoda; class Malacostraca; order Isopoda; family Cirolanidae; genus Bathynomus; species Bathynomus jamesi. The sequence goes on from JAJOZX010002986.1 coordinate 50,448, forward strand.
ATTTTTTTTTTAAATTTTGAAAAGATCATGTAGTGTGTAAGATGCATATATATATATATATATATATATATATATATATATAATATATATATATAATATATATATATATATATAATATATATATATATATATATATATATATATATATATACTGTGTATATATATATATATATATATATATATATACTGTGTATATATATATATGTTGTGAGGAATAGGGAGCGAAGGTGTGTGTTTGAGAGCATGCTGGACTGCTCACAGGGTAGATGAGACACAGAAAAATATCAGCTAAGGAGGACAGTGACAGGAGAAACGGGAGTTCCAACACTCCCTATCTGCTGTCTAACGTCTACCGGAGTACTTCCCTGGTCGATTGTTGTCTACAATCTTTTTTCTCCGATGGCGAACATTTGTGTCATGTCATCGGCAAGTGTTCTTGAAATGTAAAACGACATTGTATACAGTACATTCTATAGAATGCTTAATAAAGTAGAATGTACATTAGAAACGTAAATATTCTGACTTTTGAATCTTCTTCTGAAATTCGTAATTACAAATTATGTAATTACAAATTATGTATTGTCCACTAAATCTAAAACGAAAAGATCAAATCGTGAATTTTTTTTTTTATATTTCGGCTACTATTACAATCATAAACATTATCCAACACGTACATTTACTATAGATGACAGTTCCAGAGTCGAACTTGTTACCTCAGTAGTATATTGGCACCCTCAGTAGGAACTGGCTGCGGTGGGCTGTGGTGGAGTGGGTAGCACATTACACTTGGAATTGTCAGGAATGGGTAGTGATGGTGATGGGTTGATGGGTAAGGGATTACAAACACGCAAAAAGGTTGAAGGGTAATATATATATATATATATATATCGAGAGAGAGAGAGAGAGAGAGAGAGAGAGAGAGAGAGAGAGAGAGGGAGAGAGAGAGAGAGAGAGAGAGGTGCAGAAAAATGTTTTAGGTTTTAAAAATCTGTTAAAAATCAACTAATTCATAGTTTTCTTTGTTTGAAGTATCAAATTCAAAGTAAAACTGTAAAATATTGATCTCTGTAAAGTACTAGGGGCACTCAGTATATTTTGCCCCACCCTTTTTTCTTAGCTAGATAATACGCCGTGGGGCTGAAATGTATTTTGGGTCGTAAGTTTGAACTTTCTACCCTTCACATAACCAGATTTTTCCAGTTTGAACCTCCCTTCCTTGTATAAAACCGCTTTTAAACGCCCTTGTATAAAACCGATGGTTAACGCAGTTTCGAAAATGGCGTCTGACTGTGATGTGCGTCGTAAACAGAATGCTGTTGTCGAGTTCTTAACCGCAGAGAAGGAAACAGTTGGAAATATTCACAAACATCTACAAAACGTATATGGAGATGCTGTTGTTGATCGAAGCATAGTTGAACGCTGGTCTAAACGTGTGAGATCATTGGGGAGAGGGAGAGCCAGCCTCGATGATGAGCCACGCAGCGGTCGTCCGGCATCGGCTGTGACATCTTACACTGTGCAGCGTGCTAACAGCATCATTCGATCAAATCGGCGCGTCACATACAAGGAGCTATCACGAGCTAGGAATTAGTGAAGGAAATGTGAATACGATAATTCAGCAACTGGGATACCCAAAAGTGTGTTCACGGTTTGTTCCTTGCCAACTGACTGAAGATCACAAAGCCCAAAGAAAAGAAATTGTTTCTGAGTCGTTGGTTCGATACGATACAGAAGGGGATGACTTCCTTTCACGAATTGTGACTGGGGATGAGACTTGGGTACACCACTTTGAACCTGAACCAAACGCCAATCCATTGAGTGGCATCACGCAGACTCCCCACGCAAGAAAAAGTTCAAAATGGCTCCCTTTGCAGGAAAGGTTATGGCCACCACTTTCTGGGACATGAAATGGGTGATTCTGGTGGACATTATGAAGAAAGGACAAACAATCAACTCAGAGGCATATATTGCTACCCTACAGAGACTCCACAGACGTATAAAGCGAATTCGACCTGAGAGAAAACTGGAAGACGTCCTTCTTTTGCACGATAACGCAACACCACACAACAGTTTGCAAACAAGAGCAGCCATCACAAAAATGCGTTTGACTGTGTTATCTCACCCTCCATACAGCCCGAATCTGGCACCTTCAGACTTCCATTTGTTTGGGCCAATGAAGGATTCTATTCGTGGAAGAACGCTTCAGAGTGACGATGAGGTTGTTGAGGAGGTTAAGAACGTAAGAGGTGGCTCCAGCGGAAGCCAGCGGACTTTTACCAGCAAGGAATAAAGGCCCTTGTTTCGAGATGGAGGAAAGCCGTAGAAAAGGATGGAGACTATGTGAAAAAATAAAAACTTGTAAAAAAGGTATGTAACTACTTGTGTACAAAATTTCTGGCACTTACAAGGAAACTTGGAAAGAAAAAAAAAGATGGAGCAAAATATATTGAGTGGCCCTCGTACATCATGCCTCAGTTGACAGATTAGCAGTGGGTAGCAATGTTGAACTCTATTTATGACGTAGCTCGGTAACAGTTTCGCAAAGAAAGAGTTCGAACGATTGCATAATGCTAAAGCTACCCACATGCATGTGACAGTACTAAAGATTGTGATAAAGTTTCATGAACATGGAAGAGTGCAAAGCATGAAAAGGGGGAGAAGTGGTATACCAAAAACCATCAAAACTCTGACAACACACCGGCTATAAATGCATCAATGGACATTTTTTAATGGAATGCTCCAGACAAAATACTGGCCAGCAATCCATTATGGACAAACCACTGATGAAAACAGGCTATAGTTTCTGCAAGATGGCATGACTTCACACACTGCAAACGTATGTCTTGAGTGATTGTAAAAATGAATACAAGACCGGTTTTTTTCTGATAAGTGAACGTCCATGACCGCACAGCCTTAATCTTAACCCGAGTGATTACTTTTTTTATGAGGCATTTAAAGAAGATATGGAAAAAATGAAGAACTAAAACAGATTATGCTCCAAATAATCAGGAAATTCGAAGAAGCACGAACGCAAAAAGTTTCGAAGTTATAATGACCGATGCTGCGAAATCTAAGACACAAAACAGGATAGCGATAAACAAAGCAAAATGAATTATGGGACAGATATTAAGAACCTTCAAAAGAAGGGACAAGAAAGTAATGATTCTCTTGCTGAAAACACTAATTATACTAAAACTTGAAATTAATAAAATAAAATAAATTAATAAACTAGAATAAATTTATTATTTGCAAAGAACTCAATTACTGGAAAAAGATTATACGAGTACATCATCACATGGAACATAATGAAGAAAGTAGCACCTAACTCACACTGAACCCGAAAACCATCCGAACAACACTGGAAAATAGGAAAAGTAGAACGTGTGGTGTTTCCAAACTAAATGCCAGACCTACGCATACGCATTACTACTATAATATATGTGTGGCCTTGAAATGATTACATCCTCATCTCTAAAGAAAAATAGCTTTGTTGTCAGAGGGTCAAGGCTATTTAACAAGCTTTTCAAACAAATCAGGAACACCACCACTGCTTCAAAAGAAGAGTAGACGCCTGGCTGAGGACGGTCCCGGATGAGCCTGGTGTGCCAGGCTATCTGAGGTGGAGAGCTCAAGACCAACTCTCTCTTACAGCACTGCAAGCCATGTCTAGAAGTGGGACCTCCAGCCTGACCTGACCTCCGTGTGAAGAGAGACCGACGCACGGAACATCTGCAAGGTTGCAATATAAATATATCGTATCTCATAGTTTTTCCGTCTGTCGTTTTTTTTCACGCGAAGATCAAGCTGGTGACCCCACCTATAGACCTGACCTGGTGGAGGAGCGAGTTGCTCTCTTGCGATCTCCATTGTACATAGTCAGGCAAGCCCGGCTAATCTGCTACCGTTCTGAGCAAGGCGCCTAGTCTTCTTTCGAAGAATTTCAATGTAACACCAGTGATGTTCTTGATCTTCGGAAGCTGTTTGAATCGTCTCGACTCCCCGACAACCAAGTTATTTTTCCTCAGAGGAACGAGTTGCTGTCTTGCGATCTCCATTGCACATAGTTAGGCAAGCCCGGCTAATCTGCTACCATCCTGAGCCAGGCGACTAGTCTTCTTTTGAAGAATTTCACTGTAACACCAGTGATGTTTTTGATCTTCGGAAGCTGTTTGAATAGTCTCGGCTCCCTGACAACCAAGTTATTTTTCCTCAGAGTTGAGGGTGTATCATGTCTGGCCTTTAGTTTGGGAACACTATACATTCTACCTTTTGTATTTTCCGCTGTTGTTTGGGTGGTTACTGGGTTCAGTTTGAGGTTAGGTACCAGTTTTTCTATTATTTTCCATATGTAAATTATGGTGTATCTCTCTCTCTCTCTTCTTTCTAGTGAATATAGATTTTAATTTACAAAATCTTTCTCAGTAGTTAGGTTATCTTCAGCCATCAATCTTGGCTGTCAAATTTCTCCGAGTTTCTTCCAATTTATTAATTTCTTCTTTTTTTATATATGGGGACGTCAAGACTGAGCAATATTCAATTTTTGGTACGATCAGCTTTTCAGCAGGGGAATCATTACTTTCTTGTCCCTTCTTCTAAGGTTCTCAGTACCTGTCCCGCAACTCTTTTTACTTTGTTTATCGCTCTCTCATTTGGTTTTTCAAATTTCCTATCCTCGGTCATTATAACCCCGAAATCTCGCGTTCTTGCTTCTCTAAATTTCCTCTCAATTTGGGGCATGATATGCTGTCTGTTTTGGTTCCTCATTTCTTTCATATCTCAAGAGCTGAAATTTCTCTGTGTTAAATTTCATGTTGTTGTCTTCTGACCATCTGTATATTCTGTTTTTGTCCCTCTGGAGAGAGCATTTCCTGCAATTTGCATGGAATAATTTGATTTATTTATGAAATCATTGGGAAGCCTTTTACTGTATTATGATTACGGTTGACCTGATGGTGGGTAATCGCTCTGTAAATGGGCGAAATATAGTTTCTCTTATTAGCAACTTTGTATACACTGATACCGAGAGTAAGTTTATACTGGCCATTTAGTTTTAGAATATTTAAGTTTCTGAACATTGAAAAGGTATGAGATCGTTTGTCCTCATTGTCTGAGAGAGTTCATAAACATTTTTTATGGATTACTTCTAGCGGACACAGTAAATAATTCTTTGTACTACCCCACGCTGTGATTCTATATTGCAAGTGTGGATGGATAAATGAGTAATTTTTGGGGCATTGTTTTTTTTTTTCAGTTTAAACATTATGTAGAGAAATCTCGATATTTTGATTTGATATGTTGTGTGTGACTTTTGAAATTTAATTTTTCATCTAACTTGATGCCAAGAACCTTAACTTCATTTACTTTTGCAAGAGAAGTGTTTCCAATTATTAATGGTGTGTGCACGATTGCAGTTTTCTTAGTTACGATCATATGTGATGATTTTGTCAAGATTAGTTAAAGCTTATTTGCATACATCCATTTATAGACATGATTTAATTGCCTGTTCACTTCGTTCATTAGGTGTGTAGAAGTGAGTGTTGTATCATCTGCATATTGAATACAGTATAATGTTGATCGATAAAACTCCTTTACATGTATTAAGAAGACTAAGGGTCCAAGGATTGATCCTTGTGGAACCCCATTTTCCAATACAGTATATTCTGATGAATATGGGGTAAAATCAAAATCTGTTAGACACTCTCCTCGTAATTTTTCTTCAAAGAAGGCATCTCTGTCAGGTATCACTTTGTCGCTTTTTGAGGTACTGAAAAGTGATTCGTTCTGGGTTCTCAATATTTCAGATGTTTCTTTTAAATCGTATGTTAGTTCATTATTTACTTTCCTCAAGGGCCCGATAGTGGTGCGCGTTCTTGTTTTCCTTTTCGCATAGCTATAGAACTATTTTGGGTTTGCCTTTATTACTTTTTTTACAACTCCTACCTCATTTTCCTCTTCCTCCTCCGTATAGCACTTAATTATGACTTGTATTTCCATGTCGATACTCTCCAGTTTTTTTGTATATATATATATATATATATTTCACTTGGTCATTTCGCGAAATGACTAAAATCTTCAGCTATTACGCGAAATGGTTGAAATTCCACCTTGGTCATTTCGTACAAGATCATTTGCCCGGTTAGGTCACTCTATGCCCGTTAGGTACTGTATGCCCTTAACAATTGGCTAGGTTAAGTCGTGTTATTTTCGTTAGTTTTAACGAAATAACACGACTTAACCTAACCAATTGTCAAGGGCATACAGTTGACCTAACCGGGCCTTCAATGGCGGACATCGGAATAACATTGAAGGCCCGGTTAGTATTTGAAAACCTCTATATTGAAAATTCAAATGTGTTCAAATGTTCAAATGTGTATTTGAAGAGTGTTTCTCACTTATTGGAACAGACCTTTGGATGTATGCATGTTTTAGCAGATTTAGTTAGGTAAATAAAGGTTTCCAATTTTATTGTGATGTTTGTTATTTCTATGAATTCACGACAAAAGCCATTGTAGCCATTTCACGAAATGACTAAGGTGGAATTTCAGCCATTTCGCGTAATGTCTGACGATTTTAGTCATTTCGCGAAATGACCAAGTGAAACAGCCATTACGCGAAATGGCTGGTTACACACACTTTGACTGTAACATATATATATATATATATATATATATAATAATTTGGGTCGTCTCCGATGTTGGCGACCCCACGTGGGTTCTTTTCTTCCTTCGGTTGGATATATATATATATATATATATATATATATATATATATATATATGTGGGAACGGATTTCAAACAAAGAACTATATAGACCAGTGTCACTGACATCTCATCTCACCAAAATATTCGAAAGAATAAGCAAAGAAAAAATCTTTCCGTTTTAAAGGCACAAAAAAGATTCATTAAGAACCAGCACTGATTCCGATCAGGTAGATCGTGACTATCATCAATATTATTTATGCACTGAAAAACAGTGAAGATTATGATGTAATTTACTGACATTACCAAAGAATTTAAGTGTAATCATGGAACAATAGCATATAAAATGAAATGCATGGGAATAACAGGCAAATGGATCTACGAGTATAACTTCGTTTGAGAGTATCATGAAGTTGTTACAGTCCAAGGTGTATCATCATCAGAATCAGAGGTACGTATCTCTGCACCACAAGTAACAACACTTGTTCAACTCTTAATCATAATCATGCTTACCATTACAGATACTGAAGTAACAATAATTGCACAGAAGTATCCTTTGCCAACAATGCAAAATGATACAAAGGGACCAAGACTATAATGATTCTTTCGCTGAAAATATTGATCGTACTACGACTAAAACTGAAATACTGCTCAGTTTAAACGTCCCTGTGTGAAGAAAGAAATTCGTCAATCAGAAGGAATTGAAATTTTCCAGCAAAAACCAATGGATTTAAAACACTAAATTACCGGGAAAGATTACTCAAATTAAATTTGTACTCCTCATGAACGGGAGATAGACCACAATTTACATATGAAAAAATTGAAAAAATTGGTTCAGATTTCAAAATGAACACCATAAGCATCCATATAACTCTGGAAACTAGCCATGAAGTTGAAAATTTTATGATTTTAATGATTTCAGTTACTGGAAAGCTAGACAAGGAACAAGCTCAAGTCTAAAAGAAAATAGTTTCGTTGTTAGAGGGTCAAAATTATTTCAGTAATAACCAAAAGTATAGTACTTTTATTTCCTGTTCAAAATGTTTCATGTGTGTGTGTGTGTGTGTGTGTGTGTGTGTGTGTGTGTGTGTGTGTGTGTGTGTGTGTGTGAGAGAGAGAGAGAGAGAGAGAGAGAGAGAGAGAGAGATTTTTATTCTCTTCCTCTTTAAGTGGCAAAAGTCATTAATTGCAGAATGCAGTTTATGAAGTCTTATTTGCGTTTTTATTACTCTGTAGAAACACGTTGAAATCCAAAGAATTTAATAAATGACAACCGCTTACAGTCACCCATCACTTAAACTCTTAAACCTCAAATATAATACTCTGAAACGCGAGCAACATTCTTCATCTTATTACCTACACATAATTTATAAAGAAGCGTTCATCTTGGATGATGAATTTGGGCCCCTTCAAGCACGCACGTTCAATTATTCTCCTGGATTTTTTTTCCTAGGGTGCGTGTGAAATTATTCCTGCAGTTGGAATTATTATCATAAAATACAGCTTTCAATTTACTCTTGTCTTCATAAATTGCTCTTAAACTTTGTTAAGGTAAAGTTATGAAAAGCATTTCGATGAAATAATTTTACTACGAAAAAGAGGCTTTCCTAAGACTCATGAAGCCTTTTGGAATAATTAGACCTGCAATTTGAGGAGACTATGGATGTTTATATAATATTTATGTACAGTATATAGTCAAAGTTGTTTCCACCTTTTTCCCCCATGTTCATGTTACGGCCGAATGAGCTGTAAACGTTTTAAAAAACAACTGTTAATTGACCAGGATCAACGAATCACGGCCTCTTCTCATTCCTCGTAATTCTGTGGTTTTGCATATAATGCAAGTTATATTAAATATTAACTTTTTCCTGGCGTAGCCGAATGGTCAACGCCCGTTCCTCCAAGTCAGAGGGGCTGGTTCAAATTCTGGTGAAATAAATTTTGCACATGCAAAAATGCGCGGTTATGCGGTTATGCGTTTGTATTTATATATATATATATATATATGATGAATAAAACCACGAAGGAAAGGAAATACAGAATGGTGCTCAAACGCTTTCGTCTAATGACATCCTCAGTATTCCTGAGGATGTCATTAGACGAAAGCGCTTAAGCACCATTCTGTATTTCCTTTCCTTCGTGGTTTTATTCATCATAAATATTTTTTACGTGTTACTTTCGTGAAATAATTTTCATATATATATATATAAATTTCAACCTTTCAAAGGTTCCGTGCGATGAGTCCTCATTTCACAAAGGTCAATCTTGTCGCCCCTCCTCTCGAGTTGGCCTGGTGAAGTAATGAGCTGGTTTCTTGCACTCTCCACCTCACATAGCCAGGTGTATATATATATATATATATATATATATATACACACACACACATATATATATGTGTGTGTGTGTGTATTATATATATATATATATATATATATATATATATACACACTGTATATCGACCCTTCCTCTTTTTTTTCAAATCATAAATATCAATAACAACCAACTAACTACTCTTCATATCTTAGAATCTTCCCATATCCATAAAGCAAAATCCATATTGAACGATCATACCTCTACTTTTGACCTGACCATCGCAGACTAATGAATTTTTTATAGTTTCCCTCTGTTGGGATATTGTTTACTGTGATTAAAAACGTCATATACCTAAGATTAATGCAAGTTTTTATTGTATATTTTTTAACCTTGTTTTAACGTTTCATTATTTTAATTCTTGTTTTATCTTCTTTATTCAATTATAAATTTGACTAATGTTTTATCACATTTTACTGTTTAATTTATAATATTTGTAATTTTTAACAGTGAAGATGGAAGTTAATTTCTGAAACGTTTGTTTACAATAAAAATGAGAAATACTGTATGTGCGTTTTCTTATTCATCCTGAAACTGAAATTCCCTAAGAACAAACCTTTGGGTGAGATTATATACACTGTATATATGGCTGTGTGTGTGTGTGTGTGTGTGTGTGTGTGTGTGTTTGTATTAGAACTTCATTTGTGAAATTTGAGTAAAAGGTTAGAAATTAAATAACTGAAATAAAAGCAACATTTTGATCTCCAGTTTTACATTTTCCAAATTTTTTTTTACCTTTCTTCCATTCTATCATTTTTCAACCTTTCACTTCTTTCTCTTTGGGGCTATATGCTTACCTTCGTATATACATTCGGAATTATTATTATTATTATTATTATTATTATTATTATTATTATTATTACCACTTGTAATTATATACCCATAAATTGAGCTAAATAATTGCGTGAAAAGGATACAATAAAGTCGAAATGGCAGTCGTAGAGATTTTTTGAGATTGATTTAGATTGCTAAGTTCCATTGCAGTACGGAAGAGTTATAGGGCATTAGGTCTTATCTTGTCGGAAAACGTTATTTACATTAGTAGAAAAATGAGGAGTGTCTACTGCGAACGTTTTAGAAGTTATTAATTGAACTTTTGTGAAATTACGACGAATTTAAAACCAGGCATTCAAAGTTAAAGGTTTTAAAACTACAGTAGACGCTTTGGAGACAATAATAATGCTTGAGTTGGTTAGCCTCATCCGTAACGGTAAAGGTCATCATGTGACGGAGAGGACCTACTGTATATCTCTACGTGGGATCCCAACACTATAAGTATTGGTACATCATTTGAACGCCCCAATGCTTCAAAAGACAACATGCGTATATGTGTACATTCTTAATCACTGTGTATACGAGAGTGAAGGTAGCGTCCGTAGCTCAGTGGGAAACAGTTTCTCTATAAGCGAAGTGAGAAGACTGTGGCCAGGAGTTCGGATCCCAATGATGCTGGTAATAATAATACAGGAATTAGAGCAATGGGCCGCATTAATTAACCTGAACGCTCTGCCAGTTTCTGGCCCTGCTGATTGATTACACTGGTATGCATCAATTTTGCTGTCAAGGGTTTTGTAAGTGATTCTTATAGAGTTTTTCCTGCTGATTTCGAATCTGCAATCCGTTTTTCTCAATCAGCTCAGGTTATCCGGCTATGGCCTCATAAGTAAAATAGAATTTTTCGTGATTTTGTCAAAGCGGAATTGGAACAGTAACATCTATCATCACTTGTTTCACTTGTATAATATCTTTTTTTACTTTTCAGGCATATAGATAAAATATTTCATAATGAATAGAGCGTGTAAAAATGATCTCAATAGATTCTGCTACATATGTGGGACGGTTACCATGCCAAATAACCAGTCCCAAATCACTAAATTTGTGAAGACAATGTATAGAGCATACTTTGGAATTAAGCTAGGGGACCAGGACAAAAATTTCGCCCCTCATATGTGCTGCAAGACGTGCATTGAAAATTTGAGAAGATGGAGCAAAGGCAGAGCAAATCTTTGCCTTTTGGAATTCCCATGATTTGGAGAGAAGGAAAGGATCACGTGACAGATTGCTATTTCTGCATGACAAACCTCCAAGGTGGGCTTATAAATTTATTTTTCTTAAATATTTTGAAATCCTCGTATGAAACTTGACATAATATTCACCATAATGTAATATTCACCATATATAGCATAATATTCACCATAATGTAATATTCACCATATATAGCATAATATTCACCATAATGGTAATCATACATTTACATATACATATTGTTATAGAAAATACATTTACACATACATATTGTTATACAAGTTACATTTACATATAAATGATTGTATATTTTCTTTCTTTTTCATTCATATTGTCCCCGAAGGACAATATGAATGAAAAAGAAAGAAAATATACAGACTCCATCGACCTATTTCATATCTTACAGACCGCAGCCTTCCCTCACGAGCCGCCACTGTCTGAATGCTTTTCTATTTCATATGCAAGTTTATATCCATGTTTCTGTTTTCTATTTTCAGGAGTTAACAAGAAGAATAAACACATTGTTGTATACCCTGACATTCCTTCTACTATGAGACCTGTACCCTATGGTCCTGGAATTCCAATACCCGACCCACCTCAAACCCTGGACTTCGATGATTCTGATGATGAATCAATGACCAATGCCAATGACCAGTCCCAGTCGTATATACTCCTCAAAATACCGCTTCAAATGAGCCGAGGCCTCTCAACCAGGCCAAACTTAATGATCTTACCAGGGATTTAGGACTTTCCAAATTAGCTGCCGAGATCATGGGCTCACGACTTCGAGAGGACAACTTGCTGGCTCCGGGAACAACATTCTCCTGGTATAGGAAACGAGAGGAAGAATTCCGCAAGTTTTTTGCAGTGCACGAAAATACCTCTTCCTTAGTGTACTGCTGCAATGTTGAGGGCTAATCGAATCCTTGGGCCTGCCATATAACGCATCAGAATGGAGGCTATTTATAGACTCGTCTAAACGAAGTTTGAAAGCAGTACTTCTCAACATTGGGAATAGGGTTGCATCAGTCCCTGTAGCACATTCCGTACAACTTACTGAGAGCTACGATAACATGAAAATTTTACTGGATGCTCTCGTATACGACCAACATAACTGGAGGATCTGTGGAGATTTGAAGGTAATACTAATATCATAAGTAAACTATTGCTATTGACTATGTTGTTTTTCCAAAGGTTATTTGAGAGCGTATAAGAACACTTAACTTCCACAGAAGTGATACAGTCCAATGCATAGATTTTTTTATCTGATAGAACAAATTCTCTAAATTCTTTAAATATTTTCATTTTTTTTCAGATTGTGGCATTTGTATTGGGAATGCAAGGGGATACACGAAATACCCATGTTTCCTCTGCAAATGGGATAGCCGAGCGGATGAAAAGCACTATGCACAGCGTGAATGGGCATCCAGAGAGAATTTTGAACCTGGGTCGCATAATGTCGTTTCAGTGCCCCTTGTACCACCAACAAAAATTTTGCTCCCACCACTTCATATTAAGCTGGGCTTGATGAAAAATTTCATCAAATCAATGAATAAGGAGGGTTCAGCATTCCGATATCTCGAGAGTAAATTTCCTCATATATCTGATGCTAAACTAAATGCTGGGATTTTTGATGGTCCTCAAATTCGAACTTTGATCAAGGATACTCAGTTCGAAAACGCAATGACTCCAACTGAGAAGAATGCCTGGCAGGCATTCAAATCAGTTGTCACTGATTTTCTTGGCAAGCGTAGAAGTCCAGAATACGAGTCCGTTGTCGAAAACTTGATGGAAGCTTTCAAAGCTCATGGGTCGCGCATGTCCATAAAAATGCACTTTTTGTGGTCCCACTTGGACTATTTTCCTGAAAATTGCGGGGATTATAGTGAGGAACAGGGTGAACGATTTCACCAAGATATCAAAATAATGGAAGAGAGGTACCAGGGAAACTGGGATATCAATATGCTGGCGGACTATTGCTGGTGTTTGAAGCGAGACGTGCCCGAAGAAAAACACAGACGGAAAGCCAAAAAAACTTCCTTCCTTCCTCAATAAACTTTTTTCCATATTCATTGTATGAATAAAAGTATTTATTCACACAATGTTTTCATTTTTCACGAGTGTTCTTATAATATTACTCGTATCTACAATGTTTAAGCTAAAAAAATCAATAAATTTGGGTATAAAATTGGACTTATAATAAATGGCCAATAGAGAAAAAACCTGACCTGATTGAGGAAAACCAACGTCATTTCCGAATTCAGCATGGTCGAATTATATAATATGAGTTGAAAAAACTCTCACAGCAGACAAAAACATTTCATATGCATACCAGTGTTACTCTTATACGAAAAGCAGAAACATCTCCCCTTCCTAATATTATCAAGAAAGATACATAAAAGCTAAACGATGGATAACAATGGAGACGCCTCATAAGAAAGTTTGCCTCCCTTGCACCTTCTGGAACCTCTCTAAGTTTTTTACTCACTGAAGATACACCGATATTCTAAGGCGTATAAAATTTTGTGTTCTTCCCTTTAAAGCTGGAATTGTAAAATTAGGAATTTATTAATATGATTTGTAATAAGAATTGTTACATGATTGCAAGACATAAGTTAGTTAGCACATAAATTTCACGCAATCCTCAGCTGAATTTAGGGAAACAAGACGTGACTTTTGGCACGAAGCCAGTAGAACAGGTTTCCACATGTTCGTACTCGTAATATTGTTTAACAAATAAGGAATGGGAATATCAGTCACGTTATGCCCCACGTCCGATCCTGTATTTATAAACAGTTTTAGTTTTTAAATAGCATTATATATTATATATTTTATATATATATATATATATATATATATATATATATAATATATATTATATATATATATATATATATAAATCATTTAATCTTGTCAAATAGGTTAAATAATTAATTAAATAAAATAAAACATGAATTTGTAAAACTCATAAATAGTGTGTATAAAAGTTGTCTCTAAGTTCCAGGTTTATAAAGAAGATAGACGAGCGACTGTTTCCCCAATGCAAGATGAAGGTCCGAAGTGCAGAAGGGAGCCAAAGAACGCGGCGCAGATGTAGAATCAACCAGGAAGTCGAGAATAGGCCACCAGAGAGAGAGCTGCGACAGTCCGTCAGTTAGAATGTGATAGTCCATTTGTCAGAGGAAGAAGAGTGGAGCGTATTAATGAAACAGGTCCCAAGCACTGCACGGGAATTTCGTTCGAAATTAGTAAAGTTCACTCTCAGTCAGTTAAGATACTGCATATATATACAGGGTGTACATAAAGTCAGGATCTATTTTTCTGAAGCACTTGGAAATTATATGGAATTCAATCATAAAATGATAAAATGGTAACATTTATTAAATAATTAAGAGTAGGATTCGACGTGACGCCCATCATATCCCTGCACAGCTCAAATCGTTCCGCAGCATTTCTAAACACATTCTGGAGCATTTGCGGGGTTATGTTATCTGCAACAGTTCGTATACGTGTACGTAAGTTTTCAAGACTCTTAATCTTCGTCTGATAGACGTGCGATTTGATAAAGCCCCATGCAAAGAAATCTAAAGGGGTTAAATCTGGTGATCTCGCTGGCCAAGGTCTGTTGCTTCCGCGTCCGATCCAGCGACTTGGAAAACGTCCATTTAGATAATCCTGAACAATTTTGGCATAGTGACAAGGAGCACCATCATGTTGATAGACGACGGGGATAGGATTGTTAGTACCGTCGTCTATCAACATGATGGTGCTCCTTGTCACTATGCCAAAATTGTTCAGGATTATCTAAATGGACGTTTTCCAAATCGCTGGATCGGACGCGGAAGCAACAGCCCTTGGCCAGCGAGATCACCAGATTTAACCCCTTTAGATTTCTTTGCATGGGCCTTTATCAAATCGCACGTCTATCAGACGAAGATTAAGAGTCTTGAAAACTTACGTACACATATACGAACTGTTGCAGATAACATAACCCCGCAAATGCTCAAGAATGTGTTTAGAAATGCTGCGGAACGATTTGAGCTGTGCAGGGATACTGATGGGCGTCACGTCGAATCCTACTCTTAATTATTTAATAAATGTTACCACTTTATCATTTTATGATTGAATTCCATATAATTTCCAAGTGCTTCACAAAAATAGATCCTGACTTTATGTACACCCTGTATATATATATATGTTTGAATCCTCCGTCTATGGCCCTGGGGTGGTTCGGAGTCGACGGGGGTTCTGGTTAGGAGGCAGCAACGGATATTTTCTCGCGATACTTTTCTATAACATTCTAATTCTTTTCTCTCGCTATAGGGTCGACAGTTGTTAATTCTTCTCTTTCTATAATACTTTGATACTTTCTCTTGGTCCTAAACTTATCGACTTTTTTATAACTTATCGACTTTACTGACTAAGTTCTTCTGAAGATAGCCCAACTCGAAGGAGAAAATAAAAAGTTTCTCTTACTGTAATTTACTTCTAAAAAAATGTACAGGTAGTGCTCTGAATTTACAGGGGTAGAGGTTCGACCTCTTTTGACCATGGCTCAGGCCGGAATCTAAAAAAATTAAGGAGGCAAGGGTCCTCTGCCCCCTCCTTCCTCGCAGCGAGGCTGCTAACAAGGGAGTGTTAATCGAAGTGAAGTCTAAGAAGAAGTGACATTATTTTACAATTACATGATATATATATTAGGGTGGAGCGTAAAATACTTTTTGTCTAGTATGATGTTCTAATAGTGATTAAAAGTTGCATATAGTGGACGATATATACCTGCCAAAATATGAGTTCATTTGTTTAATGTTTTCAGCTGCCACCAGGGAGCTAAATTTAACACAATTTTGGGTAAAAAGGAAAAAAATGCTTCTATTTTAGGTTTATCAAACTATTATAAAATTTTATCTTAGAATTATCTAATAGTTTGATTAAGATTCTTAAATGATAAGAATTCGTTTTGTAAAAATGCCTTTTCATATGCTTAATATCTTCAGCTGCCACAAGAGGGCTGAAGTTAACTTAAAAATGACAATTAAGTATGATTCTGTATTTACTTGAAAAAGGGAACAGTAATAAATTAGGATGTCTCTCCTCCTTTATACTGGCTTGAGACAGTTAGGAAACGTTATTTCGTGCCTTAGCGGAGTTACCACCCTTTCCCCAACCAACCTCCCTCTAGAAAGGGTTCTTGCTGAAGACTATTTAGTAATTTGCTTTCGTGTCAAATTTTGGCTGTTTTTTCCTTGATTCTAATGTAGCACGAATCCAACCGTCTCTGTTTGTAGGTCCGCAGACTGATCCAGCAGCGTCTGTAACGAGCTTGACGCATCTCTCTACGGCTTGTGTATGACATGGAAACTGAAATAATTCTGAATGAAGAGTAGTACCATGTTTGATGCATGATTCAATATCATCAAGAGAAACTCCTTTGGTTATCGGTGGTTCTGCTATCTGAAAATCTTGCCACATAATGATCTGTATAGTCTTTGGCATAAAAATTTATTTCTGACACCTTAAAATACCTGATAACATCTGTTTCTTGAATGCATGCCCTTGCTTTTATGATACGCCTAAATCCCAACTGACGCACATGCTCCCTTTCATCAGCTATCATTGCAATGAGAATGTTTTCTTGATTTGCTTAATATGCATTTCGCTGAATGACTGAGTCATGTACTCTCCTAAGCTCTTCACGGAGATACCGGCTTCTTGCAATCATATGCCACATATGTTTAGCACCATATTGGCATAATGGTTTACGCTTTATCTGAAACCACATTGGTGCGTATACCCTAACAATGAAGTAGCTAATTCTTGTAAATTGCCTGAAGGATTCTCTGTGCTTGCATATAACCGCAGAGTCCTGTTTGCTGTGGTGAGCCACCTTGAATGTGATATATTGCCTGGACTCTTATGACTAAGACTCTTTGAGAGTGTTCCACTTGATATAGCCTTGTGAATTTCAAGAAGGTATTTCTGGTCAGTACTTATGTCATCTACATCAACTTCACACATGTCCTCTTAAATTTCAATGGGTTTGAAGTTAACTATGGGAAGCTTTTCACAGTCTGAAAGTGCTCGGCCAATTTCTCCTGAAAATGCTCTTGGTCCAGTAGTGGTACCATCCAAGTGATGAAACAGATGGCGCAATGGAAGTTCATTAAGGTGTAAAAGGCATATCAGCCACTGCAATGGCTTATTAAAGGCTTCTTCCAGTAATCTTATTGTGCCTCCAATACTACCAGTGTTAACCACTGTCGAATCACAGCCAACCGCAACGATGTTCCCTATATCAACATTCCTTTCTTTCAAGCAATTCACTAGCGCTATGCAAATGTATTTAGCTTTGCCACTGGAAGGTGTCACATGTGCAAAGTACAGAGAGTGTGGTTCAGATATTATGCTGATATGCTCTTCGCGTTTGGTTCTTTGGTGGTTAGAGCCATCACTCTCCTGGACTTGAATCATTGTTTTATCCTTTCTGCCATCAAAGTATAATCCCCGCATGTTTTTGGCTCTCCTATCTGTTGTAGTTCCTTTCTCTGTTTTTGTCTTTCACGTCTTAGCTTACTTCTGTCTATAATATTCCCTTTGGCTTCGGGAGTAACAATTTTAAGATCTGCCAATACTGCAGAAGCAATAGCAGCCCCAGCTCTGTCCGACATTTTAAATCTATCACAAGTAATTGCTAATGAAGGCAGTGGCTCACGCATCTGTTGTTCTGATATTACATATTGAGTCGAGGTTGTATCTTCCTCATTATCTTCAGATATCTCTTCTAGTTGTTGAAGTTCACTTGTCTCTGTTTCGATTTGTAAGTTGGACGTATTGGTTATAGCAGCACTAGTTGTTTGTGAGGATTCCAGACGTGCTTTTTCCATTTCCTTTCGATGTTCTCTTGCTTGTAATCGTCTTGTGTGTGCTATGTCAATGCTTCCTATCACCATTATTCTGCGTGTTCGTTGGTCATTTAAAAAATCCTGCTCTTTTGGAGGGACTTTCTTACTCTTTTCACATGAGCATCTCCTAAACTCCTTACATTTGCAGGTGCAGATGTCAAACAAAGTGCATTTTGAAGAGTTTTCAAATTCTTTAAGCTGATTTTTGTACTTAGGCTGATCCTTGCGTGACTTGTATGGCTTTAATAAGGACCTGTATTTATCATGGTACACTCGCATCATCTGTAAAACGCGTGTATGTGAAACTATTGGAAAGAGGCTTTCTTCCAAATATTTTCTACCTTTTTGGAAACTGCCTCTGCTATTTCAGAAAATGAAGACTCCTTGTTATTCATCTGCTCCTTCACTAAATGTTTTGTGAACAGGTAATCTTTCATAATGCAGTTATAAGTTTGGTAGTTGCATATCACTCATCTCACAAGGTACTTCAAATATGGCACACTTCATATGTTCTCTAGTGAAATGTTTAATTTAGTATTTGATGCCATAATATTTTTTAAGAAAAATTCACAATCACAAATATCCTGTAACATCAAAACATTATATAATTAATATAATAATATATTTTATAAGTATTATAATATATTATATAAATAAACTAAAATTATATAATACATTATAACAAGCATTTTATAATAAATCAATATTATCTCTATATAAATCACTTTAAAATAAAGTTTTATAATATTCCGATCATATTAAAAAACTCTCCGATCAACTGAGCGACTAGGCCTACTACCTAAGAAGACAAGTGTTAACACACTGTTCTAATGACTCACAGAAAGAAATTCCTTCACACCAAAACCCTCCCCCACAACCCTCCCCAAACCCTCCCCCACAACATCAGTGTAGTCTCAACATGACTCAGTTACTCTAAATTGTGTTAACTTCAGCTCCCTTGTGGCAGCTGAAGATATTAAGCATATGAAAAGGCATTTTTACAAAACGAATTCCTATCATTTACGAATCTTAATCAAACTATTAGATAATTCTACGATAAAATTTTATAATAGTTTGACAAACCTAAATTAGAAGCATTTTTTTCCTTTTTACACAAAATTGTGTTAACCTTAGTCCCCTGGTGGCAGCTGAAAATTTTAAACAAATGAACTCATATTTTGGCAGGCATATTGCGTCCACTAAATGCAACTTCTAATCACTATTAGAACTTCATACTAGAAAAAAAGTATTTTTCGCTCCACCCTAATATATATTATCTAAATATTGGGGGAATGCAGTTGAAGGTTAAGTTTCCCCCCTTTTAAACACATGATCAGATGAAAGATTCCAAATAAAAATTTTAAAAATAAAAATAAAAAAAGTAATTGTATTTTTCGCCGTCTACATTTCTGAAGGCGATATTATTTCGTAGTAGTACATAAATACAATTTGAGTACATGACTGAGTACGTATTAATTTTGGTTCATTACAATTACGATTACAATTACCAATTAATTCATATTCACTTATTATTGTTTAATTACACTTCCATTTAAAGTACATTACAAGTTATTATCATTAATTACAGTTTCATTAAAGCCCATTACTACATTATGTATTAAATTATGATCGTTTAATTAAAGTAGTTTCATTAAAGTACATTACGTCGTTTACAATTCTTACAGTTTTTATATTTATATATGGTTATTATATATGGGTATTATATATGGTTATAATATATGGTTATAATATATGGTATTAATATATGGTTATTAGTACAACACAAGTACATGGGACATGACACACATGATATAACATAACACATGATAATGTTATAAATTCGAATCAGAGCGAAAGGAGATTTTTATCTTAGAAGCGTTCGCTTCTGCCGTAGTTAGCGGAATTTGATCACTTACCTCAGCATTTTCTGAGTTCATTGCGGGAGGTGATATAATTAAAAATAAAAATAAAAAAAATAATACGAGAACGTATTTGTGCGTTTTCGAACGAATGCATAAAGTTTTGTATTTCACGAGCAAAATGAATATTTAATAAAATTGACATAGGATAATGGTCAAGATAAGATATGGACGTATGGGGGGGGGGATATGGTCGAATAATAGTTATATTTATACTACATAACATATAAATAATGACTTCTATAGAGTGTACAGTTTTTATTATGATGTTAAAGAATTTTCATACATTGAATACTAGAGATATGATGAAGGGAAATTAATGACGGGAAAATGTGACGTCATAGTTATTGAATTTGTACGTACAGTACAAATTATTATTAGGAAGATTTACAAGAACGAATTAGAGACAAAGAGTGGGTATTAATGACTAAGAAGCACAACTACAGGTTCCAATCCTGTTATATGCAATGTGTATGCATAATCTAGGGTCGGGGGTGAGATGTAAGACAATCATAATTAATTATAATAAATTCTATAACAAATGAAAAATGGAAAATGGATACGACTAAACCACAGAAATGGTAGATCGTAGGGTTGTGACACAAACAAAAATAGAAAGTTACAAATAAAATTTTTAGCCAAACTCGCGTTAAGCGATTTTCGTTCTTATGTAAAAATTAATATTGATTACATTGGTCAACACTCATTTTATTGCCAATCATATTAGAGTGATTTTGGGGTAACTTTGCGGTGCTGATTCCGAATATGACATCGGTTTTGCTAGATTGGCTCTAATTTATGAGATAATTGGTACCCCATTGAAACACGTAAAAATGCAAAAAACTTAATGTTCAGGCGGAGCCTACTTACAAATCGCATTGAAATTGTCTCAAATCATACAAAAGTAAACACATGAAATACATAATGGCATTTTATTCGGTCTCACCATCTAGAATGTTCCGGTAGTTTCCCATATGCACGCGTTATTGTTACGTTTCCTATTAATTGGGGTATTCATTATCTCAAGAACTAGAGCCAAATCGGAAAAACTACTTTCATTTTGGAATTCAGCAACCCCAAATACCCTAAATTCGTAAATATATATATATATATATATATATATATGCCTATAAATGTATATATTTGTTTCATAACCAATTGTGACTTTTACGTGTTCAAGTAATGACTACAAGTGGATTAATGACAATTTTTTTTATAAACAAATGTGTGGGACTAGCGACGGCATCATCAAGGAACTAAGCTGTATTGTATTAGTATCGTCCCATTGGGTGTAGTACATTCTGGTCATGTAACCAAAATGTTGTATAAAACGTTGGCCTAAGCTCGAAACGAGGCTGTGGTTGATATCCGCTGAACTCAAGATCTACTTTCCTATGAAATATGCTTAAATAACAAGTTTCCACGTATGCTGATAGGCCCAGCTAGGCTTAAGGTTAAGCTGGCTTTCGCTGCCAAATTCGTAATCAAATAACCCGAGTAAATTCCTCATTATTATTTCCCACATTTACGGGTGTAACAACGCCAAGGTAATTTAGGGACAACCCTTCACCTTACATATTTCCTAAAAGAAAATTTAAATCCATTGCAGTTTAGGAGCACAGCCATAGTTGATTGCGGTTGTAGCGCATTCTTATTATGTCGAGAAGGTGTGTTTTAGGATACTGAAAGTGATAGCTGGTTAATTCGATCAATTTAAGGTGGTTTTTACTGGTACCGATTTCAATCAACCTTTAAAGTGAACGACGGTTCAAAGACTCATTTTAAACTACTGTATATGAGTCAACCATCTTTAGCCATTACCAACTTTTTTAACTAGTTAGAAAACAATGCTATAACCACGAAAACAAAGTTTTCTCAATAAGTTGGTTGAAATCGGCATCGCTTTAATCAGTTTAAAATGGTATTCACTTAATCACTTTCATGAGATTAAGTGATCATCAGTGTAGGAAGATAATATGCTGAAAACGTAAGCTTGTTTTGCTAGTGCTTCTACAAGCGTATTTCTTATAGGAGGAGGTTTTGGGAGATACCAGATTCAGAAATGTTGACACAATGTGAAGCTCAAAATTTTCACGGCTGGGTTCTTTTTTTGTAGTTTAGCCTGTCTAACCGTCAGCGAAGCGGCGGGAACTGTACTAGTATATACTGTATATATCAGGGATGGGAAACCGAAATGAATTTCGATTCAAGTTTCGATTTCAGTTCATAGTTTTGAGAAATATCGATTTCAGTTTCGATTTCGGTTTTTCATTTTTTTTCGATTCAGGTTTTTTTTCGATTTCGGTTTTTCATATCGATTTCGATTCGAGTTTCGATTTCGATTTCAGTTTTTCAGATTTCAATATAATACGTTCATTATTTACATATGATATGAGCTTTTATCTATTATTTCTGCACACTTATTCCAAATAAAAAAGTTGTGCTATTGGATGATTATTTACATTTAATCAGTACTATATCTTGAAGTTGTCTTCATTTTTTTTTCAGTAAACTTTTTCATATTATTTCTACAACTTCCCAATTAAGTTGTAAGATTATCTTAATTTTGCATGAGTGAAAATAACATGGTTGCTAGTAGATAAATTTGTAATTAATAATATTTAGAAGGAGATTAAACAAAAAAAAGTGATAACATTTTATTAAATGTACAACAATTATAATTACAAGTTAAAATTTGATCGAACAACTAAAATGTTGTCTATGTTTTCAGGTAATAAATTGTTCCTTTGAGGACTTAAAACCATTCTAAAAATAGAAAATAGTCTTTCTACGCTTACTTGAGTCATAGGAGAAGCATGCACAACTAAAGCTAATTTATACAGATCTTCATATTTAAATTTCATAGCATTCCACCAGGTAATTAAATTTGTTTCTGATGGTACCCTATCAACGCGTAGAAAACCCTTAAGAGATGAAAGGATGTCAAAGTTCTTTTCACTCTTTGCACTTTCCCTGTACTTTTCAGCAGATCGAAGTAAACACCCTGTTTCTATTTATATATGTAAAAAAAATCAGGGATAAATAAACAAAACTGGATGGAATGTAAGGAAGCTAATACATCTTAAAATTTCACGCCTTTATGTTACCCTATTTGAGGAGTCAGGTATCATAAAAGTAGCCCTGTCTTTAATCCCCGGAAGTTGGTCAACTCTCCTTTAATAGAAAGCAGTTTGAATATTAAATTTTATTTATTAATTTCGGTTTGAACTGATATTTTTTATCGATTTCGATTCCGATTCAAGTTTTTTTATTCTTTTCGGTTTCGGTCTAAATTTCGATTTCAGTTTTTCCAGTAATTTCTAGTAAAAAAAGCCCTCGCTGACTTTTTAAATCAAGGTTTTAAATATTAAATATTTAAATATTAAATCTTAAAAAAAAAGAAACGAACATGAGGAACCAGGTGCAGAAGAAACAAAAAATACAAACTCACTAGTCACATGCACAATAACAACACGGGAGAAGGGAAAAACCACTAGGGATACAAAAGAGATCCAATAATTTTTTTTGCCATATTGGATGGTCGTGTCATCCAAAATAACACACACACACACACACACACACACACACACACACTAAATATATATATATGAAATCAACTTATATTCTCCTAGCAAGCCGTTGATTGAATTATAGACCGAAAGGCTTTTAGTTCAACACCTGATTCGACAACGAACCAGAAACATTAAATTTCCTTTGTCGTAAAAGGAAATCCCAAATCATGGTGGAAAGTTGTTGATATTCATTTATATTTCAATGTAGCTTTAAAACGTGCCGGCTTCGTGATTTTACGAAGGGAATATAAATGCAAACGAAGGCGTTAGAATTCTTCATCATTTCTGTATGTAATGCATCGACTTCAAAAAATATTCATTTGTAAATATATATAAAGACAATTCATTTTACAAAAAAGCAAATGGTTTTAGGATACACTTTATATAGTGTACGTCTTTCTACTTGTTTGTTTTCCATTACTCGTTCATTTATTCAATTTTGAATTTGGCTTCGTTTTTAAGTAAAATTAGTGATATTTTGAATGATGGGATTTGTATTTGTTCTTTTAGTGTCTTTAACGACATTTTATTTAACCCCTTCATGCCAGTGAAGTGAAAGACTGCGTTGTGGTTGTTCCTTTCATGTTATGGGTAACGTAGCGAGAATCAAAACATATCACAACACTTTAATGGAGACTTTGAAAATCTACATATTTATTTTCTGTAAGGAGGACGAATATTACAGACCCAACAGTACAGCTTCATGGTAGAGTGCCAGACTCTTAATCTGAAGGTCTTGCGTGGGTTCGAATCTAGGTTCGAACTTCCGATTTCAGTAATTATGGTGCCTGGTAAAGGAAAAGGCAATACAGTGAGAAATTTGGAGTTAGTAGGACTCGAACCTGTGTCGCGTGGTTTCCGACGGAGGCAGCACGCTACCGATCACGTCATCCAGAACTCCCAAAATGTTTCGTTCGAGCGAGACTATGCTCCATTAAACTGTGGATCTAAAGTGCAATAACCCTACCAGTGGCGGCTTTTCAGAAGAGACATGGGAGGCCGGTCCTCCTCTGTTTTTATCACTATAAACTGTGAAAGAGGATTTTATTGATAGTATTAAATCTATACGATCGTGACATGCAGAAAGTAGGGCATCTAACACTTTGTAATCTATTCTATTTATATAGCATATATTATAAACAATTTTGGGCCTCTCTACTCTCCCTGACCACCAGCCGCCACTGAACCCTACTGATATATATATATATATATATATATATATATATATATATATATATATATATATATATGTATATATATATATATATATTATATATATATATATATATATATATACTGATTAAACCCACAAACATAAAAATATATAAAGCGAAACTTTGGGAAGCTTGTCCCACTTGTCAGGCTAATAAAAACTAAGTGAAAAAAGTTTAAGAAGTTTAAAACTCGCTAATTTTCACCAGAAAGATCCTTGCTTGTCTGTCACTTTCAAATTTGAATGTGAGAATAATGGTTGTTTGCCATTTTTTAATGTAGAGTTTATTAGCGAATTCAATCCCTCCTTCAAGCATTGACGTCGTGCCCAAAGGGCATGGGGATACACGGCACTCCTCCTAATGTTAGGGATGCCTTCTGGAATTTAACCTGAAGGCGTAAGGAGAAATACGATTAAATATGTATGTAGAGCAGTGAATTAAACTACATGTAGATTTGACATAAGTTTACATGTAACTTTAAATAACTTTAAATGGAATTAAAAGTAATAAGTACCCAACCTGTACAAAGATCTTACCAAAATTTCGACCAGATTAGCTATTTCAGTTCTTTATGTTTTGTACTTTTCCTCTTTTTTCCCCTCTAATGACGACATTTTACTGACGTAAATCAGGGAATTTTAAATTTCTTAACTTTTTTCACTTTCTTTTGAAATATCTTGACGTGACCTTCTCGGAAAAGTTTCGTTTTATACATTAATTATCTTTGTTCGTTTTATGAATGTTATTTTTGGCACGGTAATTGTGGTTTTTAAAACATATATATATATATATATATATGAAAATTATTTCACGAAGGTAACACGTGAAAAATATTTATGATGAATAAAACCACGAAGGAAAGGAAACACAAAATGGTGCTCAAGCGCTTTCGTCTAATGAAATCCTCAGGAACACTCAGTGTTCCTGAGGATGTCATTAGACGAAAGCGCTTGAGCACCATTTTGTGTTTCCTTTCCTTCGTGGTTTTTTTCTTATATATAATATATATATATATGTGTGTGTGTGTGTGTGTGTGTGTGTGAAACTGAACAATGAACAATTCTTATATTCATTCGTATAATTCATATATTTATATAATCCTTATATTCTTATATATATTTATATTTATTATATTTCTACCATTAGTATGTGAACTGTCATAGTATTAATAATATTTGTCATATGGACTATAGTCTGCCAATAAACCTTTTCATTTTCATTTTCATATTCATTTTGACATATAGAGTCCAAATTCGCATAACGCTGACACGAATTTTGATAAATTTTATTTGCTTTCTATTTTACTTTTGCTGAATAATTGGTGAATTATTTCTTTTTAAATTAGCTAATCATTTTTTAGATTTAACTTAATAATGTAATCTTGTTAAATTTTGCGATGTTTATTTTCTGTATACATTCTCTCTTCGTTGTAAAAGATGAAGTCATGTCTTGCTTAACGTTTAATTTTTAAATCTTAAGTATTTAATTTTTGCTCATATGCATGTTTAATTGTAATTCATAATAAAATGCATATTTCAATTTCCATTTTTAGTAAACTCGGCAGATCATGATAACATCAGCTCTGTGAATATGCTGTTTAAAATAAAAATATGGCTTCATCTTCAAATATCTTGTTTATCTGTCTAGACATTGCTACAGCTAAAATATTTATCTTATCTTGAAATATTTAGCAAAATAATTCAGTTTATTGAGAATAAAAAGCAAAAATAGATCAGCATTAAATAATAATGATGTCACCAAAAAATTGCCTATATAAAGTTAAATAATTTTTCAAATTATCATTCTGATTTGGCTGACCTAACTTAGAGGCTGAGCATTACCTGTAACATTTTAGCAGTAAACTACAGTAAGAGAATATCTTTGTCTTCTCCTTCGAGCCTTGCTCTCTTCAGAGAACTTAGTCTTAAATAGAGAAAAATAATTTTCCGATACGTTCCAAGAAGAATCGGGGAACCTACAGAGAATTTAGTAACCTCCACAGAATCCTCCGATCCACTACAAGAAGAACTCGGAGAGTAGTATAAGAGAAACTTCTGTTATTCCTTATACGGTACCAGATACTCCTGAGTAACAAATCCGTTGCTGCCACCTAACCAGAACCCCTGTCAACTTCGAACCGCCCAAGGCCATTGACGGAGGGGTTAACATATATATATATTTTTTTAAACCATAATTACCGTGCCAAAAAATAACACATATAGCTAAAATAGGTCATCGTATATGTGAACGCAAATACTCTGAAGATTTCTCTTTGTCCATATTTTACCTAAACTTTGCAAATCTGCGGAAACGTGTATAGGACCGAGATCAAACTTTGCCTATTTCTCACATAATCCTACACTATATATCAGTTGAAAATCCTCACTTTGAAAGACTAAAACAATTTTAAACGTTAAAAAGTTACAGCTGTATTAGTGCTTTTTAAGCTCCGTTCATGCTCGAGTCTTGCAAGCAAATAAGTGCCCTGTTCCTTACGAACATAAGGAAGAAAGTACCGTCTGGTTATCAAGTCAAACACGGAAAATTAAAAACGTGCGTCAAAATTTGTAACTATTTTATTGAGTGATGCCATATACGAGTATATATATAACAAGCAAGCAAATATGATTAGTGCTTGCAAATAAAATAATAAAATATGACTTTGAATCGGAATGGAGAATTTTTCAGGAGTCGAAATTGTTATGGTTTTGTGAATTCGAAACTGAAATCTGAAATTGAACTACAATTTGGAAATTCATTTATGCGAGAACCTTCGAGGTTGCTGCTTTGACCTCCTGATCGAATTCCGAGAACTGGAAAACTCAGCGATTCTCCTCCAGAGAAAATGCATTTGCAAGTTAGGTCGTCCGTACATTGTTTCATTTTATTTGAATTCATTCATATTTAAGTTAACCCAGCTTAACCTAACCTAACCTAAATTAACCTAACCTGCAAACGCACTTTATTTGGATCGACATAAGATGGCTTAGCTTGTGTTAATTCGCTGCGGAATTCGATCGATCAGCAGGAAATATCATAGAACCTATACCAATTTGGTCGACGAAACGTAACATTGACACTCTAAAAAACCATTACCTAACTTAACCTAACCTAACCTAGCGTGATCTAACTTGGGGAACCCAATCTAACCCAACTTAATCTATCCCACAATAACTTGTCGATTTTATATCACGTCGATCAGATGTCTTTATCCCGCTATCATACCTAGAATATTTACGAAGCAAAATCCCACTTACGGAAGAAATAATTCCACTAATGCTGAATGTAGAGAATGTTTACGATTGCCTGAAACATCGTAATTGTTGCGAAAGAAAAGAAATATAAACTGATTCTTATATTTGTACAATTATTTGCGAAAGCGAGATAAAGCGAAAACTTGAAAAGAAACTTCATTTGGGGTTGATAGCGCTTCCGAGGTTCGGACAATCACAATAATAAGCTTTTTATAGTTATCAAATAAATCATAAACGAGTTAAGACAATGTAAATTTAGAAAGACAATAAACAATCTGTAAGTTTAATGTTACCGAGTTTCTTCTACAAATTGCAATGCTGAGAACATAATTAAATATTAACAAAATACTCTCTGAACAACAACAACAACAATTTTACTGGTAATGAGGAGGGTTTGAGATTGGTTGAGTTTATGGACGATAATTTTTACGACAGATAGTTACCGAACCAACGCGCGGTGATAATATTTTAGATTTGGTGATGACGAACAGCGAGAGTATAGTCGAAGGTTTAGAAGTAGGCGAGAGTTTAGGATGTAGTGATCATCAAATTCTTAGGTTTAAGTTATTGACAGAAAATACCCAGAATAGTAACGTAATAGAAGTCCTTGATTTTCGAGCGGGCTAATTTTGATTGTTTTGAGGATAGGATGAGAGTAGTGGACTGGGCTAACTTATTTATTGGTAATGACACGAATTTGCATTGGGTGGCGTTTAAAGAAAGTTTTAGGAATATTGAAAGGGAGTTTATTCCTCGTAGGCCTAAGCGCGCTAGAAATAGTGGTAGGCCGAAGCGGTGGACTAGGGAAATAGGCGAGTTCATAAACGAGCGTAATAGAGCGTATAGGCTTAATAAGCGCAATGGCACGGCAGCTAACTTTAATAGATATATTAAGCTTAGACGTCAGGTTAAAAGATCAGTTAGGAATGCCAAGCGTAATTTAGAGATACTTATAGCTGCGGATAGTGAACATAATCCAAAAAAGTTTTTGAATACGTTAATAATCGTAGCCGGTAAAAGATAACACAGGCCCTCTAGTGGATGTTAATGGCGCTTTGGCTTCCGACGCTCAGGCAATGGCGGGTATTTTCAATAACTTTTTTGCGACTGTTTTTACAGTAGAAGACGTAAATAATGTCCCCGACGTGGACGATATCTTTCCATTTAGTAGCGAGACTATTTTGGATGAAATAACTGTTTACGAGGGTGAGATTGCGCATTATATCGATAGGCTAAAAGTTAGCAAGGCTCCAGGCCCTGACGCTTTTTATCCCAGACATTTGAAAGATTTGAAAGACGTTATCGTAGGCCCCTTAACGAAGATTTTTAATCAGTCACTCGAAACGGGGATTATTCCTGAAGACTTCAAATTAGCTAACGTCACACCTATTTTTAAAAAAGGCAACCGCGCAGTAGCTAGCAACTATAGGCCCATTAGCTTAACGTCAATTGTCGGTAAACTTTTGGAATCCGTAGTTAGGGATCGGGATCTTTTCCGTTTGACTGCCGCCATTGAAACATAATTAAACTTTTTGTATTTTGTATTTTAACTGAAATGTCTTGATGATACAAAATAAGTTACTTTATAAAAAAGCTTTTCTTAATTTCCCCTTCAAATTTTGTTTCTTATAAACAATTTTAATTACTTTCAAGATCCATGCTTAATTTTTAAGTTTTAATCGTGTACTCAGAAAAATAAGGGGATCACCTGAAGATCAGGGCCTCCAGCCTTCTTTAGTTAGCTTTATAAGGCTAACTAACAAAAATATCACGACCTAACCTAACCAATCGTCAAGGTCGTACAGTTGACCTAACGATTGGTTAGGTTAGGTCGTGATATTTTCGTTAGTTAGCCTTATAAGGCTAAGTAAAGAAGGCTGGGGTCACTCACCTCTTATGTTTCAATGGCGGCAGTCAAACGGAAAAGATCCAGGGATCGTATCATCGATCACTTAGAAAGTAGAGATTTGATTAATAGTAGTCAGCATGGGTTTCGACGCCATAGGTCTCGTTTAACTAATTTGTTAGAATTTTATAACGAAATAGTGCGCGAATACGATAGGCATAGAGCAGCTGACTTTATTTATTTAGATTTTAAAAAGGCGTTCGATACAGTTCCGCATAGGAGACTAATTGCGAAAGTCAAAGCGCACGGTATACGCGGTCAGGTAGCTAACTGGTTAGAAGAATGGCTTCGTGCTAGGAGACAGAGGGTCGTAGTTAATGGTAGTGAATCGGGTGGTTAGATGTAGGTAGCGGTGTCCCACAGGGTTCAGTGTTAGGCCCATTGCTGTTCGTAATTTACGTTAACGACATAGATGTAGGATTGACTAGTAACGTGTCAAAATTCGCGGACGATACTAAAATAGGCGGTAAGGTTGTTAACGAGGACGATAGTAATAGGCTCCAAGACGATGTAAATAGGATTATGGAGTGGACAGATAAGTGGCAGATGCAATTTAACGTAGACGAATGTAAAGTTTGCATATAGGTTCTCGCAACAATAATTACACGTACACGATGGATGATAGGGAGTTAGCGAGCGTTGACGAAGAAGTAGATTTAGGCGTACGCGTATCTAAGGATTTAAAGGTTAGGAACCAGTGTCTGGAGTCTTGCGCAAAAGCTAATAGGATGTTAGGCTTCATAGCGCGTAATTTCGAATTTAAATCGAAGGATATTATATTGCCTCTTTACAAGTCCCTAGTCAGGCCTCATTTAGAATATGCAGTTCAGTTTTGGTGCCCGTACTTGCGTGAGGATATTGATAGGTTAGAAAGGGTTCAACGTCGTGCCACGAAACTGATTCCGTCATTGCGCAATAAGCCTTATGAAGATAGGATTAAAGAGTTAGACTTGTATTCACTCGAAACTAGGAGATTAAGGGGGGAGCTTATTGGAGTTTTCAAAATCGTTAATAGCATCGATAACGTAAATTTTGACAAATTGTTCACTTTCGATAATAGTAATACTCGTAATAACGGATTTAAGTTGCGTGGCAGACGTTTCATTACTAATATCGCTAAAAACCTCTTTACGTTTAAAGTAATTGATAAGTGGAATAATCTTCCCGCGTCAGTCGTTCATTCTACCAGCGTTAATATGTTTAAGAACCGTCTTGACAGACATTTTAAAAATATTAACGTTGTTTAAAATAAAAAAACAAAGTTAGCAACAGGAGCTCTGGTGGTGGTGCTCGAGGATGAGTCTGTTGACGATAAATGCCAGCTTGTGACATGCCAGCGTGTGATGCCAGCAATAAAATGATTAAGAAAAAAAAATTAGACTAACACGAACGTAGATATAGCTCGTAGCGTAAACTAACCCACTTTTTGTTTAACTTTACCTACCTTTTTTTTTTTCTTATCCTCTTCTTACTTTGCATGTCTATAACTCCTTTTCTTGCATGTTTGTAGTTTGCATGGTGTGACTGTGAGTTAAGACTGTGTTTGCATGGTTTGTAAGCGTTCTTATTTCACTTCTTTTCATCTTTCTCCCTCTCCTATTCTGTCCGATATTATTTTTCTGACTTGTCGGCAGTGGCCGGCGGATGATGATGGTGAGTCTTTTTTCTCTTTTTCTGAATGAATGTTAACCCACGAGTGATAGGTGTTGCTCCTTACTTAACCCCTTATTCTTTCTCTCTCTTAACCCCCTACTCTTTCCTTTCTCTCGGTTAACCTTAGAGTGGATCTAGGGTCTTTGTTAGCCTTAGCTTCTGTAGATCTGTAGAACAACAACAGAAGAGAAGTACTCACTTGGAAATCTACCCGGATACTTCATTACTTCATATATGAATTATGCTGGAATTAAAGCTGAGAATATTTTCTTCTGAATGAAATTAAAACTTTTCTGCAAGAAGAATCAACAATGGGAATATTCTTATGTTCACCTTCGAACTGAAAATCATTTTCAAAATTGTTAGCTGATGATACTGTTGAAGCTTGATTCGATAATATAGAATATATGTGTGTGTGTGTACGCGTACCGTACTATATATATACTATATATATATATATATATATAGATAGAGAGAGAGAGAGAAGAGACAGAGAGAGAGAGAGAGAGAAATATTAATTAATGATGCAAGTAGTTTTGAGCATTCCATCTTTCATTGGTCACACAAAGAACCAATAAAATTCAAGCAGGAAAGAAAAGACATTTGAGTTGGTAAATAGAAAACCCTTTCTGTCTTCTCACCTTAAATAGTGCGGTTATTGCACCAAAAAAGTATTTATACAATAAATTTAACTGTCACATAATTTAGCAAAATAAATTAAATGAGGGTAACGAAAAAATAAACGTGTTATTTAAACTCCTTCGTATCGGTAAAGGGCATGTGACGGAGGGGACGCACAGCTTTACACAGATCCAAATCATCTACTGGTAGCACATCATCTGAACGCGAAGTACGCTCCCATCCAACTACTGAACAGACCCAACGTCACTTAACTCGCTGTTCTAACGGGAGGCGGTGTGCTAATGTTAACAAGGCGTATCCGGGGTGAGGGAAAAAGGAGTATTAATATTGCAGTGGATTTTAGCCAAGTTTTATAAAATCATTTTCATGAAATGAATAAAAATGTAAAAAAGTGATTTTCAGTACCTAAAAACATTAGACTAAATACTATTTCTGTTTTGCCTTTACACATCTCAAAAACACAGTATGTTGCGTGTTCAAAGTTCACAACTTTTACTTCTGCGTTTCTTACTGATAAATAATGGGAAGAAGCATACAATTTCATGAAAGGACCGGACCTTTGGAATCAACTTGTTCCGGAAACGAGTTCACTGATTAGATAAACGATAAAGGGGTGCTTGTTTATTTACTTCACTTTATGTCGCTGTATGAATCATATATATATATATACAGGTACGGATTTAGCTATAGGCCAACTAGGCGATCGCCTAGAGCCTCGCGCCAAAGGGGGCCTCGCTCAAGCCGTTTTGCGTGTTCTGTTCAAGTGATATTAATGATTTAGAACTCTATGAAGAGCTTAAAGTACTTTGCAGGTTTATACCTGAGAAAACAGATCTCGGAAATGCCCTTGTTTATATAGTGCAAAAACAACTAAGTGAGATTTATCCTAATGTTTATGTTGCACTTCGAATAGTATTAACCATCCCAGTTACTGTTGCTTCGGCTGAAAGAAGTTTCTCGCGTCTCAAACTTATTAAAACATATTTGCGTTCCACCATTTCTCAAGCGAGATTGCAATCATTAGCTATGTTATCAATAGAAAACGATATAACAAATTCATTAGATTATTCTCAATTAATTGAAGAGTTTAGCTCGAAGAAAAGTAGAAAAGCATTGCTGTAATATTCAAGGAGCATCTGAACCAAATATTAAAGCATTAATATTTAGTTTGATAAGTCGATCGCTCACTATTATAAAAAATGAAATGTCAACATCTCTTATACATCACATATGAAAAACGTTTGTATACTATGGAAAGTCATTACCTATAATATTATAAATCTTAGAAATCATTGACTTATATTTTCGATACAAATCTTGATTCATATTATAATTTATACTTATTTGTATGGTTTATTTATATTTCTTATACAATTTCCATGCGTGATTATTTTGGTTTGGTTTAATTTTTAAGTGCTGGCATAGTCTATGCGGGATTCTAATATTGCTGGTATAGTACCGATAATTAAGTCCATATTTTCATATATATATATATAGGCCTAGGGCCTCGCAATTTCTAGATCTGCCTGGGGCCTCGCAACTTCTAGATCCGGCCCTGTGTGTATATAAATATATATATATATATATATATATATAGAGAGATAGAGAGAGAGATAGAGAGAGTTATGAGTGGACATCTGGGGGGGAAAATAATATTCTAAAAAGAAAATAACACTGGTATGCATATGAAATTTCTTTGTCTGCTGTGAGGCTTTTTTCAACTCTATTATATAATTCGACCATGCTGAATTCGAAAATGACATTGGTTTTCCTCAATCAGGTCAGGTTTTTTCTCTATTGGCCATTTATTATAAGTCCAATTTTATCCCCAAATTTATTGATTTTTTTAGCTTAAACACTGTAGATACGAGTAATATTATAAGAACACTCGTGAAAAATGAAAACATTGTGTGAATAAATACTTTTATTCATACAATGAATATGGAAAAAAGTTTATTGAGGAAGGAAGGAAGTTTTTTTGGCTTTCCGTCTGTGTTTTTCTTCGGGCACGTCTCGCTTCAAACACCAGCAATAGTCCGCCAGCATATTGATATCCCAGTTTCCCTGGTACCTCTCTTCCATTATTTTGATATCTTGGTGAAATCGTTCACCCTGTTCCTCACTATAATCCCCGCAATTTTCAGGAAAATAGTCCAAGTGGGACCACAAAAAGTGCATTTTTATGGACATGCGCGACCCATGAGCTTTGAAAGCTTCCATCAAATTTTCGACAACGGACTCGTATTCTGGACTTCTACGCTTGCCAAGAAAATCAGTGACAACTGATTTGAATGCCTGCCAGGCATTCTTCTCAGTTGGAGTCATTGCGTTTTCGAACTGAGTATCCTTGATCAAAGTTCGAATTTGAGGACCATCAAAAACCCCAGCATTTAGTTTAGCATCAGATATATGAGGAAATTTACTCTCGAGATATCGGAATGCTGAACCCTCCTTATTCATTGATTTGATGAAATTTTTCATCAAGCCCAGCTTAATATGAAGTGGTGGGAGCAAAATTTTTGTTGGTGGTACAAGGGGCACTGAAACGACATTATGCGACCCAGGTTCAAAATTCTCTCTGGATGCCCATTCACGCTGTGCATAGTGCTTCTCATCCGCTTGGCTATCCCATTTGCAGAGGAAACATGGGTATTTCGTGTATTCCCCTTGCATTCCCAATACAAATGCCACAATCTGAAAAAAAATGAAAATATTTAAAGAATTTAGAGAATTTGTTCTATCAGATAAAAAAATCTATGCATTGGACTGTATCACTTCTGTGGGGAAGTTAAGTGTTCGGTGCTCTTCCAATATGTGCTCTACCGCGAAACTGTGATCTACCATATTCAATACGTGCTCTACCGTGAAACTAGCCTTATAAGGCTAACTAACGAAAATATCATGACTTAACCTAACCAATCGTTAGGTCAACTATACGCCCTTGACGATTGGTTAGGTTAAGTCGTGATATTTTCGTTAGTAAGCCTGGAATATGGAATATTAGTTGGAATATGGTAGATCACAGTTTCGCGGTAGAGCACATATTGGAAGAGCACCAAATGTTCTTATACGCTCTCAAATAACCTTTGGAAAAACAACATAGTCAATAGCAATAGTTTACTTATGATATTAGTATTACCTTCAAATCTCCACAGATCCTCCAGTTATGTTGGTCGTATACGAGAGCATCCAGTAAAATTTTCATGTTATCGTAGCTCTCAGTAAGTTGTACGGAATGTGCTACAGGGACTGATGCAACCCTATTCCCAATGTTGAGAAGTACTGCTTTCAAACTTCGTTTAGACGAGTCTATAAATAGCCTCCATTCTGATGCGTTATATGGCAGTCCCAAGGATTCGATTAGCCCCTCAACATTGCAGCAGTACACTAAGGAAGAGATATTTTCGTGCACTGCAAAAAACTTGCGGAATTCTTCCTCTCGTTTCCTATACCAGGAGAATGTTGTTCCCGGAGCCAGCAAGTTGTCCTCTCGAAGTCGTGAGCCCAAGATCTCGGCAGCTAATTTGGAAAGTCCTAAATCCCTGGTAAGATCATTAAGTTTGGCCTGGTTGAGAGGCCTCGGCTCATTTGAAGCGGTATTTTGAGGTGTATATACGACTGGGACTGGTCATTGGCATTGGTCATTGATTCATCATCAGAATCATCGAAGTCCAGGTTTGAGGGGTTCGGGTATTGGAATTCCAGGACCATGGGGTACAGGTCTCATAGCAGAAGGAATGTCAGGGTATACAACAATGTGTTTATTCTTCTTGTTAACTCCTGAAAATAGAAACACAGAAACATGGATATAAAACTTGCATATGAAATAGAAGAAGCATTCAGACAGTGGCGGCTCGTGAGGGAAGGCTGCTCTCTGTAAGACATGAAATAGGTCGATGGAGTCTGTATATTTTCTTTCTTTTTCATTCATATTGTCCCTTCGGGGACAATATGAATGAAAAAGAAAGAAAATATACAATCATTGTATATGTAAATGTAACTTGTATAACAATATGTATGTGTAAATGTATTTTCTATAACAATATGTATATGTAAATGTATGATTACCATTATGGTGAATATTATGCTATATATGGTGAATATTACATTATGGTGAATATTATGTCAAGTTTCATACGAGGATTTCAAAATATTTAAGAAAAATAAATTTATAAGCCCACCTTGGAGGTTTGTCATGCAGAAATAGCAATCTGTCACGTGATCCTTTCCTTCTCTCCAAATCATGGGAATTCCAAAAGGCAAAGATTTGCTCTGCCTTTGCTCCATCTTCTCAAATTTTCAATGCACGTCTTGCAGCACATATGAGGGGCGAAATTTTTGTCCTGGTCCCCTAGCTTAATTCCAAAGTATGCTCTATACATTGTCTTCACAAATTTAGTGATTTGGGACTGGTTATTTGGCATGGTAACCGTCCCACATATGTAGCAGAATCTATTGAGATCATTTTTACACGCTCTATTCATTATGAAATATTTTATATATATGCCTGAAAAGTAAAAAAGATATTATACAAGTGAAACAAGTGATGATAGATGTTACTGTTCCAATTCCGCTTTGACAAAATCACGAAAAATTCTATTTTACTTATGAGGCCATAGCCGGATAACCTGAGCTGATTGAGAAAAACGGATTGCAGATTCGAAATCAGCAGGAAAAACTCTATAAGAATCACTTACAAAACCCTTGACAGCAAAATTGATGCATACCAGTGATAATTGAATGAAATGTGTATATACAGTATATATACAGTGGCAATATAAGTATTAGTGCAGAGAAATATTTCACTTACAGTATATTCGTCTTTATCTTTTGTACTATGCATTGGATAGTTATGAAAAGCTACTGTTCACTTGGAAAATTTTAACAAATAAAAAAATTAGTTTAAAGAATTTGAGGAAAATAAAAAAAGTTAAAAGTTGTTACAATTCATTCAGATTCGAAGGGTTTCTATTGCGGACTTTTTTCAAATCAAACCACAAATTCTCGATTAAATTGAGTCTGGGCTTTGACTGGCTTTGTTGAAGCCATTTCATGGTGCTCCTACTTTTATGTTTTCGATCATTATCTTGTTGCAGCACCCAATTGCAACCCATTCACAACTCCCGAACTGAAGGCAATACATTTTCTTCCAAAATTTCCTGATATTTCTTCGAATTAAAGATTCCACTGATGATAACAAGCTTCCTTGGACAAGAAACACTAAACATCCCCAAAGAAGCCAACTACCACGACCATGTTTAACCGTAGGAAGGATGTTTTTTCCTCGAATGCAGTATTTGATTTTCACTAAACATACCGTTGCTTGTTGCTCTCGAATTACCGTATTCAATTTTTGTCTCGTCTACTCAAAGAACTTTCTTCCAGAATGTAAATCCATCATTTTGATGATTCTTGGCGTATTTAAACGAACTTTTTTGTGCGCTTTACTTAGAAGAGGTTTTCTTCGTGCAACTCTTTATGAAGAGTTTTTTACTTTCTAAACAAGTAATTTTTTTATTTGTAAAATTTTTCCAAACGAACAGTAAACTTTTTATAATTATCCTATGCATGGTTCAAAAGATAAGGACCAATATAATAGTCAGGTTCACTATGTATTTTTGTTCAAATTTTATGGAGATTACAAACCAGTACATTTTTGAGAAGCTTATGGCATCAGGAATATGAAAAGTAATGTTTACATTTGCGCAGATGCCTGCTTGGCGGCCATTTTGGCGGCAGTTGGAACAGTGTTTATAAATCCTGATGCTTCAATAATTTTGCAGTATTTTTGCAGTAGTGTTGCAATATTTAATTTTATACTGTAAAAATTTATGTTAACACAACTAGTACGCAATTATCTTGGTGTTGGTTAATATAGTGGTGGCTCTCTTTCTTTTCAGTGCCTGAGTCATCATGAGTGAAGACGCGGGAACCAGCAAGTTGAGTTCGGTCAAGTCGTCCATGGACACAGTAGACTGGAACAGTGCATTCTTTGTCAGGAGTCCACTGCCAGCAAAGGAACACCTGTTCAATATCCCAGAACAGAATCATACCAGAAATTACTCGATGTAGTGGAAGAAAGAGCCAGCTTACAGGATGGAAAATATGTTGACATCCAAAGACGTCTCAAAGACTTTACCAAAGAAATATTGATTGAAAGGAAACCCATGTGGCATCGCAGTTGTTATTCTGATGCCACAAATCAAATATCCATACAGCGAGCGAGAGACCGCTTGCAGCATGCCATGTCTACAGGAACCTATGCTGTGGAAAAACGTGGGCATAAAAGAACAAGCTCTGAAATGGAGCAATCAGCAACCCCAGGCACCTCAGCACCTTTCACTAGATCTGCGACAGAACCGTTGACAAGGGATCACGGCTTCTTATGTCAAGAAGATGATGACCAGCGTCTCTTCACCGTACGAACTGAAAACGCGGGGAAGGCACTTAGACGAGCTGTGGATATTTCCCAAGATCCAGTATTGATGACAAGACTAAGCAATGCACTCTCACCAAGTGATGCCCATGCGATAGGTGTAAGATACCACAAACCATGCTGGACACGATATGTGTTCCATGTCCTGAGGGATGATGCCAGCAACTGGGCCAAGTCTACAAAGACAGACCTACCAATGCAAGTACCATGCTTGATTGAGCTAATCAATCTCATTGAATATCAAACCCAAAATAAGGCTCATCTACCCATGGATGCCATCGAAAAAACCTACATATCTATGCTTGGTGGTAGTGATGAGGCACAGAAACACACTCCGACGCTGACACGACAGTGGCTAAAGGACAAAATTCTTGCAGAGTTACCAAGTGTGAAGTCAGTGAGGCAGAAAGACAAGATGCCACAAGTGAAATGGACAAGACAATGATGATATACAAGAGAGCTAAGCTAATACGCAACAGCATTGCCAATTTCGCTGAGGAGAAGGAAACACACACAATTACAGTATCCAGCACAAGAGAGGATGTCCCGACCGAGCTGTACAGCCTTATACGGTCGATTTTGGTGGCATCTGAGGAGGAGCTGCAAACAGAGATGAGGAGCAGGACAGTTGACAGGTCAGCATTGACCATAAGTCAGAATATCCTGTATGCTTTCAAGACCAGGAGACAATGCACCACGTGCCCAAGAAAGCCACTGACACATTTCGGACACCACACACACGAGAAAACCCACAGGTTGTAGGGTTGGCACTCACTGTACATCATGACACCAGGAACAAGGCGCTAATGGACCTCCTCCATGTACAGAACTACTGCGTATCACACAGCCGTGCCTTGCTCCTAGAAACAGCAATTGCCAATGCTGTTATGGAAAAAACAAAACAATTTGATGGATTGTATGTACCACCTTTCCTCAAGAAAGGTACATTTGTCTTCTTCGCTGTTGATAATACAGATTTTGCAGAGAACACTGTAGATGGCAAAGGCACCACACATGGAACAATACCGCAGTGTATCAGAAGGCAGATGCGCCTGGAGAATCAATCGCACCCAATTTGGAAGTTAGTGAGGCAAAAAACCTGTCGGTTGTCCCTTATCATGTACCCATCGAGCCTTGCAGTAAACCAAAACCTGGGCCAGTCAAGAGAGCAAAGGAATTCAAGGCGTGTTCCACAGGTGTTGCTGAATCCTATGAACTAACCAATCTTGTTTGGATGATTGCATCTGCTTTGTCTAGATCAACCGACAGTGAATCACAAAGCAGTATCCCAGGCTGGGCAGGCTACAAATCACTTGTGTCATCTAGTCAGTCACTGACTCAAGTCGGTGTCTTGCCTCTACTTCCAGAGGTCGCACATGAGTGGTCTACCATGCTGACTGTGATGTTGCAAGCGTCTCAGTTGAAGAGCTTGGCAGTTGGTGAAAACCACCCACCTGTCATAAGCTTTGACATGGCCCTGAACGAGAAGGCAGTACAGTTGCTAGATGCAAGGCCTAACTTGAAAAGAGAAGTTGTTCCGAGACTTGGGGAGCTGCATGCTGTGATGGCTGCACTGAGGGCACTCGGAGCCTCAATAGAAAATTCTGGCATAGATGATGCATGGATTGAGGCAGATGTATATGGGCCTACTACAACGAGACAGATCCTCAAGTGCGGCCACTACAAGAGAGCACTCCGTGCACACATCCACACTTACATGGCTCTGTATGAACTT
This sequence comes from Bathynomus jamesi, assembly GCA_023014485.1. Lineage (NCBI taxonomy): Eukaryota > Metazoa > Arthropoda > Malacostraca > Isopoda > Cirolanidae > Bathynomus > Bathynomus jamesi. The sequence continues at coordinate 90,774 of JAJOZX010002986.1, forward strand.
GCTCTAGAACAGTTCTTCACAGAGATGCCACAACTAAAAGAAATCTGCTCGAAACCAGTAAATGAATTGCAGGAAGCCTGCACAAACACAATTTCTGGGACAAGTGATGAGAGCAGAATGCATCAGAATTGCTAACACTCACCTGCTTCAAGTCTTGACCAACGAAGATGTCATTCAACAGCTGAAGAAGTGGGAAGTTCAGAAATCATCTAACGCTATGTTCAAGTCATTGATGAATTACCTCCACCGGGTTGAAACCATCTTGTTCTTTGTTGAAGCATCCAGAAATGCTGATCTCGTTCTCCATCTGGAGGCTGGAGAAGCACTCAGCAAGCTGTTTTTCGCAATGGATCGAATAAAATGCAAACGCCTCTGGCCAAGGTACATCGCCGACATGCACGAAATGAAGACAAGCCATCCAGCAACATGGCGAGAACTTCAAGATGGAAACATATCTGTCACCAAGAGTGAGATTCCGTTCGTCTCAGTAGGTGCAGACCATGCCTGCGAACATCTCAACAAGATGATGAAGGTTCATTCTGGCCTAATTGGCATTTCCAATAATGCGAATGCTAGGCAGCGGTTCTTCTTGGCTTCTCCAGGATGTCGTGCCTCTCAACAGAGTTTAAAGGACAGTTCGGGCTTCAAGTAAACAAGCCAGAGGAACACCATGATGTACGACCCAGTGCTGTCAGGAAAGAACATGAAGCTGTTGACAAAATCAAGGCTGCAACTACTGAGCCACGGAATCCCTTTGCTATTGAAGGTGATCAGCTATACAATTTCATTACACATGCATATGTACGACAAGAGTATGTTCCACAAATCTTGAACATTGATGACATCGGACAGAAGCTTTATGAAGACTGTCACTGAACGTATCAATGGAGATGTTAGTCTCTGGGCACCAGTCAAAAAGCAGAACAACAAGATGTACATGTCTGCCAGCAAGAAACAAACTTTCAAGTTCCGTGACCAGACAGTTGACCTAAAAGAGACCAAAGATCTCTATGGTCGGCTGATGGTTCTCACCAGGTCGAGCAGGGACATCGATCAGAAGAATGCAGTTGGCAACTATGAGTTCACATTGACTCCGAGAGCACTATTTGGACCAGACGGCTCAATGCTGCCATGCACTGACAAGTCGAAGCTGATACACAGCCTTGAGAAGCTGGCAAAAAGAGATGAAACCCAGGAACAGACAGAAGCTCTAGCGGCCAAAGGGCAGCAACAGAAACATGCACTTTGAAGACAACAATCACGAGGAGGCTGATACATTGATGATCTGTGACAGCGGAGGCATCACAGCGGTGTCCTGATGCACAGCTAGTATTCTTCACTCCTGATACTGACGTCTTGGTTCTGGCTGTGGCACACTATGATAAGCTCTGCAAAAAGACATTTATTTTGATGGTATCAGGTACAGTCGAAATAGAGCCAATCTGGAGAGCTTTGGGCAAAGAAAAGGCGCAAGCTTTACCTGTATTCCACGCATTCACTGGAGCAGACAATGTTGGAAAATTCTCAAGAATAGGCAAAACAAAATGGTTTCAGCAGTATATGAAAGCTGACATGCATTTAGTCAGAGCACTGATGAAACTACCGGAGAAAGGTGACCTAACACAGGAGGTGAAAGACGTATTGCCAAATTTGTGTGCTCAAGCTACTGTCCCAAGGGTATTCACATTGCAAGTATCCCTGATCTAAGATGGTATCTGTTTTGTAAACACCTAGCTGAAAGCAACAACTTACCTCCTACACTCGATGCACTTGAGGAACACTTCCAGCGTGTGCGGTTACAAAGCCGAGTATGCTGCCAAGCCAATGTTATGCAGCAACAGCCTTTTGACCCCCTGAAATTTGGTTACTATCAGGACAAAAGTTGCCAAATACTGCCAGTCACCACAAAGGTTCCTCCTGCCCCGCAAGCCATCATCGAGTTGGTCAGATGCCACCAAAACCAACTGTTCTACACAGAGATGTTCATGCAGAAGGAATAACTTGCTTTGCACAGAACTATGCTTATGCGGCACAGAATGCGAAAACGATGCAGATTGTAATGTTGAATATGACACTGAGAGTGATGATGATGTGTAATGATGTGTCAAACTGAGATAGGAAATACGTCTACGTATGCTGTTGTCACTACCAACAGTTTGAGTGTGCATTTTTTCATGAAAATCAAACATAATTTCACAAACTTCTTTTCTTGGTTTTTGGTGTTCATAATCACTAATTTGACATAAGCTTTGATTCCTTGGGCCTGGAAACATAGGATTAGCATTTAGAATGAAATTTCTATGTCAATTACAAGCTGAGATATTTGGAAATTCTTATTTTATGGCGGCCATTTTGAAAATCCAAAATGGCGGCTGTGCAGGCATCTGCGCAAATGTAAACATTGATTTTCAGATTCCTGATGCCATAAGCTTTCCAAAAATGCACTGGTTTGCTAATCTCCATAAAGTTTGAACGAAAGTGTTTTTATTGACATAGTGAACTGGACTCTAACTGAAATATTTCTTTGTACGAATACTTATGAGTTCCACTGTATAGATATGAAAAGCGACATACGTAAATATACACTCACCCCCTTATCGCTTATCTAATTGCCCTGATAACAGTCTCGCAGACGCACGAGAGTTTACCCTCACTTTCCCCTTTTTCATCTCATTTCCCCTCACCAACCCCATTTTCTGCTCGCTTTCCTCTCACTTTCCTTTTTTACCCTTCTCCTTTTCCACTTACTTTTCTTCCCCTATCCTCACCTCTCCCATATTTGGTTTTGTTATAAACATAGTACTGTATTCTATTTTGCTTTATAGTGCGACAATTTTTTTATTCCAGTTCCAATTCCGATTCTACACTCACTCATGGAATCGATTTTAATTCCGATTCCGCATTCAAACAACATCCTTGGAATCGATTGAAATTTAATTTCAGTTGCGATTCCAGCAAAAACTACAAATTCTGGATTTAATTCCCGTTTTGGAATTGGAGCTGCTTGGAATCGTTTTAATTGTCCTTGGAGGTTATATTATGTAATGCTTTATAATACGTTACGAGAGTTTGAACGACGGTTCAGGATCAACCTGCGGTCAACCCTTCTGCAGTATCCCGCCTCATTTGTGGGACTTGGCGAAGGAGGGAATTGCTTTCCGATCTCCTCCTGCCCTCGTAGCCAGCCACGCATGGCTGGTCAGGGACTTTGCGCAGGAACAATCCAGCTGGTTCTTGAAGTTATTCAGATCGGTGTACTGGAGGTACCTCACTTCTTTTGCCAGGATATTAAAAAGCTTTGGGCCTCGAATTCTGAGGGTATTTGTCATCCTCGTTTTAATAGGCCCCTGTCCCACCGCTGCTGGACAGTACAAAATCTGCCTCTTCTCTCATTCCACTTTGTTTCTATTTCATTTCAAAGGTTACGAACAAAACCCTCGAGTATTTTCCATATATTATATACATAGAGTATATATGTATATAAAATGTACTGTGTACATAGGATCATATGTTTCAGTTGAAATATATATTTTTTATAAATAATCATATTTTTTTTAAATAAAATATTTAAAAAAAGGAGAAGCAGCCAGTTACATCCCGTAATTTGCGTGGATGGACCTCCACACTGTACATGAATTTTAATCAGTATCGAAGATAAATGATGAATAAAAACTAAATAATTGATATTAATGACAACTGACAAACAACAATGATATTCACTTAAAAAAGAGGTAGTATAAAAATTTTCATTGTTTGACTTTTTGTTCTTTGAGCAAAGTTAAATTTTGAAAATGCTGAAAAAAAAGAACTAAAATATACAGTACCTAAAAAGCACTAATATATATATATTATATATATATATATTATATATATATATATATATATATATATATATATATATATATATATATATATATACACTTTAGATCACCTTACCTTACAACATTCCATGTGTTTCGTGTGGAGATTCCTCACTTCACCTTCACGGAAATCAGGCTTGTTGCTCAATTGGCCTGGTGAAGGAGAACGTTGGTTTCTCTCTCTCTCTCTCTCTCTCTCTCTCTCTCTCTCTTCACTTCACATAGCCAGGTACACCCGGCTTATCTGGGAGTCCTAAAACAGGTGTCCAATCTTCTTTGAAGACTTTTACAGCGACACCACTTGTATTCCGAAATTCTTTGAGTTGATGTTAAATAATCTTTTCCACGTTAAGTTGTAGGTCTAGGGCGAGGCAACAGTTTAGATTAGGTACTCATTTTTTAATTATTTTCCATATGTAAATTATGGTGTTCCTCTCTCTTCTTCTTTCCAGCGAGTATAAATTTAATTCACGTAATCTTTCCGTTCTGGCTCAGTTTATTTTGGAGATTTTCAATTTCGGTTACCGCTCCGAAGAGCCCATCTTCGGCTCCGGAGCCGGGTTCTTGCCAACCTTATTTTCTACATTCTTTCCCCAATTTCGTGAACCATCTATTTTTATGTATTATTATGTAATCCTGCATTCACAAGCGAAACACTAAAATTAAATTTTCAGTAACAAGATCCGACTTGCGTTCAGGTTGAATTTATGAAAATAAAAACCCACTCTAATAGACAGAGTTTATTTCCACAACAGTTTCGACGCCCACTGGCATCCTCCTCGGGTGGATATAGAAAAACGAATGAACCAAAACAAGAGGGAAAAACAGTCCAGGCAGGGACCGACCATTAAGAAATTCGCACCTAGGTTAGATCCCATTCTCCCGACACCGGAAGGGCATTTTCATTAAGTACATTCGCACAAATTTAAAACTATCTTCCTGTTCTAAACATACAGATTCTATTATTTTTTTTTTTTACATAATTATTACATTTATTATTAAATTTATTACATTTAATATTGCATAATTATTTATTACAGAAATTATAAATTTATTATTACATTGGTTATTACATTGTTGTTTATTATACAGAACTTATAAACCGAAAAACGAATGAAAAAAGCGATTAGGAAACAATCCAGAGACCATTGAGAAATTCGCACCTAGGTTAGATACCGTTCTCCCGACACCGGAAGGGCATTTTATTACAGGGTCCGCTTATAAGTACATTCCCACAAATTAAAACAATATGTGAGTTTGCCTTACATTGCCGGCTTAGAAAGAGTAAAACCGTTGACGAAAGATTTTAAGTTTGCTTTGGCGTTCAAATATTCGTCTACCGTGAAAAGTAAATTGGTTAGGAATAACGTTGCAAAAGAGGAACAAGCCTGTGTCTACAGCATTCCCTGTAAAAATTGTGATTTAGTATACGTGGGGAGAAACTGGAAGAAATATTGAAACCCGTATTAAAGAAAACAAATATGCCTTCAGAAGTTGTAATACCAATAATGCCATTTTTTATCACGCCAGCCAAAATAATCATGCTATAGATTGGGAATCAAGTAAGGTACTTTATAAATGTAATAATTATGTCAAAAGAAAAATAATAGAATCTGTGTGTATAGAAAAAGTAGATAATTTTAATTTGTGCGAAGATACTTATAAGTTAGACCCTTTAATGAGATTCTTGGTCAAAAAATCCCTTACGGAGTCGTGGGAACGTGTTCGAACCTAAGTGTGAATTTCTTAAAAGTCTCTGGATTGTTTCCTTACTCGCTTTTAGTAAATGTAATAATGGAAGTAATAAATGTGGAAATAAATATAAATGCAACAGATGTAATAATAAAGGTAATATTATAAATTTAATAATTAGGGTAAAGGTAATAATAATCAATGTTAAAAAATGTAAATGCAATAATAAATGCAGTAATTATGTCAAAATATTAGAATCTGTATGTATAGAACAAGAAGATAGTTTTAATTTGTGGGAATGTACTTATAAGCGGACCCTGTAATAAAATGCCCTTCCAGTGTCGGGAGAAAGGTATCTAACCTAGGTGCGAATTTCTCAATGGTCTCTGGATTGTTTCCTAATCGCCTTTTTCACTCGTTTTTCGGTTTATAAGTTCTGTATAATAAACAACAATGTAATAACCAATGTAATAATAAATTTATAATTTCTGTAATAAATAATTATGTAATATTAAATGTAATAAATTTAATAATAAATGTAATAATTATGTAAAAAAAAAAAATAATAGAATCTGTATGTTTAGAACAGGAAGATAGTTTTAAATTTGTGCGAATGTACTTAATGAAAATGCCCTTCCGGTGTCGGGAGAATGGGATCTAACCTAGGTGCGAATTTCTTAACGGTCGGTCCCTGGACTGTTTTTCCCTCTTGTTTTGGTTCATTCGTTTTTCTGTATCCACCCGAGGAGGATGCCAGTGGGCGTCGAAACTGTTGTGGAATAAACTCTGTCTATTAGAGTGGGTTTTTATTTTCATATTTTGACCTTCATGTAGAAAAAAGTGAAGTTTTTTGCATTTAGGTTGAATTTAGTTCTCATCGTATTTGCTTTTCAAACCCACTAAAATGGTATTTCAAAATCTGAAGTATATTCGTATTTGTCCTTCATGTCTAAGTACTCATTTTAAACTAAAATTCCACCTTCAAATACGTTTGACATGAGATGAAACCAAGTTTGTGAAGTCGACCCTCTCTCTCTCTCTCTCTCTCTCTCTCTCTCTCTCTCTCCTTTTTTTTACCGTTCACTCAACCATTTTCCCCACCTTGTTAATCTGAAAGTCCTGAGTTCGATTCTCCTCTCAGACTTTAGATACCAACGTTTAAAGTGCTTCTCTGATTCTTCCTTGGATGTTACGAAGGAAATTAAACTACCGAAAATATTATTGTTATTATTATTATTAAAAACGAAGAAAAGAAACGCCATTCCCAGCGTTCATCCTCAACATTAATGCATTTGTAAATGCATGTGAAACGATACTAAATTGTTTGCATTTGCTTTTTAAATATTGAAGAAATTGAGTATTTGCATTCAAATGTATTGGCTTGTATCTGAACATTATGTAGAATGTCTATAAAAGATATCTTATTCAAAAACAGAAAATTTTGGAAGCAAATAAGAAAATGTTTTTCAGGTACAGCCGCTTCCTCCTTTTCTGCAGTTTCTGCAACACTTTCCTTTTCTAAATATCTCAAAGATTTTCAGTGTGGAAACATGATTTGTGAAACCACATTTTTATGTCTCTCCTTTCAGTCTTTTGAGGCACCTTCTGAAATTAACGTTTCAAACTTGATTTTCTTGGCCGAGAAATATTTACGTTTTCCAGATCACAGTTTTTAAAATTTATGCTCATCGCGCCCTCTAGTGGTTCGTACTTGCGTCGTTCCTTGGGGGTCACCTCATGATCTAATATTTGAATCTAATGTATTACACTATTCTACAGTATTTTCAAATCTTGCATTTCCATGAAAAAGTTTGAGTACCGCATTGATTACAGATTACATCCGATACACATATGCATTCGAATGAAAACTGTTCAAAAGAAAATTTCTGAAGCATGTAAAGCTAAAATGTTTGTCTGCCTTTGAAATGTGTGAATGGTAGAATAAAAGTCTGGTTGTGCTTATGTTACAAGCAGAATTTGTCGTGTGTTCAGAGTGAAGGAACATTTGAAATCCCAAATCTCAAACGTCGATCTGGAATGGGGCCGACTTGCATAGGGTCGAACGTCGACATTATGAAATTCAATTTTGTTTATGTAATTCGTGTGTTGGAGCGAGGAAACAGATTATTTCGGCATATATATATATATATATATATATATATATACTTAAAACTGGAAAAACGTCGAGTATATTGATTTTCTTAGTGCTACTTTTATTTTTATTTCTTTATCTTACTTAGATTTATTTATTCCGTAATTGCTAGTTTATTGATACGTCTTTCTCTATGTTCATCATATTTAAGTAGAAAACTCATCGCTAAATCTCAGGTGAAGTGCCAAATGTTCCTCTTGAACTGCCACATATTTTATTCAAAGTGCCTAATTTCACAGTCGACTTTCCATTAACTTATAAATATCATAAACCGAAGGACATTTTAAAGAATACTAAAAATAAATCTAAAATAAAGTGTGTAAGCTATAAAAATTTTATAAAATTTTCCCTGTGTGCGGCAGTAAATCACTAGATAAAAAGTTAAAAAAAAAAGATTTGCATGGACAGTCAAACATATAAAAATGGTTTGTTATCACTGAGCGTTTAGCTATTTTGGCTTAAAATTAAAGTAACGCAAGTGTTTATATTTCTAATGCAAAGACTAAATTCACTTTATTCAGAAAATCCTTATGAATTTTTTGGTTTTGTGTGTGTTTATATATATATATATATATAAATATTTAGGAGAAATCCAATGACAAGGAGGAATGTAAATGCCATGAAAAGTCTTCTTTAATGCGCAACGTTTCGAGCAATACGCTCATCATCAGGCTAGATAATAACAATATGAAATTAGAATCAATAAATAAATGTGAACAAGACAAAATAATTTCCATAAAACCTATTCAGTAAAAGCAAATTTTAAAAGACTAAAAGAAGAGGGTTAAATTCAAAGTTATAAAAATTTACATATAAAATTAACCAGAAATTTAAAAAGCTATTTTTAAATTACATATAGTAAATTTGAAATTAGTACACTGGAATAATTAACACTAATACAATGGAATAATTAACACTACGAACCTTTCAATGCTGGTTCCGAGGCACGAGTAATTTAAAACAAAACAAAACAGGAAACAAGCTATGGGTTGGGCGGTTGGAGTTATAAGTTAGGGGAGGGGGGATTATAAAAAATTGGGGAGGGGGGAGGGGAGTTGGGGAGGGGGGTTTATAAAAAATTTAGAGGGACAGCTGAGGAATCCACGTTTAGAGAAGGGGTCAATGTTTTAAATAAAGAGATTCCAAAATTCTAAGTGAGTTAGGACAAGAATTACAACCGAGAATTTTAAAATGATCTAAAGTGACATCAGTTTTACATTTTATACAGTATAAAATGTAAAACTGATGTCACTTTAGATCATTTTAAAATTCTCGGTTGTAATTCTTGTCCTAACTCACTTAGAATTTTGGAATCTCTTTATATTAAAACATTGACCCCTTCTCTAAACGTGGATTCCTCAGCTGTCCCTCTAAATTTTTTATAAACCCCCCTCCCCAACTCCCCTCCCCCTCCCCAATTTTTTATAATCCCCCCTCCCCTAACTTATAACTCCAACCGCCCAACCCATAGCTTGTTTCCTGTTTTGTTTTGTTTTAAATTACTCGTGCCCTCGGAACCAGCATTGAAAGGTTCGTAGTGTTAATTATTCCATTGTATTAGTGTTAATTATTCCATTGTATTAGTGTTAATTATTCCAGTGTACTAATTTCAAATTTACTATATGTAATTTAAAAATAGCTTTTTAAATTTCTGGTTAATTTTATATGTAAATTTTTATAACTTTGAATTTAACCCTCTTCTTTTAGTCTTTTAAAATTTGCTTTTACTGAATAGGTTTTATGGAAATTATTTTGTCTTGTTCACATTTATTTATTGATTCTAATTTCATATTGTTATTATCTAGCCTGATGATGAGCGTATTGCTCGAAACGTTGCGCATTAAAGAAGACTTTTCATGGCATTTACATTCCTCCTTGTCATTGGATTTCTCCTAAATATTAAATTGAAGCTTTGTAGAAGCAAACCGCATGACTATATATATATATATATATATATATATATATATATATATATATATATATATATATATACAGGGTGGGCCGAAAGTCTGGATCCATAGGAAAATATTTATTTTAATACATAAATTACAACAAATGGTAAATACTTAAAATGAATATCAACTTTAACTCGTAAATGCGTATCCGTGATACTGTAGAGTAGTTCGTACTCCAGTATAAATACTCAAATACTTTTTTATTTCAGCCCAGAAATGGCTTCGAATCTAACAACAGAAGACCGGGTAGAACTTGTGCTCATGTACGCAAGACAGGGCGCTACACAAAGAGAAGTTGCTACCGAATTCAATAGAAATCATCCTGATAAGCATCCAGTAACACATGCGACTGTTAGCAAGTTGTTTAAACGTTTCAAAGAAACAGGAAGTGTACATGATCGACGGCGTTCTGGTCGTCCAAAAACTGCAACTGATGAAAATACCTCTGCAATGGTATGTGAAACTTTAACGAATAGTCCAGTAAAGTCAACAAGAAGATTATCAAATGAAACACGCATCTCGAGAACGTCAATTCGAAGAAGTATTAAAAATCATAAATTCCATCCCTAAGTGTCTCGATGTCAGCGGCCGCCAATTTGAGCATTTGTTATAATTTGTTGTTTATACTGGAGTACGAACCACTGTACAGTATCACGGATACGCATTACGAGTTAAAGTTGATATTCATTTTAAGTATTTACCATTTGTTGTAATTTATGTATTAAAATAAATATTTTCCTATGGATCCAGACTTTCGGCCCACCCTGTGTATATATATATATGGGATGAATTTCCTTGTGGATTTGCATCATATATATATATATATATATATATATATATAATATATACTGAGTGTTCCTGAGGATGTCATTAGACGAAAGCGCTTGAGCACCATTTTGTGTTTCCTTTCCTTCGTGGTTTTATTCATCATAAATATTTTTTCACGTGTTACTTTCGTGAAATAATTTTCATATATATATATATATATATATATATATATATATATTACTTGCACATCGGTGGTATAGTGGTTAGCATTGTTGACTAAAAATAAAATTCTTTATTCAGAAAAGAATACGAGTGACAAAGTTTTACAATTTCTAGATATTTTATATGAAATTAATGTATTTACAATACTTTTATTTGAATATTGTGAATACATGCTTGGAAGTATGGAGGCTTTTCAGGCAAAAATTAATGGTATTTAGTTTATTTATTACATAAAAAAGTGAAATCGGCAAGTAAAAGTAATAGTGATAACAAATAATAATAACAACAATAATAATAATAGTAATAATAATAATAATAATAATAGATACAATATAAAGTTTACAAAATGTTACATAATTTTAAATTAAATGATTTATTGTATATTTTGCACAAAATAAATGATGCTTAATAAAAAATTATAAAAAAAGAATAAATTTACGAAATTAAAAGTGCTTAATGAAATTAGCATATTATAAACAGTTGATCATAAATGGGAATTTCATTACTATAGTAAAAATGACTAGTAAACTTATACATCAGTAGGAGCTAATGAAGTGCTTGTTTACTGATTTGCCAAATACATTTAATGATGACGCCTGCCTGATACGCATGGGAATTGTATTTCATAAATCTCCTTTGAAAGAGGGTGCATTTCCTACAGTTTCTATTGCATAGTTACGGTTTGTGTATAAAATCCCTGGGCAGTCTGGTGTTATAACGATAGTGTATTTGATGGAGATGATTGCTTTTTGAATGGGTGATGTCTGTTGATTTTTATTGATAACTTTGAACATACTGACAGCAACATTGAATTTGTATAAATCATTTAATTTTAAAATATTTAGCTCTTTAAACATTAGGGAAGTGTGATTTTGTCTGTTGTCATTATTCGAGAGAGTTCGCAGACATTTTCTATGAATTACTTCCAAAGGAAGTTTTATATATTTCTTTGAGTTACCCATGTTGCAATGCAATATAATAAATGCGGATGGGTGAAGGAATAGAGTAATATATTTTAAAGAGTGCATTTTGAGGAAGGGTCTTTTTCAGTTTAAATAATATGAAGAGAAATCTTGATAGTTTGAATTTGATATTTTGTACATGACTTTTGAAATTTAGTTTTTCGTCTAAATTAATGCCAAGTACTTTAATCTCATTTACCCTTGCAAGAGTAGTACGCTCAATTTTAATTTGACAGTTGTATTAAAATTTTTTGTGGTAATAATCACATAAGATGACTTTGTCGGATTCAATAAAAGTTTATGGTTAATATTGGATTTTACTCCCAGTCACAAGCAGTTGAACAAGTACTGTACTGTATATTGAATTGCCATTAAAAACTGACTTAAAAATATATATATCTTATCTTGTGCAAATTTGTTCAAATGTACTTTTCTTAATAAAATATATTTCCTGTTTTGGCTATAATGTACTTCTTTTCATAAAATATTTTTCCTGATTTGGCTATTTTTTCGCTACTCTTGCGACTTAATTAGTTTATTGTTTTCTGTTCTGGCTATTTTTTTCTAATTGGATTCAGTTTGGTGGTGTTTACGATAGAATTATGAAGTGCCGTTCGTGTGATTTCAACTTTGAGGACTTGATTCGTCATGTGCCCTAGATGAAAACAAAGCTTTGGATGTTTTTATCAATTACGGCATTATTCTCTCATCCTTAACTTGCCCGAAATGTGACAGTGAGTGCCTAATACGAAAAGATCAGAAGATATTTTGGTGAAATAACCAATAAAAATCTGTTAGGTTAATTGAATGCCCGGTTAGGTTAATTGAATGCCCGGTTAGGTCAACTGAATGCCTAGTTAGGTTAATTGAATGCCGGGTTAGGTAAACTGTACGCCCTTGATGATTGGTTAGGTTAAGTCGTGATATTTTCGTTAGTTTAAACGAAAATGACGAGAGCAAACTTTACTGGTTAATTTTGACGTGTTTTGCACGTTTCCTGTGGTATGCGTCGTTTACGAGATCTCGTAACATGAACATATCCTATATGTTTATGTTACGATATTTCAAAAACTACGCATTTGCACAGGAAACCAATGGCAGATTCGTGCAAAGCACCTCAAAATTTACCAGCAAAGTTTGCGTTCATTATTAAACCAGTCTGGGAGTAAAATCCAATATTTACCAAGTTTATTAGTACACATCCATTTATGCACATTTTCTAATTGCCTGTAGATTAATCAGAAAGTCTGAGTTATGATGAAAAGAAGTAAGTATGGTATCATCTGTGTATTGTACGCAATTAATGTGGTTGAAAGATGAAAATCGTTGATGTGAATTAGAAACAGTAATTGATCAAGAATGATCCTTGTGGGACTCCACTAGTTTGTCCGTGGGCGTAGCCAGAATTTTTATTAGGGGGGGGGAGGCATCAAAATTAATATAAGGTGAGGATAGGAAAAATGAAATCTGATATTTCACATTTTTTGTACTAAATATAGTAAATCGTTAATATGATAAATCGTTTTACAAACAACAGTTTTTTAACGTGCGTTAGACTCGCCTTCCTCTATCCAACTGAACGACCATTATTTCAGATTATCATATGAACAACTGAATACTGTTTTCTTGGTTTGGGGGGGCCATGGCCCCAGTGGCCCCCTTGGCTACGCCCCTGAGTTAGTCGGATAAATTGTCTTTTAATCTGATGTACTGATGACGATTTGACAGATATAATTTAAACCAATCGAGAGTATTTCCTCTTATTCCGTATACGGTATGTGAAGTTTATTCAATAAGATTTCCTGCGAAAGTGCATCAAATGCTTTCGACAAGTCGGGGGAAGATTAAGAAAATTAATGAAAGACAAAAGGCAGTGAAGAAGAGAAAAGATAGAGACAAACGTGCACACATTTGGTGACGGTCAAGAAAACCCCAAGCAATTTTTTCAATACATTAACAACAGGAAAGAGCGTGTTGGGACCGTTGAGAAATTCTGACGGTGACCTAGTTTCCGAGAACAAACAAATGGCTACTCTGCTAAACGAATTTTTTTACGAGGTACTGCACTATATTTTCAAAATGAAAATGCTTAAATCACCGGGGCCAGATTCCATATATCCCATCATATCGGTGATCCATAGGCCACTATAGAAGTGTTTAAAGAAAACAATGTATATGGTGGAATTTTTAAACAACATACAAGAATTATATATATATATATATATATTATATATATATATAATGTGTGTGTGTGTGTGTGTGTGTGTGTGTGTGTGTATATACTGTGCAAAGAAATCACAAAGCAACACGTGATCTTTTTAATAAGCAAAGAACCACAGGGAAAAAGGAAAAGGAAACACGAAGTCCGAGCGCTTTCGTGATATATTCACATCTTCAGGGACAAGAGAGAAATATACATATACTGTGTGTGTGTATTATATATATATGAAATGAAACGAATGAATGAATGAAAATGAAAAGGTTTATTGGCAGACTATAGTCCACATAACAAATATTAATAATACAATGACAGTTCATATACTAAGGATAGAAATATATACAACTGATTAAAAATAATACTGTAATGTCGAAGTTATATATATATATATATATATATATTATATGGGAATGAACTCAGAATGGTTCCCTGAGTTTTTTATGATACACACAGACCGTGCATGGAACAAGGAACTCTTCTGGGATAATTAAATCCACTATAGTCCGAATAAGTTATGTGCCTTGAAAAGTGGACGCTCAATTCTGCCAGTTGAGGTTTAAGTTTTGGTTTTGGCTAAAAATATAATAGTTACCCCTTTTTCTTTGATTTATTCAATCCGACGTGAATGCAACGAGTCTTTTACTTATATTGAGGTTCTAAATGTAGTGGGGCTAGGCTGATTTAAACCCTAGATCCAAGTCCCAAAGCTGGATCCTATCTGCTTTTCAGATAGCTGGTGAGGGAAGCTATATTATGGGACCTCTTTGCGAGAGACCCGTTGCCCACGTCGGGCTTCCATCATGAAAAAGAAAAACTATGGTATTTGTCATTTACCATTACTTATTCGGACTATAGTGGATTTAATTATCCCAGAAGAGTTCCTTGTTCCATGCACGGTCCGTGTGTATCATATATATATATATATATATATATATATATATATATATATATATATAGATGAATAAACCACGAAGGGAAAAGAAACACAAAGTGGTTTCTTTTCCCTTCGTGGTTTTATTCATCATAAATATTTTTCACTTGTCACTTTCGTGAAATAATTTTCATACATATATATATATATATGTGTGTGTGTGTGTGTGTGTGTGTGTGTGTGTGTGTGTGCGCGCGCGCGCGCGCGCTAATTATAATAAGGGCATATACATAATTTGTTTCTTAAAATAAAGTTTATATCCTTTAGGTGAAACATAAAATCTGAAGAATTTTTTTAAAGAAATTATCGTACTCTTGAAGACGGAAATGAAATGCATAATCCATAATTACTTTTTTTTAATAATAGTAACTGAACGTTTTCATTATACACATACATGCAAATTTTAGATTTTTAAATATTCCCAAATTATTATTATTATTATTATTATTATTATTATTGTTATTAATAGTAGTAGTAGTAGTAGTAGTAGTAGGCTTAGTATTGTAAAGGGAGATTTCATCAGTTAATCCACAAAAAGTAGAAATAATAAGCAAGGAATTGTTGCTATATAGTTGTTTAGTTGCGCGATTTTGCCGCAGTACTAACACCCAAGCTCATATCACCTAAGAGACCTACTCTTTAACGAGGAATCAGAACCACGAGTCACTATATCATATGAACGCGGCCAGTAGTATAGCCGCAAAAGGGGAGAGTGCAAGAATGTTGCAGGTATTATGTAATGTTGCAAAGGGGGTGGGGTTGTTGCAAAGGGGGGTGGGTTGTTGCAAAGGGGGGTTGTTGCAAAGGGGGTGGGGGGAAACTTGGAGGCGGCGTTATCCCCCAAGAGAAAGGAGGAGGAGAGAAAGGAGGAGAGGTGTTCACCTGCAGGAGCCAAGTGCACATTAAGACTTCAGCCGAGTTGGCGTTGTTTTATAGGCTCCTAATCAGCCAGTTGGCGTAAATGGCTTGAGTTGCCAGATACCGCGATACCATTGTATACATTATTATAGACTCCTAATCAGCCAGTTGGCTGTAAATGGTTGTCAGATACCTCTTTTTAGCAGTATTATTGTATACATTATTATTATATACGTCTAATCAGCCAAGGGGGGAGAGGTACACATGCAGGAGGTACACATGCAGGAGGTACACACACATACGCACACATGCAGGAGGTACACATGCAGTAGTTACACATGCAGGAGAGAGAGAGCTGAAGGAGGGAGAGGACGCCTGTAGGAGAGAGAGAGAGAGCTGAAGGAGGGAGAGAGACGCCTGTAGGAGAGAGAGAGAGAGAGAGACGCCTGAAGGAGAGAGAGAGTAGTTGCCTTTAAGGCATATTATTTTCGTTTTCCTAACCTAAGAGGCCACTAAGGGGTTTACCAAAGGGCCAAAAAAAGAAGGACCAGAGGTCCTTGCTCGGCTGGAGCCGAGCTGGGAATGAGTCTTCACCAGCTTCTCGATCTTTTATAAGCCTCTATTCTGGCTGAGTTGCCAGATCACGCCTTGTATTGGGGTGCTGAGTTGCCAGATCGCACCATGTATTCTAATAAGCATTGTGTACCACAATATGGTAGATGAATTAAATAATTACACACTTAATTGAAATATAGATGTATATAGTGTTTTACAATAGATGTATATAGTGGATTATATGCAAAACATAACATTAACTTGAGCTTCCTTGAAGTTGAACTTATCGAAACAAATAACGTAGTTATCCATAATTCAACCAACCATAGAAAACAGAATTATAGAAATATATATATATATATATATATATATATTATGAAAATCATACCAAGCGTATATTATTTTAAACTATACGTAAACCACAATATATATATTTATATAGTTAATCAGTTGGAAGAATCAAACATATAAAATAACAGTATGTTTATATAGATAATCAATTGGAAGATTCAAAGACGGAACAAATAACGTAGTTATCCAACCAACCATAGAAAACAGAATTATAGAAATATATATATATATATATATATATATATATATATATATATATATTATGAAAATCATACCAAACGTATATTATTTTAAACTATACGTAAACCACAATATATATATTTATATAGTTAATCAGTTGGAAGAATCAAACATATAAAATAACTATGTTTATATAGATATTCAATTGGAAGATTCAAAGACGGAACAAATAACGTAGTTATCCAACCAACCATAGAAAACAGAATTATAGAACGATGCAATTCGAAACACATGAGCCTCATCCCCTGCGAAGAAAATTGAAAAACGAAATTAAAGAAACGAAGAAAGTTGGAAATAACCAAAAAAATTATCTAAGCTGCATCAATATGTATAACGTTGCAGTATTCGCTTGAAGAAAGGAGAGGTTGCAAACTCTACTTGAATAAATGTAATTACCTAAACTGCACGCGAAGGAGTTTAAATAGATCCAGCAAATAAAGCCTTTGAACAATGATTTCATGTTTCAGAAAGATTTACGCGTTAATAGAATTAGTAAAGTTACCCAATAAATAAATCGTTAGACAGAAATGATTTTTATAAGGGATACCCAACTAATTATGCACCAATCAATAAATAATAGCAAACGTGAATAAAGAGTTCCAATTCATGTGAATGAGATAACTAAAATTTTAGTTATTGTATTATCATAAGACTACATCAATATTTACTATAAATACGAGTATATTTAATATTCTTCATTAACAAAAGCTTTAAAACCAGATCTCTAAAATATTTCATGATTTCGCGATACAATTCGAAACACATGAGCTTCATCCCTGCGAAGAAAATTGAAAAACGAAATTTAAAGAAACGAAGAAAGTTGGAAATACCCAAAACATAATCCGATAGAGGAAAGGATTTCCGAGAATCTGCCCAACTCGGTCGACCATATTTTACCTTTCTACGAGTCAAATCAACAAAACCTCACCTCACTCCTTGTTTTCAGCATTCATTCATTTCACGTTTTTATTGTGAATTTCATCCCATATATATATATATATATATATATATATATATATATATACCCTTTGGATAACCTTTGGTTAGCTTCCGCCCGAATTGTTCATTCTGACGAAGGTCAAGCTTTCCACTCCACCTTAGACCTACAGTTTAACGTGGAACCATCAACAGCCCAGCGTCTTAACCACTAGGACACGTAGGGTACCCATTTATCTGCCAACCACTTTCTTTTATTATGTGTAATGACCACCTTAGACCTACAGTTTAACGTGGAACCATCAACAGCCCAGCGTCTTAACCACTAGGACACGTAGGGCCCATTTATCTGCCAACCACTTTCTTTTATTATGTGTAATGACCACCTTAGACCTACAGTTTAACGTGGAACCATCAACAGCCCAGCGTCTTAACCACTAGGACACGTAGGGTACCCATTTATCTGCCAACCACTTTCTTTTATTATGTGTAATGACCACCTTAGACCTACAGTTTAACGTGGAACCATCAACAGCCCAGCGTCTTAACCACTAGGACACGTAGGGTACCCATTTATCTGCCAACCACTTTCTTTTATTATGTGTAATGACCACCTTAGACCTACAGTTTAACGTGGAACCATCAACAGCCCCGCGTCTTAACCACTAGGACACGTAGGGTACCCATTTATCTGCCAACCACTTTCTTTTATTATGTGTAATGACCACCTTAGACCTACAGTTTAACTCCGAACCATCAACAGCCCAGCGTCTTAACCACTAGGACACGTAGGGTGCCCATTTATCTGCCAACCACTTTATTTTATTATGTGTAATGACCACCTTAGACCTACAGTTTAACGTTGAAACCGAATGTTATTTTTAAAATATAATTATGATATATTTCTTTATACCCTCTCGATTACATTAGTGACTAATGATGCGGGAAATTGAGTAAATGGAAATATTATTTTCTCGAAAACTATGGGTGATAGAAAACTTCTGAAACCATATTTGGAATCAATATCAAAAGTTCTATACGAATCACCAAATAATTTTCAAAGGAGAATAAGAGCATTAATTCTATTAGTGAAAATATAAAGATGCAATTACTCGTCCGTACCCGTTATAGCGGAATGGTACACGTCATAGCTCCACCCAGCTACATCGGCAGCCAATCACGACGAACATCTGGTCTTTTGGGCGGAGCTTGGCGAATGTGCATATAAAAGGGGATATTTTCAGTTGGGAGTAACAGTAGCTATTTTCGCATCAGTGAATAATCATTCCTCAACCATGGACCTGTACGTCTCCCCAGATTTGTATGAAGAAAGTGATACTGCAGCATTAACCGCAATTAGTCTTTTCAATGCGATTGATTGTGGCGAATTATTTTCGACGCAAACCGTAGAAGATATTTGCAGTGACGCTCCTTACAATCCGACGCAAGGGACTACCATAGAAATGTAAGTGTCCATAATTCGATTTTATATATATATGGAGAGTTGTAGTATTTCGTCAAATAGATACTAGTCAAAAATGTCAATCAATGTTATTTCCCCATCATGCTAAAATCGAAATTGGTAATCGAACCAAAGATATCTTCACATAATGGGGATCTGTCTGTATACTCTGTATATGTTTTAAAAGCATTATTCCTTTAAGGTCCGATGAGGATTTGACACGTGTTATACAATCTTTTGAAGAACCTCGGAATATGGATGATATACTGATCAGTCAGCAGTGTCACACATCCTCCACCATGGACCTGTACGTCTCCCCAGACTTGTATGAAGAACGTGATACTGCAGCATTAACCACAATTAGTCTTTTCAATGCGATTGATTGTGGCGAATTATTTTCAACGCAAACCGTAGAAGATATTTGCAGTGACGCTCCTTACAACCCGACGCAAGGGACTACCATAGAAATGTAAGTGTCTATAATTAGAATTTTATATATATGGAGAGTTGTAGTATCTCGTCAAATAGATACTCGCCAAAAATGTCAATCAGTGTTATTTCCCCATTATGCTAAAATCGAAATTTTTATGGCGTTCACTCCTCGAACCAAAGATATCTTCACATAATGGGGATCTGTCTGTCTGTATACTCTGTATATGTTTTAAAAGCATTATTCCTTTAAGGTCCGATGAGGATTTGACACGAGTTATACAATCTTTTGAAGAATCTCGGAATAGGGAGGGTATACTGATCAGTCAACAATGTCACACCGAAATAATGTAAGTGTTTTTCGATCTTTTTGGGATAAGAAGACACAATATATTTTCATAAATTTATTAAATGAAAGAAATCAGTACAATAAACGAATATACCGTTACAAATATACGAACAAAAACATTATAATATACAACGAGTACGTACAATTGGAAAACGGTTTTTTATCTGTCTGCATACCATTTCATCGTTTCGGTGAGTGTGACACGGGTCAAATAAATTTAAAAAATTTATAAATTCTTTATCATTTGACATATGCATGAGAAATGAGACACAGTACATTCCGCAAACATTAGTAAAATATCCCTGCATACGAAATGGGTTCCATACAACTTCGGGAATATGTAACTGAGCGAGAAATTTTACAATAATAGGGTCACTCCAGGGTTGAGTACCGAGTGAATCAAAATAGTACAGGCGCTGTCTATTTTTAAAATAGACAGCGATCCAGTGAATCCCTTCATTACCGATGATGTCTGTGTTCACAATAAGACTACCGCATTCTCGCGTACTTGGCAAACTCAATGTTTCATTCTTCGCAAACACGCCGATAAATTTGGAACGTGTGACTCGCTCCATTACTTTCTGAAGTGTATTAGCATCCATTTTAAAAGTCAGTGATAACGCTTCTAAATCTATCTA
Organism: Bathynomus jamesi; assembly: GCA_023014485.1. Taxonomy (NCBI): domain Eukaryota; kingdom Metazoa; phylum Arthropoda; class Malacostraca; order Isopoda; family Cirolanidae; genus Bathynomus; species Bathynomus jamesi. The sequence continues at coordinate 111,352 of JAJOZX010002986.1, forward strand.
CTTCTATTAGGGCTTGCGATTCGAGATATACTAGTACACTAATAGGAGCGTCTATAGGCTTGGCGAATTCCAGCCGCACTGAGATGTTACCGCTCTGCTGTGGTGTTAAATGGGTATTTACGCTAGCAGATAAGTCAGGTGTAATGTCAAACGGATAAAGGTTAAATTGATCAATGAATTCTTCCTGCGTTACCCCATTACCAAGCTCATCACAATCACCTGCAATATGGGTCAGATTACTATAGGCTCTGGCACAAAGAGGTAACACAGCGTCTGATGAATAGTCCGTACCCATTGTTCCACCCAAAGCAGTGCCATTAACGTATAGAGTTATATTTTTAAGTCCGAAATTCTCGAATTTAAAGGCACTCTTTTTATATTTTCCATTCACCGAAGCGTGGTCCTGCATGCCGATTAATATCCTTTTAGGAAGATTTCCCAGGGCAATGTTTTCTATCTGCTTCGATGCCAACCCTGCAGGAACCGTATATAGTTTGATCTGCACTCTGTTAATAGGATATTTCACTGTAGCGTTTAGTAAATTTTTCTCAATTTCTAGTTGTTTTGGTGAACTTAATTTCACTCGCCGTACGCGGAGGTATGTGTCCATAATGTGAACCACAACGGACTTTGCACCCTCTTCTTGATTCGCATCCAGATTTAAGCAGATCTCAGGACTCGTGCGGGTGAGCTTTATTTTCATATCCACCCCGTTCACAAGCAACTTCTCCTGGAAAGTGAAATCTGTGTGCAACCGTCCAAAACACTCGTATATTTTCTTTTTAGAATTTTTAAATTTGTCCTTTATACTATTTTCATCTTTAGTTTGATAATATCCCTCCGCACTTAAAAAGGTAGCCTTCGCTTCTTTGGAAAAGTTGAGGACATTTTCCAAATAGGCTCGTAGATGATAGTACCCCGTGCCTGCCGATATGTTGGTCTGATTTAAATATACGTCACACTGGTTGAATATGGCGTGCAGAAAGTTTGTTTCAGGGTATACAGCATATTTGTCATCGCAGGCCGTTCCATCAGAATGGGCTATACGTAGCTTAGCGTACATGTGCACACAGCTTGGATCAAAAAAGTAAGGACCTGAGCTGGGTATCACGAATTCTATAGGTGCACTCGGTGAACTAATTGTGTTTAAAGGGTTAATTGTAATAAAGTCACTGTGCTCAATAGAAACTTGGGTTGGCGGGAGCTCAAAAAAGGACAGCTCCGATTTACAGCATTGTGAACTACATGGGTGGATGAAGCGTGCCATGGCGAAATAGTGACTCCTCTCTCGACAAGTGGTAAACAAACTATGATTCATGAGATCAATATCCTTAGCTTATATCAGTCAAAAAAGTGGTCAACCATAGGTTTCATTCGCTTACAGCATTTCTTTTTTGATAGCCTTTTACGTTTAATACCACGTGACCCCTTCTTCTTCCGGGGAGCCCTCTTCTTCTTCCCGCCACCACGCATTTTTCTCTTTGCATCTTTGATGATTTCGTTCCGTGTACGCTTTAAATGTTTTTTTAGAGCTTCTTTAGGTTTAGCCCCGGCCAATATGTCTTCTGCAGTGTTAAGACCTGATTGTAGCGCTTTCCTTCCAAGGTATCTGGCACCCCTCTTCAGCAAAGGAACAGCCGTACGTAGTATGGATGAAAAAATGGATCCAAGTCCACTACCGCGCTGGTATCGCATCCCTCGATAGACGGTGAAAGGCTTTCTATCCATTATAACTCAGTGCGTCGAAAGTGTAGCTTCACTGTTAAGCTCCCGTTACCGAATGGGAAGTTTTCGCCCTCAATCGTTCTTATATATATTGTGATATTGGTTATTAAATTAGTTGCGACATTCACATAATGGGGCCTGTCATATGTAATACTCAAACTCCTTCCTCTATGGTTGGGGATGTGAGCAATGCGCAGCAGGCGTGCCTGGGTATCCCCAACAAACTGGTGCTCCACTATATTACTGTAAATATAGCACATGTCTGGGGACCTTTCAGCCAATTTCTCCATCTTCAATTGATACATTAATCTGGACAAGTTATACTGTGTCTCGTGAAATGTGTCTCTTTGGAAGGCTGCGCTATATCGGCCGTTGGTTAGAATTTTGAACTTTCTATGTTCTTTAAGACGTCTGTTAGTCTTTGATTTTAGGATTAGTGTATGTGCAGGGTTGTTTACGATTTCATATACTAAATCATTCGTAAGGTTTGAGTTTCTTAAACTCACGTTTAAGCCTCTCACAACATCCTCGGCCGAACCATATTGACCCGGCCCTAGTCTTACTTCTGTACTGTAATACCGTGTAATCTTAGTCCGAGCGATGCGCATAGTTTCATCCATAGCTACCCCAGCTTTTTCACACTCGTCAATGTCTCTAAGAATCGTAAAAACGGTTTCTTTATGTTCAATATTTAAAAAGACGGTGTCCAGCTGAATTTCGCATATCCCCACCTCATACGAATCACGACCCAATTCAATGTGCCCATGGAGTTCTGTTACAAAGTTGGCTAGCGTGTTGTTAGGGTGTACAGACAGGGACGAGGAGGACGGGAGTGTGACGTAGAAATGGTTAGGAGCCATGTTGCATACTATTTAAGCTTCATTATTGCATCAGCTTTTATATAGGTGTTGAAGCTTTCTGGGTACCCTAGCCATTTCACCAGGTACATTTTTCTCCTTCCTGAACCTTTGCTTCCTAAAATTTTCTCAATTTTAAACACATTTTTTTCTAAATTAAACGCAACTTTCTGCAATTCCTCGCGGTAAAAGCCTCCTGAGATTTCTTCCCCATTCAAATCTTCAATGTAATACATCATTATTCACCTTTAGGTCTCACAGCCCTAACTTTAAAAATCTCGCGTGTCCATCCTTGCTCAAAACCCTTTGCGAATTTATTCCCCGAACGCGACAGCCTTACATAATCATTGATTTTGAAGCGCACAGAGTGTGGTGGTGGTGGTGGTGATCCATCTCTTCTCGGGAGCGTACCTCTTTCTAAAACTTCGTTAGGTGTTGCCCCAATCGTGCGATGGTGTGAGCGGTTGTAGGATGATGCCAATGATTCCAGAATGTCTAGAAATCTGTATGTGTTTTTATGTGTAAAATAACGGTGCATGCGTTCCTTTATGGTGCGCTGAACTCTTTCAGCTAAAGAAGCCTTATGTATAGAATTGGTTGTGTAATAGCTGATATTAAACTCTGTCAACATATTCTGAAAAGCACGGCCTATAAACTCCTTCCCCATATCCGTACAAAAATAGCCAGGAACCCTGTTTTCTTTTAACATTAGCGTTTTGGTGGCTTTAGCAACTGTTTCAGGTGATTTATTTTTCAGAGGAACTAGCCACAGATATCTAGAGAACACGTCTATTATGAATAGAATGTAGCGGTAACCATCGTTATACACAGAATATCTTTGCATGTCTGTTAAATCTGCTTGCCAAATAGAATCAATCGAGGAAGCCGTTGTCTTGGCTGTTTTAAACCTTTTTCTCACAGGCTTATGAAGCGTATAAGCGTCCTGCTCCCTCAAAAATCTTTCAACATCTTTTTTTCCTACTCCGTAAACACTTCTGTACAGTCTATCTACGCCGCCGTAAGAGGATGGGGTAGAAATGTCATAATAGCGTTTAGTTAATACGTTAGCCATTTGCGTATTTTAGAGGCACGTGGGTAGGGTTGGTTTAACCTCTTCTTGCTCCTCTTCAAAGGTGTTACCGCCGGGGGTGACGGCGCCTTCAATTGTGTCACAGGCGTTGCATGTTCCAAGTCTTTTAACCTGTTCAGATTTCCTATCAACGTTTTAGGGACATTTATTTGTTGTAGTCTTGCTTTAATATGCTTCCATCCTGATGGTGATGGCCTATCCCACTTTCTCACCAGATCATGGACAATGTCTACGATATTCGATCCCTGTACCTTTGATCCTTCCACAATGATCTCCCCTGTATCGGTCCATTGTATGGCGGGATCCTCATTCAATAGATTATAAAGACTTAAGCCTTTACTCCTCAATGTAAGTGGGAGGGTATTTTTTAATACATGTTCGATATGTTGTGTGGCTAATCTTTTTGGTTGGTCAGCTGTGTCGCGGGTACAGATCCTATGTCGCCATCGTCCCCCGTGCTGTGCCTAATAACCACAGGAATCTCTGTAGGGCTCTTATAATTTTCGTACTCGTGAAGAAATTTCTGCAGAGCTTCTTGGTATAAGATTCTTTTCTCATCAGGTGTTTTTTCACTGTTTAATAGGGCTAACAATTCGCTTTCCATTCTTTTAAGTCTGCTTTTACGGGGATCTAGATCGTGTCTCTTTGCAGTGAGGCGTACACCTCGTGGGGAATCACTACCACTTTCTTCATTATATTAATCTAGTCAGTAAAGGACCCAAAACTGAAAATAAGATGGGGAGAAATGACCCTCCTGTTTGTACAATAATTCGCTTTTTCTTCGCTACAGTTTGGCTTTTACGAGCGAGTGCACGTATTATGTTCTTGTAGCGGCGTAGGCGAGCCTTCTGATGGGTTTTCATTGATACATTGCAATTTATAACGTTAAGACAGATTTCACAGATGCATTTTAAAAAGTCGGCATCGATATTTTTAATAAACATCTGCTGCATTGCCCGGGCAGTCGATGATAGATTTTTATTAATTCACGGTATTTCTTTAGTCTCTTTGTCATTCTGGAATATACACCGTTTCAGGCTCGTTTGGAAATATATTCGTTCGCAGAAGCACTCTAAACGTGTTTCGCGGATGAAGGTCGCAAAGCAAATATCCGTAACGCGTGCTTGTAGCTTCTTTATAAACTTCCAAAAACTCCTTACGCTGATTCGGGAACATTTGATTGGCTAATACCCCAATTTGTGATACATCTCTACGTTGCGCGAATAAGACTAGATATTGCGTATTTAACGACACATCGCGCATGTATCTATTTTTGAAAAATAGATTCTGATTGATGAAGAACACGCTTATGTTAAGATGGTGGGAGAATACTGTAAATGTCTCGGCAAACGTTTTATCCATCTCCAACATGAGATCGTCAATTACAATGATTGTATGTTCATTTCCCTTTAACGAATTAACGTCATATACGCCTTTGTGGAACAAAATATCATCTTGGTACTCGTTGAACACTGATTGATACGTCGAATAGCACCATATAACTTTATGCACAAATTTCGAGAACATCTCCCCCTTTTCTTTAATGATTTTAAGCATAAACACAGTTTTACCACATCCTGTAGGTCCAGATATAATACATGTGGATGGGCTCGTGAATCTGAATTTTTCTACAGAGTCCATTTCTAACACGTCACACTCCTAAGTGAGTCATTTACAAAATATTACAAATTTTGAGTGCTGATCCTTATATTTCTTCTCCCACAGAACCGTGAATGACGATGAGGTAGAGCAGCCCATCATTACGGATGACCTCGACGACAGTGTAGTTGTGATCTCCTCCCCTGAACCCTCACCAGCGATACCGGTAACACGTCCAAAGCGGAGGTATGAGATACCCACGTCAGGTATAAAGCGACCGAAATACGCGTCTGTTGCAGCGGTAATAGATCCCCAACCCTCAACCTCTTACGCAACAACACCCCCAGCAGCACCTAATATATCCCCTTATTCATCCGCCGCCCCCCGTTCTGTTAAGTCTACAATAATAGAGCCCCAACCATCAACCTCCTACGCAACAGGGCCCCCATCAGCAGCACCTAATATATCCACTAATTCATCCGCCCCCCGTTCTGTTGAGGATGGTATAACGCTGGAATTGGTGCGATCCGCAGCCCCCACCCCAGCCTTGACTAGAAATCGGTATAGAGTCAGGGTCGACCCTAGAGTCATGTATAGCAATGGTATTGAGCGCGGACTACGCCGGGTTGTAGAGCGTATTATAGAGTTTGCTCTTCAGAATCGTGACGAGCGTGAAGTCAGGACGAGTATGTCCTTTGGATTCGGGTCAGATGACGGTGATGTAGACGATTATTGGGTGATAGTGCCATTTAGACGTTTGGCGGCTGAAGATGTAGAATATATATTAGGGCGTATAATGCAAGCCGCCCAAAGTAGTATAGCCTTCAATATGGACAACTTCACGGTAAATATTGACCATGTATACCGTGTTGCGGGTCATAGTGCCATACCGTATACTCTTAACTTCAATTCTCAAGCTATTTATAGACGGCATATAAACGTCGATCGTGGTTGCGGCTTTATAGCAGTACTCTTAGCACGTATGTTTACTGTACAAAATACACGAACTCAAAAAATTTGGTTGCCTACAGTCGTGGAGCATGCCCGTAAACTAGCTGAAGACTGTGAACTTGAATTTGACTGTAATATGGGTCCTGAAGAGCTGAGAAGGGTAGAACAGGAAATGAATGTCCGCATAGTTGTGTTTGGGTTGGATGATCGTCGTAGGACTGTGTATGTTTTTAAAAGCTGTGTGAGAGATCGTACAAGGCCCCTACTTATTTTAGGATTGTCAGGGACAACGTATCTCCCCATCCGTAATATAAGGTGGCTTTACGCGAGTTATGACAAAAGTCGAAAATATGGGAGACATCATGATTTGTGTAAGGGGTGCCTCGAGTTTGCGGATGATATAGTGAGACATTGTAAAGAATGTCACATGGTATGTGAGCAGTGTAAAAGCACCAAATGTGAAAGCCGTGTAGTTGAAGCTGAGAAGAGAGACTGTGATGTGTGTAGACGCACATTTTTCAATAATAGCTGTTTTGATTTCCATAAATCAATTGGCACGTGCAGGAAAATGAGAATCTGTGAATGTGGTATGTTTCACACAATGGATAATTGGGGAAAATTTAAGCACAAGTGTGACGTAATTCACTGTCCTACATGCCAGGAGGAATATAAGGCGGATGGAGTAAAGCATGTATGTTATATGAAAGATGCTAAGCCTAAAAATAACCCCTGTATAACTGTATACTACGATATAGAAACATATACGAACGCTGAAACCAAAGAGGTAATTCCACATTTACTTGTGAGCCAGACTATCTGTGATGAGTGTATGGATATCGAATGTGACGAGTGCCCCAAATGTGGTAAACGGACAAACGTTTTTAAAACGAATGTCAGCGATAGTCCTGTGAAACTATTTGTGTCCTATATTGTCAAGTTAGCCGACAAGTTCAAAAAAATGACTGTGTATATTCTCGCCCATAACGGGGCAAAGTTTGACACGCAGTTCCTTTATAAGGAGTTGCTTGAACACGAATCCTCTGAGATATTTACAGGTGATCCATTGAAAAGAGGCAACAAATTAATACAGATGCAGATAAGAGGCAATGTACAATTTAAAGATACTTTATTATTCACACCTTGTAAATTAGCAAAGCTACCCAAGGTGATGGGAGTAGCAGCTGAAGTTTCCAAAGGATACTTCCCATACACTTTCCTCACCAGCGAGACTTTAAACTACGTAGGCCCACCACCCCCCAAACATTATTTTGACTGCATGGATGAACGTGAAGACTTTGATCGATACTACGACAGTTTTAATGAAAGTAACCCTTATAATATAGCTGATGAATGTGAGCGTTATTGCGTGAATGATGTGCGCGTGCTTAGAGTATGTTTCCAGGCCTTTAGAAGGATGTACATAGCCCGTTTCAAATGCGATCCACTGCAAGTCGCAACCACCATCGCATCATTATGTTTTACGGTGTTCAAGAATAACTTCATGCCGAAAGACACCTTAGCCATTATTCACCGAAACAATCCCCGCAGTTACGGGCACAAGGCTATTTACTGGCTCATACACCTACAGCAACAGACAGGTGTATACATAAAGCACGCCCGCAACACGGGTGAAGTACCCATTAAGATTAATGGACGTGTTTTTTGGGTTGATGGGTTAAGTGAAAACCGTGTCACTGGTGTGAAGACTGTGTACTCCTTTAACGGTTGCTGGTGGCATGGATGCCCCCGTCCTGAGTGCGGAGTCACCGGAGATATCAACGGTAGGTCTCCTGCCGACTGTCTTGCATCGACCCGCACCCGCGATCAACTTATAGGATCACAGTTCACTCACAAAGTCTTGTGGGAGCATGAATATGATGCACGGATGGAGACAGACGAGGTGTACCGTGAGGAAATAAAAGCGATCAAGCGTTCAATGGTGCTGGATCCTCTCAAATGTGGTGATAGCTTGTTTGGAGGACGTACAAATCCTTTCAGACTATACTTCCCACCTACGGAGGGCGTGAAGCTCCATTACTACGATTTCTGTTCTTTATACCCATACGTGATGAAGAGCAATCCGTACCCCGTGGGCGCTCCTGAGAAACTGGTGGGGCCTAGCCTACCATCCATCAATGAATTTTCAAAAAATTTGAATGATCGTTACTTTGGGATCTCTTTCGTAGACGTACTCCCCCCACGCAATTTATGGATGCCGATCTTACCTGTCGTTATCGACGACAAGCTCATGTTTCCCCTGTGCGTGAAGTGCGCGGAAGAGGATAACGGCGAATGTAACCATATACCCCACCAGCGTAAGATCAGAGGCGTATATACAAGTCCTGAGTTGGCCCTAGCCGTGCGCCATGGTTATAGAATACTGAAGATACATGAGGTGTGGAGGTTTCAGAAGCTACCCAACCTTTTCACACCATATATAAACACCTTTTTGAAGGATAAGGTTGAGGCATCAGGGTATCCGCGAGGAGTTGATACCGAAGATGAAAAGTCTGCCTATATTCAACGTTACCGCGACCGCGAAGGTATACAACTTGATCGTGTCCAAATTGTAAAGAATCCTGGCAAGCGCTTTAGTGCAAAGTTGTGTCTAAACAGTCTATGGGGAAAATTTGCGCAGAATACCGGCAGAGGGAGCATTCATTTGGCACAAAGTTATAGCGATGTCTGGGATTATGCCAATGCCCCCGATAAAGAGGTCATGGAGATCGTAAATGTAGGTAATACTTACGTAATAAAGTACAACAACACTGAATTTGCCACAGATACCTCAAGGGTTACAAACATACCTGTGGCCAGCTTCACAACAGCCTACGCCCGTATAAAACTTTGGGGTCTATTGCATTCTCTTGGGCGGAGAGTATTGTATGCCGATACAGATAGCGTGATATTCACAGAGAGGGAGGGTGAATACATGCCCACTATTGGGGAGTTCCTCGGCGAGCTCACTGATGAGATCAAGGATGAGTATGGGGACAACGCATACGCCGACTCTTTTGCCTCAACAGGACCTAAGACTTATGGGGTACGGGTCAGGGTGGGGGATGAAATGAAATATATCGTGAAGGCAAAGGGTATTACGCTCAACCATGCGAATCGGGAGGTTGTTAACTTTGAGTCGTTGAAGGATCTAGTATGTTTGGATGAACAACCTCACCAACTAATTGTAGGCACCCACAATTTTCGGGCGCAGAAGCTGGGGGCGTGAAGGAACTTAGGGGTACGATGGTGTGCCGTAACACCTATAGGAAACGTTACCAGTTACCTGGTACCTATGATACCGTACCCTTTGGATACCAATGATGCTTCTAACTCACACGTCTTGTATATAATCGTATCTATTTGTAAATATATATATATATATATATATATATATACTTTGAATATCTCGTTTATTAAATCGTATTTGTAAATATATATAACTTGAATATCTCGTTTATTAAATAAATCATGTTTCAAATAGCGTTTCACTTTCTCCTTTGTGTGTGTGTGTGTGTGTGTGTGTGTGTGTGTGTGTGTAGGTGAAAGTTCTAAGCTCCGCCCACTGTAAGACCGTGAGTCATGCTACTATCTGGGAGTCCCTGCGTGGTCAGTCGACCGCAGTAAGCCCGAGAGATCAGACGTGTATTCAGATCAGACGTGTATTCAAATGGCTACCTTTAATATTGCTTGTACAACGTTTACGAAATGGTATTCAGTAAAGTGCCAGGATGTGGTGGATACCGAAAAACTTCCTATTCATCCCTCCTATGCCTCTTTTAAAAACACATTGGATTGTGCGAAGTTCCAAGATGTACAAATACTCTACGGATGTTCTGGTGAGACCGTTGAAGGCTTTCGTTGCACAGACGATGTGCTGAAGTATACTGCAGAGCTAAACTTTATAAAGTCTCACATACACCGTGAAGTAAAAGAAACAACGCGTGCAGAAGAGAAGCAGCAGGTATGGATAATGAGTCTTGCTGATGGGTGGTGTGACAAGCGGTATTACGTCATGCTACACCATGTCGATTACTCATACCCTACGACTGGAAATGTGAATCTCGTGATCATGGACAATCTTAAGTATTTTTATCACTATATTAACGTATATCATGATGAGGTTCGTAGTGAGGTTGTGGCTAGTGCCCTGCGTGAATTTTTAACAGAGTTTAGAGACGAGTATCGTTTGATGGGCAGAAAGGAAAAATATGAACATATGTTCCTCTCAAATAGTGCGCCTGAGTGTGGAGATGTTTAGTAAAATGTTCCTAGTTCTTATCCAAAATGTCTGGTGCGTAGGCTGGTAGTGATATTCTTGTACCGGTACAACAATTCGACTCGCGGAACAAGCCCATTCACGTATCATCGAGTCAGCCGCCCGTCGAACCATTCCTGCCTACCTGCGTGCCTCACACGGCTCATAGTTATCTCAGAGCTTGAGCCGAGTGGACGTGCGCTCTTCGAATACGATGGAACTTCCTTTGAGCAGCATTCTCAACGCCTCGTACGATGTGTCCGTGACGAAATCGTTGCGCGTGTTCAGGCGTAATTCCGGTACCATTAGCTATGTACTGGAAACGGAATGTAGACCGACAAACAAACGGGTTTATTTAAGTATCGAGGAGATGAATAGAATCTTTGTGATAGTTGAGAAGTGGAGTGAAGATCGTTATAAAATACCTGCTAACGTAGGTACAAGAAGAGAGCAGATTAGTGACGCACCCTCATACGCCGTTGTATGTACGTTGTGTATAAATAACGATCGGCCGTGCATTGATATAAGGCTGATGTGGAAGAATGCTTCTGATAATAACGCTCTTATTCCTACGCGAAACCGTTTCATCCTCGACAGAATGTTTGAAATCGTCGGATTCCGTAAACTGAAACCTATATTAGACGCGCGTGTTACGGATATGTTTTATTTTGATACAGTACTTGAATACGCATACACTGCTCTGCTCGATGGGTTTACCGAGTGTAGGGCTGGTGAGAATGGTCTAGTGCTGGATGTTTATTTAAAAAGTTTAGACTCTTTGAAATACCATGAACTTTGGTACAAAGCAATTGATCGGTACAAGGCTGAGCTCACCTACACCGTTCACCCTGAAGAACTATTTCTTTATATAACGCGCAGTTGTCGTAACGATTTAGAAGATTATTTCAATTGCCGCTATGTTGAGTGAGTTCACGATTGAAAAGCTCGAGTCGGTAGAAATAAACCCTCGATTGGAAAAGCGTTCTTATAAACTTGTGTTTAATAATGTAGCTAACGATGAACTCTTTGTGCGTGCTTTTGATTGTATTCTAGACGTGTTTAAAGATGACTTACCAACCGGTTGTAAAGTGGGAACAAAAATAGTACTGAACGATATGAAAGCCCTTCATATCGAATACAGGTTTCCCTATACTTTAAGCGGTGAAATATTATTAAGCCGCATATACTGCGTAATGCAGAGCAATAATGATGTAATTGTAAACTCGATTAAGACCGAGTTTAGTATTTTGAAAAAAAAGTGAATTGTATATATATTTTGCTTGACATTTCCCCGATTATACGCATATTTCTATTGATTTGTGTTTATATATATATATATATATATATATATATATATATATTTTGCGTGATATTTCTCCTGTACTGTTATGTACATATTTCTATTGAAGTGTATATTTATTTGAAATGTATATTTTATTTTATATATCACCATAATTGTGTGTGTGTATATTTCTCCTGTACTGTTATGTACATATTTCTATTGAAGTGTATATTTATTTGAAATGTATATTTTATTTTATATATATATCCATAATTGTGTGTATATATTTCTGTTATACGCATATTCCTCAAATGTATATTTATTTTCTATATATTTATAATAAAAAGAATGATGCAATGTTGTTTATTGTTATGCCTTCTACTACCGGTATTCGAAATATAATAATGTATACAACGGTATTGCGGTATCTGGCAATATTTAAGCCTTCTAAGCCAACTGGCTGATTAGGAGTCTATAATAGTGTATACAATGGTATCTGGCAACTCTGTCTTCGGAATACATGGCGCTATCTGGCAACTCATTTACAGCCAACTGGCTGATTAGGCGTATATAATAATAATGTATACAATAATACTGCTAAAAAGAGGTATCTGACAACCATTTACAGCCAACTGGCTGATTAGGAGTCTATAATAATGTATACAATGGTATCGCGGTATCTGGCAACTCAAGCCATTTACGCCAACTGGCTGATTAGGAGCCTATAAAACAACGCCAACTCGGCTGAAGTCTTAATGTGCACTTGGCTCCTGCCAGGTGAACACCTCTCCTCCTTTCTCTCCTCCTCCTTTCTCTTGGGGGATAACGCCGCCTCCAAGTTTCCCCCACCCCCCTTTGCAACAACCCCCCCCCTTTGCAACAACCCCATCCCCCTTTGCAACATTACATAATAACCTGCAACATTCTTGCACTCTCCCCTTTTTCGGCTATACTACTGCGGCCGACGGTCACTCACCCAACTATTGAACAACTCTGATGTCTTTCAACTTCGAATAACACTAATAACTATATATAGAGTATATGTAATAAATGCAACATTCGTGCACTTTCTGTAAGGGTGGCAGCGTTTTATAGTGTTCTAACATTCTTTTTAAGTAAGATTTTTTTTTAAGTATACTTTATTTCTGTTAACTAATTAAACAACACTTCCGTATGTGAAATGAGTAGACAAAAGATGTGAGGAAGGGAAAAGAGATATAGGAATCAAGTTATTCTATAAATTTCTTAAATTATGATGCAAAATTTCATTCTAAGAATTTATATCTCATTTTCTTACATCAGTCGAGGAAGATCACGAAAAACAAAAATCTCCTGTAAAAGGAATAAAAAGTTTTAAATAACAGTTTTCTTTTAAAAACTTCGGATCACTCTTTTGCCTTAAAACTCCTTCACTAATTTCCTTAAAAGAATCGAGATTCTTTTTATACCAAACCTGTCACCAACAGCATCTTCAGATACGTAATTTGAGTCGGAATTTAAGTTCTTCGATAATGATTAAATGAAAAACTCTTATACTGAACCAAATACTGATTGATGTCGTTGTTTAGCTCTTGTTGGAACTCGAGTCATCTCGTCGGGTTGTTTGGAAACGACAGCTTATGCAATGGACTTCGAAAGGTTTCCATTACTTTAATTTCTGGTTAAAAAAAATTAAAGGTATTTTACTAAGACGGGAAGCTTATTTTGAAATTGATGTTTCACGCGAAAGCGTTGTGCGTTCCCTTGAACGATGAAACATCTGTATGATTGTGCCAACTTTCATTCTTCGTAGTGTAATGGCTAGCGTCATCACCTTCTAATCATGAGTTAGTGCTTTCGAATCCTGGTGGATTAATTTTCCATTAGACAAAATCGTGTTTTCATGCGTGATATTTCCATATGTATAGGCTATTTACTGACGTTATGATACTTTATAAGGGTTTGAACGACGGTTTAGGATCGACCTGCGATCGACCCCTCTGCAACATCCTGCCTCATTTCCTGGATTTGGTGGAGGAGGGAATTGCTGTCTGATCTCCTGTTCTTGTAGCCAGCCACACATGGCTGGTCAGGGACTTTGCACAGGAATCTGTTCAGCTGGTTTTGAAATTATTCAGGTTGGTGTGCTGGAGGTTCCACGGTTTTATGGGCTGGACATAACAAATGTTTGGGCCTCGTATTCTGAGGGTATTTTCCATCCTCGTCTTTATGGCCCTCTGTCCCACCGCTGTTGGAACAGTACAAAAGCTGCCTCTTCTCTCATTTCAGCGTGTTTCTATTTCGTTTCTAAGGTTAGAGACAAACCCTCGGGTATTTTCTATATGTATATTATTGTGTACCGCTCGCGTTTTCTTTCCAGAGAAGAGTTTCAGGGGTTGTAGTCGAGACCAGTAGTCTTCACATTTCGTTTCCTCTATTTTAGACGTAAAAGTCCTTTGTATGGCTTCTGTTTTCGCAATGTCCTTTGTACCCTTTATTCTGTAGCACCTTGTTATTACCATATCTTAGAAGTTGGGATTTTTCTTCGTTGAACTTCATATTGCTGTTTTCTGCCCACTTGAATAATGTTTCAATGACATTTTGTAATTTTTCTATGCCACCTTCGTTTGATATTTCCTTACATCTCTTTGTGTTATCTGCGAAACATGATACAATACTCTCATTAATATCTGCATCAATATCTGCAGTCATTATTATGAACAGCAAGGGAGCTAATACTATACTTTGTGGGACAGAACTCATGACTTTTGAGACTTCAGATTTAACTTCATTTACTACCAATTTGTGTCCTTTGAGTCAGAAAACTAAATATCCATCTTCTTAGCTTTCCAGTAATTCCTTTATTCTTGAGTTTGTGTGCTATAATTCCGTGGTCACATTTATAGAAGGCTTCAGCAAAGTCATTATATCGTATCCTATATACTATTAAGCTAAAATGTGTCTGTGTGTCCGTCTGCTTTCTTCGGAACCGTGCACAGACTAAACGGCACATCGGAAAATTCCTCAACCACCACCAACTGATAGCCCATGAGCTACCGATGTGCTCTGTCAAGTTTCCCGGTCTTAGGTCCCTCCGCGGCCGAGCACGAGCTATTTAATGTCTATTACAAGTGAATGTAAGTACTTCGAAAACGAAAATGACGAGAGCAAAATTACATAATAAACAGTTTGGTAGTCCCGATAATAGTTTGGTAGTCCTGATAATACGTAAGTACCAATATACATATACATATATACAATATACATATACATATACATATACTGTACAGCTAGCTGTGACATATACTGCTACATATACTGTGACATATACTGCTACCTGCCCGGAGGGCGATAGCGAGCTACCACTTGTTTTATCTATTTTTGTCCTCAACGCAATGTTTCCAATATTTTCTCGTGGTGGTATAATAACTGTGAGAGGTATAATTTTCCAGCCCTGAAGCATTGTTGGTTTGGATTGTACTGCATAAATTCTTTTCTTATAGTAGTTTTGCCTCTAATTATACGTTCAAAGCACTTTATAAGGTGGAAGGTGAGAGCTACTGGCCGACAATTCTTAGACATTGCTGTTACCTCCTTTAAATAAGGGGGCAATGTTCGCGTTCTTTAATGGAAATGGAATTTGTCCTTCGTCGAGTGATTTTCTCCATAGTATGTAAGTATAGCGGCTTGGCAATACTCTCCTTACATTTTTTCAGAAACGTGGCGCTTCATGTGTCTGGTCCTGGTATCAAATTTTCTCACATTTCTGATAGAGCCTTAATTACATCTTCTGAGAACTCTGAGTCTTTTAATAGCTTCGTGCCGGAACTCGTTCTTGGCTGATTTGTATCAATCTAAAAAAATTCATTTGGATTGTTCCTTAAGCAGTTCGTTCATTTTTTGGAAAATATAACAAAATCCCTACACTTCCTCCTCTCTCTCTCTATATATATATATATACACAAACTCAGAATGGTTCCCTGAGAACATTATATGTTAAACACAGACCGTGCATGGAACAAGGAACTCTTCTGGGAAAATTAAATCCACTATAGTCCGAATAAGTAATGGTAAATGACAAATACCATAGTTTTTTTCCTTTTTCATGATTTTAGCCCGACGTGGGCAACGGGTCTCTCGCAAAGAGATCCCATAAATATAGCTTCCCTCACCAGCTATCTGCAAAGAGACAGGATCCAGCTTTGGGACGTGGATCTAGGGTTTAAAGCAAACCTAGATCCCTACACTCAGAACCTCTATATAAGTAAAAGACTCGTTGCATTCACGTCGTGTTGAATAAATCAAAGAAAAGGGGGTAACTATTGTATTTTTAGCCAAAAAAAACAAAACTTAAACCTCAACCGGGACATTGAGCGTCCACTTTTCAAGGCACGAAACACGTCCGTTTAGTATACACAAACTCAGAATGGTTCCCTGAGAACATTATATGTTAAACACAGACCGTGCATGGAACAAGGAACTCTTCTGGGAAATTAAATCCACTATAGTCCGAATAAGTAATGGTAAATGACAAATACCATAGTTTTTTTCCTTTTCATGATTTTAGCCCGACGTGGGCAACGGGTCTCTCGCAAAGAGATCCCATAAATATAGCTTCCCTCACCAGCTATCTGCAAAGCAGACAGGATCCAGCTTTGGGACGTGGATCTAGGGTTTAAAGCAAACCTAGATCCCTACACTCAGAACCTCTATATAAGTTACCCCCTTTTTCTTTGATTTATTCAACACGACGTGAATGCAACGAGTCTTTTACTTATATAGAGGTTCTGAGTGTAGGGATCTAGGTTTGCTTTAAACCCTAGATCCACGTCCCAAAGCTGGATCCTGTCTGCTTTGCAGATAGCTGGTGAGGGAAGCTATATTTATGGGATCTCTTTGCGAGAGACCCGTTGCCCACGTCGGGCTAAAATCATGAAAAAGGAAAAAACTATGGTATTGTCATTTACCATTACTTATTCGGACTATAGTGGATTTAATTTTCCCAGAAGAGTTCCTTGTTCCATGCACGGTCTGTGTTAACATATAATGTTCTCAGGAACCATTCTGAGTTTGTGTATACTAAACGGACGTGTTTCGTGCCTTGAAAAGTGGACGCTCAATGTCCCGGTTGAGGTTTAAGTTTTGGTTTTTTTGGCTAAAAATACAATAGTTACCCCCTTTTTCTTTGATTTATTCAACACGACGTGAATGCAACGAGTCTTTTACTTATATAGAGGTTCTGAGTGTAGGATCTAGGTTTGCTTTAAACCCTAGATCCACGTCCCAAAGCTGGATCCTGTCTGCTTTGCAGATAGCTGGTGAGGGAAGCTATATTTATGGGATCTCTTTGCGAGAGACCCGTTGCCCACGTCGGGCTAAAATCATGAAAAAGGAAAAAACTATGGTATTTGTCATTTACCATTACTTATTCGGACTATAGTGGATTTAATTTCCCAGAAGACTCCTTGTTCCATGCACGGTCTGTGTTTAACATATAATGTTCTCAGGGAACCATTCTGAGTTTGTGTATACTAAACGGACGTGTTTCGTGCCTTGAAAAGTGGACGCTCAATGTCCCGGTTGAGGTTTAAGTTTTGGTTTTTTTTGGCTAAAAATACAATAGTTACCCCCTTTTTCTTTGATTTATTCAACACGACGTGAATGCAACGAGTCTTTTACTTATATAGAGGTTCTGAGTGTAGGGATCTAGGTTTGCTTTAAACCCTAGATCCACGTCCAAAGCTGGATCCTGTCTGCTTTGCAGATAGCTGGTGAGGGAAGCTATATTTATGGGATCTCTTTGCGAGAGACCCGTTGCCCACGTCGGGCTAAAATCATGAAAGGAAAACAAACTATGGTATTTGTCATTTACCATTACTTATTCGGACTATAGTGGATTTAATTTTCCCAGAAGAGTTCCTTGTTCCATGCACGGTCTGTGTTTAACATATATATATATATATATATATATATATATATCGGGTGATTCATAAGTCTGTTACCACTGTAATGGTATAAAAAACATCACTTACTGTGGTTTGTAGTTATTTTTTATTCACCATTACAGTGGTAACAGACTTATGAATCACCCTGTGTGTGTGTATATATATATATATATATTGTGTGTGTGTGTATGTGTAGAGACCGACCTGAACTTCCTTTCCTCGTCGTTCGAGCATACACGAAGTCTATCATCAAGTAAGGCCCTATACAATTTCATCCTGCAAGAAGCAACATCACTGGTGCAGGAGTTTCCGTTGGCCTCCTTTTCAACAAGTCTCTACCGGCCCTCAACACTTATCCTCTCACCGGTAAGGCCAGTCCGCCTGCAGAAGCAATCCTTCGAAACCTAGGTCCGTAAACCTTCTAGTTGGCTACAAGCCACAAGCCTACCTTTGCCTTTGTGTTAAGCAATTCCCGCGTAGTCAACACAGTGTAACCGCAGCCTAGAGAATAGGCTATACCCAAAAGTGTACGCAAACAACCGGCAAACTAACTCTTTCATTACGACTGCGGTAGGCCTGTACAATTATTTTACCTATTCAATTATCTTACTGATTTGCATCCGCTTGCTTATTTGCAAGCTTATTTGCTTATTCATTTTACTTGCCTAATCCATTTACTGTACCATACCGTACTTTCATTATCTCAGTTATTATTGGCTTAAATTACTTATTGTGCGTTCACTGCTGCATATCTCATTAGCCTAACTAAATTAGTGTTCATCATCATTGTACTTACTTAATGATTATATTGTGTAACCATTTCGTATTGTCAATAATCAGTCATTTGTAATATAGTACAAATACCGTTATAGAATTGTTAATCACTGTGAACAAATAATTTATTTATTTTTCAATTAAACACAAAAAACAACAAAGTAATTTCTCTCTCCTTATTAATACAGTATACCCTCACCCAACGCGTGTTTGTTTGCTTATACATGGAAAAATAAATGCGAACAATTATTTGCCGAAAGCGGAAAATTTGATTATACACGGTCTGCCAAACACGCTCTAATACAGTAGTACTGTTCGCGTGCCAATGCGCGCTCTAGTGTTTTCTCCTACACTCTCCAACACTCCCGCATCTCCCTCCCTCTCGCGTCACCTCTCGCATCAACCTTTGTCTCAGTCCGCTAACGCGTTAAGTTCAGTGAAGTTGTGTTGGATTGTTTTTGTTGTATTTTGCCGTTGTTTTGCTATTACCCTTAGACAGCAGTATGGCACCAAAACGTAAACCATCTGCAAGTGATGGTGAAGAGAAGAAAAGTCGTAAGGTTATGACATTAGCCGAAAACATAAAGATTGTAGATAAGTTGCGTGGTGGTATGAGCATAACATCACTTGGCCGCGAGTATCAGTGAATGAGTCTACCATACGCACCATCCGAAAGAGTGGAGAAAAGATACGTGCTATTTTCATTTAATATATTTTTATTTATCATATGTAAATATCATTATGTTTATGATTTTATTATGTTCTTATTTCATATACAATATAGGTAGGGAAATTCATTTATGTGTGAATGAAAAATCTACGTATCTAAGTATTAATGGGAGACTTTACGCGGCCGCGTTCACGTATCCCCATTTATCCCATAAGGTATTAAGTTTGTCCAACGCGGATTTACCTAACGCGCCGTTCTCGAGAAACCTAACCACTGCGTTGGACGAGGGTTTACTGTATACAGGGTGGGCCGTAAGTTTCCATACATAGGAAAAATTAAACGTTTGTTTTTATGTTTCAGATACCCTAAGATATGCGTTTGACGTAAGATCTTGTTTACTGATGAAGCAAATTTTTACGTCAATGGAGAGGTTTAATCGGCAAACATACGTTATTGGAGTAATGCTAACCCTAACTGGCTGAGT
The DNA here is from genome assembly GCA_023014485.1 of Bathynomus jamesi. Taxonomy (NCBI): domain Eukaryota; kingdom Metazoa; phylum Arthropoda; class Malacostraca; order Isopoda; family Cirolanidae; genus Bathynomus; species Bathynomus jamesi. Next base: position 130,963 of record JAJOZX010002986.1, read on the forward strand.
CCGACGAAGATGCAAGGTGCCGGTAAAGTGATGGTTGGGCCGGGATATGGGGTGACAGAATTATTGGACCAATTTTTGTCAGTGGAAATCTTAATGCCGAAAGGTATCTTAACATGTTGCAAGAAGAGATTTTCCCATCCCTGCTAACGAGGAAGGTAACTTCCCAGTTTACTTCCAGCAAGATGGAGCTCCACCTCATTATGGTCTTCACGTGCGTCGGTATTTGGATCAGCGTTTCCGGATGCTTGGATTGGTCGGCGTGGTCCTGTGGAGTGGCCTCCCAGATCCCCAGATCTCACCCCCCTTGATTTCTATCTTTGGGGCACTTGAAGGCCATGGTGTATCAGGAAAAGATACGAGACATAAATCATCTAAAGGAACGTATCACCAACGCCATTACAAGCATAACGTCAACTGTGCTAATGCGTGTTCATCAACAGTGGGGAACACGTATTGAAATGTGTTTTCAAAACAATGGCAACCATGTAGAGCATATTATATAAATAAAAATGGTTGTCCATAAAAAAATGTTTATTTTTCCTATGTATGGAAACTTACGGCCCACCCTGTAGTTTGTTTGGGCTGTATTTCCTAACTGGTGACCCCTAATTATTCATTTCAATTTAATTCATAAATTATAGTAAGCCTACTTTCTTGGCCACATCAAATTGGTAATCCGTAGGCCACTATATACGAGTGTGTATATATATATATATATTAGTGGTGGACCGGATATCCGCATCCGCATCGTTTTTAACACCCGCATCCGCACTTCTGACTGCGGATGTTATGCGGATATTACCTCTAAATAATTATGCAATTTACAATTAAATTAGCTTATAAAGTAGCTTATAAGGCCCAGTCATGCACATTTCATGTAAAGTATTAATTATTGATGAACAAACAATATATAAACCTCAAAATATAAATACCTGGTAACACAGAAAATTGAATGAAACTTGTTTCATTGAATTTTCTGTGGCTGAAACTCTTGAGAAAGTTATTATTTTTATCATAATGAAAACATTATATTAATTTTGATTCTTATGCATTGCCTGCGTACTAGTAATATCACGAAATTTGAAAAATTATGTCATATATTCGTATTCTATATTATTTTTGATAGATTAACTAAATATCCGCATCCGCGATATTGAAATTAAAGATCTGCATCCGCATCCCAGATGTTGAAAAACTGACATCCGGTCCACCACTAATATATATATATATATATATATATATATATATATACACATGGAACTGTGCATGGAACAAGGAACTCTTCTGGGAAAATTAAATCCACTATAGTCCGAATAAGTAATAATAAATGATAAACACTATAGTTTTTTCTTTTTCATGATGTTAGCCTGACGTGGGCAACGGGTCACTCGCAAAGAGGCCCCAAAAATATAGCTTCCCTCACCAGCTATCTGCAAAGCAGATAGGATCCAGCTTTGGGACAGGTTCTAGGGGTTACAGCTACACCTAGCCTACTATATCCAGAACCTCAATGTAAGCAAAAGACTCATTGCATTCGGATTGAATACATCAAAGAAAAAGGGGTAACTATCGTATTTTTAGCCAAAAACCAAACTTAAGCCTCAAATGGCAAAATTGAGCGTCCACTTTTCAAGGCACATAACATGTCCGTTTCATGATGGGATTGAACTCAGAATGTATTCCACTTTGTCCATAATAACGTTTTCGCAATAGCCTCTTACAATTAAAAAAGATGGTGAGTTCCATATTACTAAAACAGACAAGGGTAACACCATAGTTATTATGGAGAAAGTGGAATACATTAAAAGATGAACGAGCTTCTCCAGGACCCCGCCACATAGAGAAAACTTAGGAACTGAAGGATGACGTCATCAAATCATTCAATAGTGGCTTGAAACGCATTCTCAAAGACCGTAAGGACTTAATTCCGCTTTTCACGTCCACTTCGCCTTCTCTTCCCTACCTTTACGGTCTTATTAAAACCCACAAACGTGCCAACCCTATGCGCCCTATTATTAGCTCTGTGGGTTCTATTACCTATAAACTCTCCAGATGGCTTGTCAAAGTCTTGTCCCCCTTTCTCGGAACTATCTCTGATTCACATGTAAAAAATTCCATGGATCTTACTGAAAAACTGAATAATATACACACTGAAACCAACGATAGATTGATCAGTTTTGACGTTTGTTCATTGTTTACAGAAGTGCCGACTGACGATATGCTTGACTTTCTCTCCCGAGAATTACATAAGCATGACCTGCCACTACCTGCACACATCGTTTTGGAACTCGTTAAGCTTTGCATCAAAGAGTGTAAATTCACTTTCAATAGCGAGTATTATCAATAGGTTTTTGGGTTGGCCATGGGTAAGCCCTTGTTGCCCCTCCTCTCCAATATTTATATTGAGTTTTTCGAAATTACTTACATTCCGAGAATCCTGGGGGTTGGCATCCCATGGTTGCGGTACGTCGACGATATTTTGTGTATCTGGCCCATGAAGCATGACCTGGATAACTTCCTCCTTCAGTTAAATAATCAAGTCCCTCCATTAAGTTTACTTTAGAAGTGGAACAAAGCAACTCAATCCCGTTTTTGGATGTGCCTGTACGTAGGGAAAGCCCAGGTTTTAAGTTTAGTACTTATCGGAAAAAACAAACAATTTGTCCTGCGTACACTTTTACTTCGGACATGACACCCCATCAAGAAAGCCATATTTTCTTCAATGTTTCTTCGCGCTCTTAGGATCGCCAGTCCGGAATACATGGCTGCCAAATTAGAAAAAAATCAACAGTATTGGAAGTGATTTGTGTTACCACCTGCGTTTTTGGAATCTTGTCTTAACAAGACAAAACGAATTTTCTATCGTGTGAATAATAACCCTCGCACTTTGTCGAAGAATATTTTAGTACTTCCATTTTTCCCAGGCCTTTTAGGCATTGCTAATGTACTTAAACTTTTGAATATTAATATAGTATTTTCATATGACAATATTGTGAAAAATATCATAGTAAAAAATAGCCCTACCAATAATTCAGGCATTATCTATAAAATTGGTTGTAAACAATGTGATTCCTTTTATGTACATTGGACAGACGGGAAAGGATTTGCACACGCGTGTAAAACAGCATCAATATTCCGTTAGAACGGGACAGTCTTCCAGTGCCCTTTTCGTCCATTTGTCTGAGTTATCCCACTGTATTGATTGGAATAATGGTTCAATTTTGTTTCACTCAAGCAACAATGTTAATAGAAATATTCTTGAGTCTGCCATTCAACTTACAAATAATTTTAACATTAGCCAGGGCCTTTTTTCGCTTGATCCTGTTGTTTTGAATTCGTTCAGAACGGATTTAGACAAGAGGGGCAAAGTTGTTAGTTTTAACTCTGGTAGTTTTTCCTTATAAATTTGTATGCTCCTCCTACAATTTTTATTTTTCTATTTTTTTTTTTTTTTTTTGTGACCTATATATAGTCTCAAACTTGTTATTTATCTGTTTTCCTGAGGATGTCATTAGACGAAAGCGCTTCAGCACCATTCTGTTTTTCCTTTTTCATTCGTAGTTATTTTCATCATAAATATTATTCACGTGTTACTTTCGTGAAATAATTTTCACACACACACACACATATATATATATATATATATATAAAGAGAGAGAAGGCCAGCTTCACAAATTTTGTTGCATCTCATGTTAAACGTAGTTGAAGGTGGGACTTTAGCACTAGAAGTATTAAGCGGTCATTTTTAACCGCTATTAGGTTTTAAGTGTGTGATACATTAACTACAGAAAAGGTCGGAATGGGACGTTTTGGCGCCGACGTTCTGGCGCCGACGTTTTGGCGCCGCCGTTTGGGCTCCACCGTTTGGTCGCCGTTTGACGATTGGTTAGGTTAAGTCGTGATATTTTTGTTAAAACTAACGAAAATATCACGACTTAACCTAACCAATCGTCAAGGGCGTACAGTTGACCTAACCGGGCAGTGACGATTGGTTAGGTTAAGTTGTGATATTTTTGTTAGTTTTAACGAAAATATCATGACTGAACCTAACCAATCGTCAATGGGGCAGATAACGGAAAAGTACCCATATTATATATACACCTTATAATACACTGACTCTTTTGCTCGCACCGCCAAAAAGTAACGAAGGGTCGCGCTTGCTACATTTATCAAACACATACAAATATCCATTATGTGAAAACTTCTGTTTCCCTTTCTTACTTGATATATTTTCAGACATTTATGCTATTAAGGGCAACAACACAACTTATCTGAAAAGACAGACAGCACTTCAGGTTAATAACCAAGTATTACTACTTAATACTTAATTCTAATTAACGGCGGCGCCAAACCGGCTCCGCGCCCAAACGGTGGCGCCAAAACGGCGGCGCCAAAACGTCCAGCGCCAAAATGTCGGTGCCAAAACGTCCTAGATGGAGAAAAGGTAGCGGTCTGACCTTTTATGACTTTTCATAAATTTCTGCCATTATTATAATACCATATTTGATTTTTCTTTTTTTTTTTATAAGGACCACACGTTCAAAAATGACCTTTCATTCAGTTTCTTTCCCCTCTTCCTTTGGAACATTCTAGAAGATAATTGAGATATGGCATCTTAGTTCCGAACATTCTAGAAAATACTTGAGATATGACAACACTGTATTAGTTTGCTTGTCAGCCTGAAGCCACTCAAATTTTACGTCAGTGTGCCTTTTCCCAGCATCATAAAAGGAGGTGAGTGCTTGATTTATGGATCTGTCGTGACATTTCTTTCAGTCTGCCGATAGTGTTACTATAATATATATATATATATATGTATATATTATATATATATATATATAATATTATATATATATATATATATATAGTTCATTTTACAGATAAAATGACGCAGTGTTATAGAAATAAAGGAATTGAGATTGAAGAGCTCTGCGTCTTTTCAGGAAGAACTTGCCTCAGATGATTCAATGGATGAAGAAGACGATGCCGTCGATCAACTGCAGGAGGCAATATGTCCTATCGAAAAAATGAATGATTCTGATGAGACGGAGGAAGATGAGCCTTTAGTTCTTCAAAATGAGGCTCCATTCAGTAGCACGAACAACACTTTACCTTCTCGGGCAGGTGTCTTATGGACAAAAATTACAGGTGAAAGAGAGAGAGGCAGAACTCCTACTGAAAATGTATTCAACCAGAAAAGTGGCATACCCGTGTAAGGAAATTTGTACGTCAACATTTGTACGACGGAAATTTATACGCCAGCATTTGTACGCCAGAATATTTATACGACTGACATTTGTACGACGGTAATTTAAGTATGCGCTCTACCGGACTTTTTTGACTTAAGTATGCGATCTACCCATGATAATAACCGTGACTTAATTTTTTTATATAAACATAAGCACAGGTGCAAAAGGAAAATAAATAAATAAAAGTAAAAATTTAAATATTTGAATAATAATTTCAATTTGAAGAATTTTAAATTTTATCATGTATCACAGCGCATTAAAGGATTAACAGGTAGGCAAATGGTTATTGAATAGGTACAGGTGGTTAGGTTAGGTTAGGTCTGGAGATTAATGAGAAAAAACTCGCAAGATTTGGTCTCCGATTTTTTAAATGACATAGGTTAGGTTAGGTTAGGTCTGGAGATTAATGAGAAAAAACTCGCAAGATTTGTTCTCCAATTTTTTAAATGACATTCGTTCTGTATATCGCTAGTTACATTTTCTCTTAAATTGATAAGCTGAAATCTAGTTTCAATTATGCATATAATTATTGTAATATGTAATTTCATAATTTGTGATAATTTGTATTTTAACTTACCTAGTTTCAGATTCAATTTTATTAACTGATCATGAATTTCTTGCGTATAACGTATAAATTACCGTCGTACAAAATGCTTGGCGTATAAATTTCCAGTCGTATAAATGTTCTGGCGTACAAATGCTGTCGTATAAATTTCCATCGTACAAATGTTGGCGTACAAATTTCCGGGTTTCATGCATACCAAGGTATTGAAGAAAATAGACCTCTTAGTGCATTTCGACTGATTATTGATGAACCTATGTTACGATCAATTCGAAACTACACTGAAATTCATGGGAAACTAAACGACCCAAGTTTCAGCATTCTTCTTGAAGATTTGGAAAAGACGTTTTTAGGCCTCCAAATTGCTCGTGGTGTTTTAGTTGCAAAGAACACACCCATGAAACAATTATGGAATCAAGACTGGGGTCCACCTATATTTCATAAAACAATGAGTAGGAATAAGTTTGAACTGATCATGAAGCACATGAGATTTCATAATATTGCCAGCCGCAGAGAAAGAAAACAGGCAGATAAATTTTGTCTAATTTCTGAAATTTGGAACTCTTTCATAATGAACTGCCAAAAGTGTTATGTACCAAACTTTGATCTTACTATTGATGAACAACTCTCTCCATGCCAATCTCGATGCCCATTCATTCAGTACATGGCATCAAAGCCAGATAAATTTGGAGTAAAATTTTGGCTTCTGGTGGACTCAAAGTCGAAATACCTTTGCAATGGAAAACCATATTTGGGTAAAGATCCTACTCGTAATGCTGTTGCATATGATGTTCCAGCTGATGTTTGTTTATCACTCATGAAGCCATACTTGAAGAAAGGTTATCATATAACCACGGATAACTTTTTTACCAGTTTACAATTGGCTGAGAAATTCAAAGCTGAAAAAACAACTCTTCTTGGTACTATCAGAAGACAGAGGCGGGAAGTTCCTGATGGAGAAGCTATATTGAGAGGAAAGCCACTTTATTCATCTGTGATATATAAATCAACATCGGACTGCACTCTGATCATTTATAAAGGTAAGAGATCCAAAAATGTTTATCTTCTTAGTTTAATGCACAAATCCGTTAAAATAGGTGAATCTCACCGCAAAAAGCTACCAGAGACAGTGCAGTACTATAATTCAAGCAAAGTAGGTGTAGATATTCTTGACCAAATGGCCCGGTACCACACCAGCAAAACTGGATCTAGGCGATGGCCAATGGCGATTTGGTTCAACATTCTTGACTTGGCTTGCATAAATGCATGGATTGTATACCGTGAAGTTACTGGATCCAGAGTCTCACGCCGACAGTTTCTGCTTCATCTAATAACTGAAATGTGCAAGACAAAGGCAGCCGTAGGTTATAATGAAATGGAGCTTGGCGAACCAGAGCAAGTTGCTCAGAGTCCAGCGCTTAAACGCCGTCAATGTCAAGTGGAATTCTGCAGATTGCAGAAACAAATCCACGTACGAATGCAGAGCATGCGGCAAGGTATGCTGTGGCAATCATTCAGGACATAAAGAAAAAGTCACTGTTGTAAGGTGCACGAATTGTATGTAAAATGTTTCAAATAAATGTTCTGTTCAAGTGCAGCAATTGTATGTAGAATGTTCTGAATAAATGTTGTGTTCGTAAAATATTTCAAATAAATGTTCTGTTTATAAAATGTTCTAAATACAGTAAATGTTCTGTTAAATACTTCAAATAAATGTTCTCTTTGATAAATTGTTTCAAATAAATGTTCTGTTTGTAAAATGTTTCAAATAAGCTATGTTCTAAATAAATGTTCTCTTTGTAAAATGTTTCAAATAAAGCTATGATTTTAATAAAAATAAAAAATAAATTAAAATGAATATAAATAATAAAAATAAATAAATAAAAAAAAATAAAAAATAATAACTAAAAAAATCCTGCTTAGCGGTCAAAATTGACCGCAAGGTCTTCCTAGGTAAACAGAATTCATAGTAGTTCTACAGTAGTGTTAGCTTAAGATGAGTAATTATATAGGGTGTCCATAAACGATTACCCTGATTAAAGCATGCTATAACTTTTAAATAAACACTCGTATTCAAACAGTTTTAATCATAAGTAGATAAACATACAAAGTTTTGATACATAGTTAATGAACTTAATAAGCTTCCACATGTGCACCCCTAGTGGCACGTAAAATGTCTAAACGGTATTCACACTCACGCCACACATTTTCCAACATTTGTGGGTTAACTGTTGCAATTGCATCCGTAATGCGTTCTCGCAATGTCCTGATATCTGGAACAACTGTTGCATAAACCAAATCTTTACATGACCCCAGAGAAAAAAATCCAGCGGGGTAATGTCTGGTGATCTTGGGGGCTATGGGATTGGCCCGTCCCTGCCAATCCATCGATTTGGAAATGTTGCGTCGAGAGTTTCACGAACAACATGTGCCCAATGAGGGGGTGCCCCATCTTCTTGGAAGATGACAGTTGAATGTTTTCAACCGTCCCATCGGAAACTGGTGGTCTACCACTGCTCTTTTCCCTTCGCTGAACACTGACAAGAGATTTTGTTTCTGCAAGCCACACAACACATTGTGCCTTCTCTGTCACAGACGCCATCTTAACTGAACAGCTACTACAGCGCTCCTAGCTGCGAATGCGGTAGATGAAACAGACCAGCACAGAAACTATATGCGTGTACGAGATCACCTGTAAAAAGAAAACGGATGTAAGATTCGTCATTAAAACATGAGAGCATACTGTTTTCAGGGTAAACATTTATGGACACCCTGTACATGAAGGACGTTGTCGATTAGTGAAACAAAAGTGTTCATTTAGTGAATATCTAACCTGCAATAGATGACTTAGCAGAAGGGTTCAAACTATCCACCCTGAGCATGCTGGCACACTTGAATGCGTTCATGATATCTGAATAGCAAACGTACCTGAGCAATTCATTATCGTGATAGCATCATCCTGAGAACATTGGAAGTTTTTGACAGCTTAGTGCAAAAAATTACAAACTCTGAACATGAGTAAAAATATTTTGTGAAAATGACAGCTGCCCACTGCCAGCAAGCTTAAGGTGGACATTTTGAGCTCTTCCGCTAAGTCACTGATTACAGGTTAGATATTTGTTAAAAGAATAGTTGTTTTACTAATGAACAGGTGGCAAGGTGCACTACAATATCACAGTAAAACTAGTACTATCCATTCTCCTATTTTGTTCAGAGTATGTTGTTCGAGGATATTTAAGTAGACAAAAAAATTCACGATTGCATTTTTTTTAAAGCAAAACCAGAGTTCCCTTGTGTCCTGGTTACCAAAACATTCCCAAATCATGACCTCTGGAGGGTGGAGGCATAGTATTTGGAATGATGATGTTGAATGAGTGAATACCTAACGAACAGATGATTCTGGCCAAATTGCTTGATTTGGCTCTCGTCGTTGAATAAAGCCTTGGCCCATTGTTCAGCAGTCCAGTCAGCATATTTCTTTGGCGAAAGGACGCTTCTTTTTTCGCTGGTCTTCTTGCGATTACATTACTTGCATTCTGAAGCCCCCGTAGAATGGTTCTTCCACTAACTGGAATAGGTAGGTAGCTCCTTCTACATCTGGACATTGGTCTTCACCCACGAAAATCGTCTTTTTTGAGCTTACACATTGAGATATTTGAAGTCGAGATGCTATCTGTCTTTGAACGTGTAGCTTTTTTCATAAGTACTTCCACCTGGCTTCGCTTCTCTTGGGAAATATCCTTTTTCTTGCCACTTTTAGCCTGTGTGAAATATGAATTCATTAGGTAAAGCACATGAGTTAAAGACATAATTATAAATTTACAGCTTTATCTTGAGCTAAACCAGCAAAAGTAATGTTAAAATCATTGCGGTATGAACAGAAAATTGATTATTATTTGTCTAAACTGCAATAAATTTAAAAGAATATTTGATTAAGATACTAATATTTCTAAACAATATGCATAGAACTGATAATTCAATAAAATTAATAAATTGTATTATTGAAAGAAGTGAATTTAAATAGAATGAAATGTATAAACTTTATATTTTATATAGAGTGAGTCCAAATTATATCAGTTTTGACAGAAGTAGTGTTTCATTTTATTTATCGATGAAGCAATTTCTAATAAATGACTGAAAATTTTCCACACAATTTTAATGTGACGTAACATTCTGCCCCATTTATTTTATGCCGACATAATTGTGCGTCTATGGTTTTCTTCATTTTTTAAAACAAAAAGAAATGCTAGCAATGGGTCTTATTTTAGGTTTTAAGCTATTTTTCCAAATCTTAAATGCCATAAACTGTAATAAATGTATTTCATACAAGATGAAAATTCCTACTGTGTGTGTGTTATTGTGCATGCATTAATAACATCGGGGAAATTAAATACATATTGTATTTTATGGACTATGGCTGACTGCTACGAAATGTGAAGGATTCATACAAACATTCCTAACATGACCCTTATAAATAATTAATCCACCATGGAGAATTAATATTAGTTGTTTTATATTTTAAAAACACTTTTTATAATTATTTTCTGAATATAACATTTTTAAGTGTAAGGGTCATTCCATGTCAGTAGTATGGTGTCAAAATGCGAGACAGAAATGGATCGATTTGAAAATTTCCCCACCCCCTCACCGTCCTTCATGGCGGTCCTCCACCGTCCTTCATGACGGTCCCTCCTTTATGAGGTGTCTTTCATGGTCCTTCAAAAAAAAAAAAAAAGGATTCGTCTTCACCTTCCTTCAAAAAAAAAAAATTTAAGAAAGGATTCATCCTCGCCCTCCTACTTCAAAAGAGTTCTTTCATAATCTTTCATGAAACAAACAAGAACAAGCATGCAAAAACATACAAACATTCGAGTACTGACTGTTCAGCGCCAGACGGTAAAAATGAAAACTTAAAATGAATATCTGAAAGGTTTTAATAGACCTAACGACAGTATGCATCGATATCAGCGCATCCAACTCTCATATATTAACAATTGCAAACAATACATAAATCAAAATTAGATTGAACATATTTTAAATCGAAAACAAGTCCTTTGTTTAATATCTGTATTATGAAAAATAAAATGAATATTTATTGTTTTAATTGAAATCAATTAATTTCTCTCTTTTTTAAGGGAAACTGATTTATTTTCAAACGAGAGGATCTTCAAATACAAGAATTTTTTTATATATTCATAGCACAAGCATATTTGTTTATTTACTTTTAAATATGTAGTTTTTTGTCATTTACATCGATATATACCATCACATTCACATTCACATGCCATCTTCTGGTATGTGAATTAATAATTTTACTGTACATCAAATTTCGTTACAAAATTGCATGTGTTAAAAGAACATCAAATTGCGTAATGCGGCTTTAAAACTAAAACATCAAATTTTATTTTCCATCTTCGACATGACTTCTCTCCACAGTGTAAATAACAAATTATTAACCTTAAGTTTCTGTAACCCAGTAAATGCATTTGTTTTTTTATTTAATTTTCCTTTGTCAATTATTTTAAAATTTACACAGTTACCAATTCATAAGAGAATCATCAGCTATGAGTTTAAAGAATAATGTTGCTTCTTGGCTTATTTCAAATCAGATAAGTTCACCAACAGTATATAATACACACACACATACACACACACACATACACATATATATATATATGCTAACTGGCATAGATGAGGACGTTACCAGAGACAGCACAGTAACATCCTTTGCGGATGACACAAAGATCAGTAGAAAAATAAGAAACCCCAGAAGACATAGGATCTCTACAAACCGACATAAAGAGTATCTACAAGTGGACGGAAGACAACAATATGATTTTTAACACCGAGAAATTTCAGCTATTACGGTACGGAAAAAGAGAAGACCTAAAATCCATGGAATATTATACCCCAATTGGACAGGAAATTCCGAGAAATTCCAGAGCAAAAGATTTAGGGGCTGTAATGACAGATGATGCGAAATTTGAAACACAAAATAAGATAGCAGTAAACGGAGCAAAGAGAATAACGAGTCAAATATTGAGAACCTTTAAACGAAGGGATAGGAATGTAATGATTCCTCTACTGAAAACCCTGATAATACCCAAATTGGAATACTGCACGGTGCCACGGTCCTATCATCCCCATATAAAAAAGAAGACATTAGACAGCTGGAAGGGATCTAAAGAAGCTTCACAGCCAAGATCAAGGGGTGCAAAGAACTAAATTATTGGGAAAGGTTACGAGAACTAGACCTATATTCACTGGAAAGGAGAAGAGAGAGATACACCATTATTTACACTTGGAAAATAATGGAGAAACTAGTCCCTAATCTTACTCTGAATACTATAACTCCCCAAACAACGGTGGAAAGTAGAAGCGGTAGACTGTGTCGTATTCCCAAATTGAAGGCGAGACAGGGAACATCCTTAACCCTAAAAGAAAATAGTTTTGTAGTGAGAGGACGGAAATTGCTTAATCAGTTGCCCAAAGACCTAAGAAACACGAAGGGAGTTGCAGTGGAAATCTTCAAAAGAAGACTAGACGCCTGGCTCAGAACAATCCCCAATGAGCCGTGCGTATCTGTCTATGTGAGGTGGAGAGCGCAAGAATCCAACTCACTACTTCACCAGGCCAACTCGTGAGGAGGGGCGACAAGCTTGACCTTCGCGAAATGAGAAATCATAGCGCGAAACTTTTGTAATGTAAGGTTTTATAAAGAGATAAGATGGTTTGTCCCGAAAAGCAATTTTCTCTATTTTTTCAAGTAATAGAAAATGTGTGGTGAATTTTTCAGGGTATAACTCTATTATTTACCCCCCCTGTAGCAAAGATTGCTGAGCAAAAATAGTCCTAAATTCATTATTCTAAATCCATGTATTCTTTGTGATATTTATATATATATATATATATATATATATATATATATACTCCAAAATGCATCGGCTTAACCAATCACCAAACAGGAACCGACATCGGTAAATGTACAGTATTACACCCGTCTCCCTTTCGAGGTGAAATTTATGCTTTTCCTATGGTTTTTGATGTGTTTTGAACGAATCTGACATTCAAAACCGTCGGAAATGACTCGTTTTTGAGATAACCCCCCTCCCCTCAGCCGGCAATCGAAAACGAGTCATTTCCGACGGTTTTGAAGGTCAGATTCGTTTAAAACATCAAAAACCATAGGAAAAACAATTTCACCTTCAAAATTGACCTAACCTAACCTATCCTAACCTAAATCACTTATAGTCTTTTAGGCAGCCCAGGAATCACTATAAATCACAGAGCCAGGCCTAACGTACTTCTGAATGAGTGGAATGAGTGTTCCATTCCGGTACGAAAGTAATTCAAATTCGAAATGGATGGAGCGCAGTGATTGGGCAGACATGTAACGAACACACAAACGAACACACAAACGAACGTACGAACACACAAACGAACATACGAACACACACTAGATACACACCAAAAAAATGTTTATATCTCGAAAACGAAGCATTTGCGACAGAAACGCTATAGAAGGAAAGTGTCTTAGAATTAGAAAATGTACTTAATGAACATATAATAATTGCTGGACGTTAGACGGGTGTAATAGTAGAATAATACCCCGACATCGACCAGGAAACGACCATCATTTAGGAGAATCGAACACGAAGATTAGAAACCCAGTAATTGTATTATACACAAATATACAAGGCATCTATACGGACCATGCAGGCTGCAAATTACAATACTTGCAAAATTTAGCTACGGAAAAGGCTGTGAAAACCGCATCGAGAATACTCAAATAGCATTGCTGGACTACAACATATACAGAACAGATAGAGTGGCTAGACGAGGAGGAGGGTGTTGTATCTACGTGAAAAACACTTACACATGTGAAGTGAGGGTAAAGAAATCAAACAGCACAGTTGAAGTTATTATATTAGAAGTAAAAGAACTGAACCTAACCATTATGAACATCTACAGACCACCAAACACCACAAAAAGTGAACTCCATTTGCTACAAATGAAACAGAAAACATATTAAAATTACTTGAAAATCCAGCAACAAATATTCTAATTTTAGGAGATTTTAATTTCCCATTCATATCATTGAAGAAAAATTAATAAAACTTGTTTTGGGGGTATATTTCTAAATTTAAACATTATAGCAACGCTCCTTGAAATCTTTTTCGCGATATAATTTACATGATCACGCCACTGCAATTCCTTATCTTTCATTACACGAAGATATTTGTTACAGTACACACCTTTATGGCGAGTTCATTAACATTAAGTTCACAAAGATATACACTTCTTTTATTAGTAAAAATCATGAAACTTGTTTTACTGCTATTTAAGAAGAGTTTATTGGGGATCAACCATTTCATTATATATATATATATATATATATATATATATATATATATATATATATATATGATACACATATCGTGCATGGTACAATGAACTCTTCTAGGAAAATTAATTCTACAATACTCCGAATAAGTAATGGTAAATGAAAAAATATATATATATATATATACAGCCCTTTTAAAAAAACTAGGGCGGATGCGAACACAAGCATTTTATATTTCATAATTCAAACATCGGCATCTTCCTTACAGTTAAACTATAGCGGCTGTTGTAAGCTATGCATGAAAACATCTTTAATAACTCAACCTAGTCATACATATTCGAGACGAATCAAATAGTGTATTATCAAATGAAAAACATATATTATATATATATATATTATATATATATATATATATTATACATATACACACTATATATATAAAACGCAATAAAAAGATAGTTAAGTTTGTGACAAAATACTATTAAATATATCTGCCTGAAAGCAAACTGGCTGATGATTTTCTTATATATATGTATATATGACGTCTTACTTATATCTGTACTTGATTTGCATTTTATACCCATTTTTCTACACCTAAAACATATTAAATACATCCAATAACCTCATTTCCTACATCTACTTAACCTTCGATAAAGAGTTAGATAGGTAAGCACTCAGACGTTATAGCTATTTAGGGTATGATTCTGATTAATCACTTAATCATTGTTTCGGTTTTATTCATTATTAATCAAAATATGTTTTTAGAAAATGATGCAAACGATTAATTTTCCTCATAATTTCAGCATCATTCTACCTTAAATTTTGTAATGTATCATTTGAATTTGGCACCTTTTTGCATGTATAATTTGTCTTTTCCGCTCAGGCCTGATTTCTTGAACTATAAAACAAACTAAATGTTTGAGTAAAATGTTTTCTTTGGTCTTATCGCACGCAACAGAATTGGAATGCTGAATCGTTAAAAATTCAGATTTCAGAAATGAAAAATCTGATCATGCGAGGTGTGCGAGTTCAGAATTTTTTTTAACCCACATTATTTATATATATATATATATATGTATATATACAATTAGACCTGAAGATGATCGACTTTAACTGTCAACTCTTTATCTTTCACATAAGTATTACTTCAGGTTAGATTTCCGGTTATGGAGGAATGAACACACTAAAAATTTATCTTTCCTCGTCTTTGTCTCTCATCTTGTACTTTTCCTTCCTGCTGGAAGTTCACGTTTATTCAGCCTGTCTCAAAGAAGTAGTCCGCTCTCAGCCCTCTAACGAATGACTAATTGCTTTGGTTTCTTGCCCTTCCAAATTTTTATTCTATCATTAATAGAAACATTCTTAAACATCTCTCTTCACACAATTTTCTTCCAGATCGTCAGTATGGGTTACCAGTTGTAGTTGGTTACTGTTCTTCACCTAAAGGTATTAACAGATGTGTTTCTCAGAGTTCTCACCACTCAACCACTCTCTTCCTTTTATTTATTATTGATTTTTTATTTCATACTCCCTGACCTATACGCTCCTACATTATAGAAGCCATCCTGTAATAAAAAGTTTACCAAAAAAAAAAGTATTTATATATTCTACCAAAGTGGAAGGCTTGCTAGTTTAAACTGATTCACTTCCTTCAACAAAAACTTATTAAGCCCTTTTATCAATCCTGTTAACATATATATACACACACATATATATATATATATAACACATTCAACTGCAAAGAACACGCAGTATAAATAACGTAAAGAACGACGCTTGTATAGGAGATATTCCGCGCAAGACGAGAGAGAGAGAACGAAACAAATGAAAAAATGAGGTAACCACCGGGAATCGAACCCGGGATCTTCCGATTGCCGGTCAGATGCGATACCATTACACCATATATATATATATATACATACACACATATATATATATATATATATATATATAGAAACAATTCTAACCTTAATGTATACAAAGTTAATACTTTTATTTTTCCCTCTAAATTAAAGACTTTTCGCAATTCACATGGTAATTTATGTTGTCTTTACATTTTTCTCAGACGCTTCGTCGGCTTAACATTATCAAATGTTCTAGTATTCTATCAATACAGGCTTTTACAATCAAGAGCGCAAAAGAGCGCTAATAAACACACAAAATGATAGCAGCCACCCTAAGTGAAATCATACATTACAGATGACGTTGCAAGGGCACGCCTAACCATACCTGTACTGATTCATGTCAGCTACACATTCTTCTGTAGACCCTTCGACAAAACATTCCTATTATACAAGTAGCCCAAAAGGTACCTTTTACTGATAAATCTTGGAGTTCTTAATAGTTGGTAATGAAGATCTCTAAATTTTCAACCTCTTTTTCCAACTCAAATACGTACGAGACTACTAAACGGACGATCACTGCGGGTAATTGAGGGGCGGCATCACTATAATTAACTCTGCTTATGTGATCGCAGAGGAGATAAAAGATTTACTAACCAGATGTCAATGTTTGCGTGTATGTAAATACATCACGTAGTTTGAGCGGAAGTGATAATACATTTTCACTTCCGCACCATATATGACGAAATAGCAATGAACGAGCAAATAATAAACAACATGCAACTAGCCTAATCGGGTCAAAGGGAATTCTATCTGGGTGTGCTACGCACCTTCTGTCAGCACCGGGATCTGCATAATGTTTGCTTTTTTGCTGGGGAAGCTCCTACAGATTATGCCTATTGTTTTTCTAGCCGATGTAATTTTGTTATAGTGCTTTCTGAATTCTGTAACCGACGGCATTATCACCCTAAGATCCATGACTTATGGATTTGATGTTATATGTTTGGCTTGCTGAGTTTTGCACCCTTTTTCTGTAGCTCCTTGTTATTATCATATCTTAGAAGTGGTAAATTTTCTTCGCTCAACTTCATATTGTTATCTTCTACCCACTGGAACAATGTTTCAATGGGGTATTGTATTCTTTCTATGACATCTTCGCTCAATATTTCCATGCATGTCTTTATGCCATCTGCGAAAAAATTATACAATACTTTCATTGATATCTGCAACAATATATGCATTCATTGTTATCTACTTACAAATCAACAAAAGGGGCAGACACATGGAGTGCCACATTTCCGAAAAAAATGTAAAGAGAGTATTGCCAAACCACTATACTTACTATGGAGGAAATCATTCTACACGTAGCAAATTCCACTGTCATTAAAGAATGCAAACATTGCTCCATTATTTAAAGATGTTAAGAGAGCAATGCCCAAGAATCGTCGGCTGGTAGCTCTCACTACACAACTTATAAAATGCTTTGAACGTATAGTTAGAAGCGAAACTACCTACTATCTACAAGGAAAGAGCTTATACATCCCAATTCAACATGGTTTCAGGGCTGGAAAATCATGGCTATCACAGCTATTAGACCACCAGGAGAGAATATTGGAAACACTGAGCCGAGGACAAAACATAGATGTGATATATACTGACTTTAAAGCCTTTGATAAATGTGTCCATGGAATTATAGCATCTAAACTTAAGAATACGAGAGTTATTATAAAGCTGGGAAGGTGGATATTTAATTTCTTAACGCAAAGAACACAAAGATTGGTGGTAAATGGAGTCAAATCGGAAGCATCGTAAGTAGAGAGCTCTGTCCCACAAGTGACAGTACTCGCGCCCTAGCTATTCATAATAATGAATGCATATATATTGTTGCAGATATCAATGAAAGTATTGTATAATTTTTTCGCAGATGGCATAAAGACATGCATGGAAATATTGAGCGAAGATGTCATAGAAAGAATACAATACCCCATTGAAACATTGTTCCAGTGGGTAGAAGATAACAATATGAAGTTGAACGAAGAAAATTTACCACTTCTAAGATATGATAATAACAAGGAGCTACAGAAAAAGGGTGCAAAACTCAGCAAGCCAAACATATAACACCAAATCCATAAGTCATGGATCTTAGGGTGATAATGCCGTCGGTTACAGAATTCAGAAAACACTATAACAAAATTACATCGGCTAGAAAAACAATAGGCATAATCTGGAGGAGCTTCCCAGCAAAAAAGCAAACATTATGCAGACCCCGGTGCTGACAGAAGGTGCGTAGCACACCCAGATAGAATTCCCTTTGACCCGATTAGGCTATTTGCATGTTGTTTATTATTAACTCGTTCATTGCTATTTCGTCATATATGGTGCGGAAGTGAAAATGTATTATCACTTCCGCTCAAACTACGTGATGTATTTACATACACGCAAACATTGACAACTGGTTAGTAAATCTTTTATCTCCTCTGTGATCACATAAGCAGAGTTAATTATAGTGATGCCGCCCCTCAATTACCCGCAGTGATCGTCCGTTTAGTAGTCTCGTACGTATTTGAGTTGGAAAAAGAGGTTGAAAATTTAAAGATCTTCATTACCAGCTATTAAGAATTCCAAGATTTATCAGTAAAAAGGTACCTTTTGGGCTACTTGTATAATAGGAATGTTTTGTCGAAGGGTCTACAGAAGAATGTGTAGCTGACATGAATCAGTACAGGTATGGTTAGGCGTGCCCTTGCAACGTCATCTGTAATGTATGATTTCACTTAGGGTGGCTGGTATCAATTTGTGTGTGTTTATTAGCGCTCTTTTGCGCTCTTGATTGTAAAAGCCTATAATGATAGAATACTAGAACATTTGATAATGTTAAGCCGACGAAGCATCTGAGAAAAATTTAAAGACAACATAAATTACCATGTGAATTGCGAAAAGTCTTTAATTTAGAGGGAAAAATAAATGTATTAACTTTGTATACATTAAGGTTAGATTTGTTTCTTTTAGCACAGATTTGGAAAATTGATGATTGTGTTTTTATATATATATATATATATATATATATTATATATATATATATATATATATGTGTGTGTGTGTGTGTGTATATATATATATATATGTATATATGTATGTATATATATATATATATATATATATATATATATATATATATATATATATATATATATATATATATATATATATATATATATATGTTAAGAGGATTGATAAAAGGGCTTAATAAGTTTTTGTTGAAGGAAGTGAATCAGTTTAAACTAGCAAGCCTTCCACTTTGGTAGAAATATATAAATACTTTTTTTTTGGTAAACTTTTTATTACAGGATGGCTTCTATAATGTAGGAGCGTATAGGTCAGGGAGTATGAAATAAAAAATCAATAATAAATAAAAGGAAGAGAGTGGTTGAGTGGTGAGAACTCTGAGAAACACATCTGTTAATACCTTTAGGTGAAGAACAGTAACCAACTACAACTGGTAACCCATACTGACGATCTGGAAGAAAATTGTGTGAAGAGAGATGTTTAAGATGTTTCTATTAATGATAGAATAAAAATTTGGAAGGGCAAGAAACCAAAGCAATTGGTCATTCGTTAGAGGGCTGAGAGCGGACTACTTCTTTGAGACAGGCTGAATAAACGTGAACTTCCAGCAGGAAGGAAAAGTACAAGATGAGAGACAAAGACGAGGAAAGATAAATTTTAGTGTGTTCATTCCTCCATAACCGGAAATCTAACCTGAAGTAATACTTATGTGAAAGATAAAGAGTTGACAGTTAAAGTCGATCATCTTCAGGTCTAATTGTATATATACATATATATATATATATAAATAATGTAGGTTAAAAAAAATTCTGAACTCGCACACCTCGCATGATCAGATTTTTCATTTCTGAAATCTGAATTTTTAACGATTCAGCATTCCAATTCTGTTGCGTGCGATAAGACCAAAGAAAACATTTTACTCAAACATTTAGTTTGTTTTATAGTTCAAGAAATCAGGCCTGAGCGGAAAAGACAAATTATACATGCAAAAAGGTGCCAAATTCAAATGATACATTACAAAATTTAAGGTAGAATGATGCTGAAATTATGAGGAAAATTAATCGTTTGCATCATTTTCTAAAAACATATTTTGATTAATAATGAATAAAACCGAAACAATGATTAAGTGATTAATCAGAATCATACCCTAAATAGCTATAACGTCTGAGTGCTTACCTATCTAACTCTTTATCGAAGGTTAAGTAGATGTAGGAAATGAGGTTATTGGATGTATTTAATATGTTTTAGGTGTAGAAAAATGGGTACAAAATGCAAATCGAGTACAGATATAAGTAAGAAGTCATATATATATATATATATATATATACGTATATATATATATCACAGAGAATATATGGCTATAGAATAACGGACTAGGGATATTTTTTGCTCGACAATCTTTGCTACAGGGTTAAATATTAGTTATCCCTTGAGAATATCATCAGCCAGTTTTCTTTCAGGCAGATATATTTAATAGTATTTTGTCACAAACTTCACCCATTAAATCCTGAATTAATTTTTTTTTTAAATTTGTATTTTTAGGGATAAATATTGCGTTGCATATATGCAACGCTAGGTTATAATGGGCTAACTATCTTTTTATTGCGTTTTATATATACAGTGTGTATGTGTATAAGGTATATATATATATTATATATATATATATTTCATTTGATAATGCACTATTTGGTTCTATTCGAATATGCATGACTAGGTTGAGTTATTAAAGATGTGTTTCATGCATAGCTTACAACAGCCGCTATAGTTTAACTATAAGGAAGATGTCGATGTTTGAATTATGAAATATAAAATGCATGTGTTCGCATCCGCCCTAGTCTTTTTAAAAGGGCTGTGTATATATATATATATATATATGTATATTTGTCAATTACCACTACTTATTCGGAGTATTGTGGAATTAATTTTCCTAGAAGAGTTCATTGTACCATGCACGATATGTGTATCATATATATATATATATATATATATATATATATATATATATATATATATATATATATATATAATGAAATGGTTGATCACCAATAAACTCTTCCTAAATACCAGTAAAACAAGTTTCATGATTTTTACTAATAAAAGAAGTGTATATCTTTGTGAACTTAATGTTAATGAACTCGCCATAAAGGTGTGTACTGTAACAAATATCTTCGTGTAATGAAAGATGAGGAATTGCAATGGCGTGATCATGTAAATTATATCGCGAAAAAGATTTCAAGGAGCGTTGCTATAATGTTTAAACTTAGAAATGTAGCCCCTAAACAAGTTTTATTCATTTTTCTTCAATGATATGAATGGGAAATTAAAATCTCCTAAAATTAGAATATTTGTTGCTGGATTTTCAAGTAATTTTAATATTTTCTGTTTCATTTGTAGCAAATTGGAGTTCACTTTTTGTGGTGTTTGGTGGTCTGTAGATGTTCATAATGGTTAGGTTCAGTTCTTTTACTTCTAATATAATAACTTCAACTGTGCTGTTTGATTTCTTTACCCTCACTTCACATGTGTAAGTGTTTTTCACGTAGATACAACATCCTCCTCCTCGTCTAGCCACTCTATTTGTTCTGTATATGTTGTAGTCCAGCAATGCTATTTCAGTATTCTCAATGCAGTTTTCACAGCCTTTTTCGCATTTATGTAAGTGTGTTTCCGTTAGGCATATGATATCTATGCTGGTTTCCGTAGCTAAATTTTGTAAGTATTGTAATTTGCAGCCTGCATTGTCCGTATAGATGCCTTGTATATTTGTGTATAATACAATTACTGGGTTTCTAATCTTCGTGTTCGATTCTCCTAAATGATGGTCGTTTCCTGGTCGATGTCGGTTCCTGTTTGGTGTTATTGGTTAAGCCGATGCATTTTGGAGTATATATATATATAATATATATAATATATATATATATATATATATATATATATATATATCACAAAGAATACATGGATTTAGAATAGTGAATTTAGGACTATTTTTTTCAGCAATCTTTGCTACGGGGGTTATGCCCTGAAAAATTCACCACACATTTTCTATTACAGGGTTCTCAATATACATGCAACCCATGTCACTGCTAATAATTCTGCCAATATTAATGTTCTCGTTCTATTTTCTCAGATTTGAAGAGAGGAGACGATAACAACTAATCACTGGGGAACAAATTTCAAATTTTTGTCTATTGAATTAGATTTGACAGTTAGTTCTAGGTAATTTGGGTGCGCTGAGCACGAATGTTTACTCGGTTTTGCTCTATCAGGTCCTGATTTTGCTCAACACCCCTCCTCTTTCGTCGTATTCATAAAAAGGTTTTTTTCTCAATACTCGCTGTCTTTTTGCAGTTACACATTATGCAACTAGGTTTTTATCTAGGTATTTGTACCTATTGTTATGGTATTGTTGTATTATGTATATTTTTATATGTAACACCCTAAAAATATTTTTAATTTTGTCATTTTTAACCCATTTTAATATTAGTAAATTAAGCTAAAAATATCATAGAATTCTAAAATTTTCTCGAGCGTTCCTGTTCTCTGTAGAGTATTCTAGAGGGACAACTAAAATATATAAAAGCGACTCGTTTCCAGAGTTAATCAGTCAATTCAATCAGTCAGTCAGTCAGTCAGTCAGTCAGTCGAGTTAGTTAATTAAGTTTGGGCATTAACATAATTTTGAATTGGCATATGATTTAGTGAGTAATTTTGTCATCGTGATTTAATATAGTTGATTTAATTAGACGTAATTTATATTGTACCTACTCATCCGTGTTTCTAGTTTAATTTCATAGATTGTAAGTACCTATTTCATAATAAGTACCTATTTAAACTAATTTTTGTGTTTATATTTCAGATTTTCTTAAATTTATATGAATTAAGGGCTTTAAATACCTTTACAAATTGGCAGAACAATCAAGCAATATGTCATCAAGCACTAGAAAGTTCAAATGCAAAAACAACCCTGATTCCTTCTGTTATATATGTGGAAATTTTACACTTCCACATCAACGAGCAAATATAACTGACTTCGTAAAAAGAGCTTACTTAGCTTATTTTGGCATAAAACTGGGGGACCAAGATAAATCGTGGGCTCCACATAAAGCCTGCACTATATGCATTGAAAGACTGCGACATTGGACGAAGGGTTCGGATTCAAAAATACCTTTTGGAGTTCCGATGGTAAGTTTATGATTTCATAAAACTACGTAATTTAATCACTAGTATACTGTAACTTACCTAAATGTAATTGTAACTTAGGTACATAAACAAAAATTTACAGAAAATGTTTATAAGAATCTCAAATATTGCATAAGGTTGAAACTCATAGAAATGTTAAATGTTTGGGTGATAACTTTTGATAAAATTCATAAAAACAAGTCTCTCGTCGCTTTTGTTAACGCTTTACAATTTTTTTTCCATATCAGGTGTGGCGAGAGCCTACTAACCACGAGACCGATTGCTACCTTTGCTTTGTCAAGACTTCGGGCTTCACTAAGAAAATAAACATTGTATCGAGTACCCAAATTTCGACACCGCGATACGACCTGTGCTACATTCAAATGAGATCCCCATTCCAAAATTTAAGGGTCTGCCAACTCAAGAATTAGTTGAAGATGTTCCTGAAAATATTGTTATGCACTTTGAGGAGTCAGACACCGATTTTGACCCCAGCGTATTTGAAAGTCAAAACGATCCGCAAAAGTTTAACCAGGCCGAGTTGAATGATCTTGTAAGGGATCTAAATTTGCCAAAAAAGGCTGCGGAAATTTTAGCTTCAAGACTTAAAGAGAAAAACTTGCTTACTTCAAACACATACATTTCATTTTACAGAAAAAGAGAAGAAGAACGAATTTTTTACGTCAGTTTTTACTATAGAAGATGTAACGAATATCCCTACGGTCATAGACATAATACCTTTTGATAATGGTAATATTTTGGATAATATTGTCGTTAGTGAAGGGGAAGTAATGCGCTATATTGATAAAATGAAAACGCGTAAATCACCGGGTCCGGATTCCATATATCCCATACAACTAAAAGAATTAAAAGATAGCATTGTTGTGCCGCTAACAAAGATTTTTAATGCGTCTATTTCTGAGGGGTGCGTACCAGATAATTTCAAGTTAGCAAACGTAACACCTATCTTTAAGAAAGGCGATAAAGGTGCGGCGGGAAATTATAGGCCTATCAGTTTAACGTCTGTTGTAGGTAAGCTACTGGAATCAATAATTAGGGATCGTATAGTCGAACACTTAGAAGTGCATAATCTGGTCCGAAATACGCAGCACGGTTTTAGGCGAAACAAATCTTGCTTAACTAATCTTTTAGAATTTTTCCAAAGCGTGGTTAACGTTTACGATAGACATCGGGCGGTTGATGTAGTGTATTTAGATTTTCAAAAAGCGTTTGACACCGTGCCGCACAAAAGACTGATTGAAAAAACTAAGGCTCATGGAATCAGGGGTGTAGTAATAAATTGGCTAGAAGAATGGTTGCGAGGCAGGAAACAGAGGGTGGTCGTTGATGGAGCGGAGTCGTGTTGGGCTAATGTAGCGAGTGGCGTTCCTCAGGGTTCTGTATTGAGCCCCTTGCTTTTTCTTATATATATTAACGATTTAGATGTCGGCCTAGTCAGTACAGTTTCAAAGTTTGCGGATGACACGAAGCTGGGTGGTAGGGCGATTAATGACGAAGATAGAGGTAAAATTCAGGAAGATCTGAATAAAATCGTTGATTGGTCAGTCACATGGCAAATGAGATTTAACGTGGATAAGTGCAAAATTATGCATATAGGTTCGCGTAACGGTAATTTTGCGTATAGTATGTCAGGGAAAGATTTAACAAGCGTAGAGCAGGAAAAAGATTTAGGAGTTATAGTCACTGGTGATTTAAAAGTAGCGAAACAAAGTACAGCGGCGGTCAATAAGGCGAACAAAGTGTTAGGTTTTATAGCTCGAAATTTTGAGTAAAAATCGCGCGATATTATAGTTCCTCTTTATAAATCATTAGTTAGACCCCATTTGGAGTACGCGGTCCAATTTTGGAATCCGCATATGCGCAAAGATATAGACAGAATCGAAAGAGTTCAAAGACGAGCAACTAAGATGATTCCGTCTCTTAGGTCAAAGTCGTACGAGGATAGGCTTAAAGAGTTAAAATTGACTACACTCGAGACTAGGAGGTTAAGGGGTGATCTAATCCAGGTTTTCAAAATTATGAATGGGTTTGATAACGTAGATAGAGATAGCTTTTTCGAAATATCTCAATATAATAGGACTAGAAATAACGGGTGTAAGTTGACAAGTAGAAGGTTCGAGACAGCAGTTGCGAAAAACTTTTTTACGCATAGAATAGTAAATAGCTGGAATAGTTTGCCGGTAGAAGTAATTAGTAGCACGTCTATAAACATGTTTAAGAATCGATTGGACGCGCATGTTGATAGAAAGGGTATATACAGTTTAAGGTAGTAAAATTAAGGCTTTGTGGGGATAGATCCCACAGCTCAACACAAGTGTTGTGGGATATAGGGAGGCAGCGTCTTGGGTTAGGGGATACTCTCTGTCCTTACACACCCCATTTAAAGAGATTCCTCTGCCGAGCGGTGCCCCCCATAGTACTGTGAGGTATTGAAAAACTCATGATCTTCACTTGCCCCACAAACACCTTTAAATGGGAGACCCATAATGGGTGCACACACATTTCTACATTACTGTACAGTCTTTACAGCCACACCTACACTTTTCCTCGTATGTGTATATATTGTAATGTATATGGTTGTAAATTTGACTTGGTCCGCAATCGATATGAACCGTGACTTGATGGATACCGTAATGAAATTGACTGGATTCTTTGGATCTGATATATTTGCATGTCCGTTATATAATAGATATAGAATGTAACATATTTGTGGATAGTAGTCTATTATGACTTGCTCCTCTGGACCGAGAGATTCTATCTTTAGTTTTAAACCGATAATTAATTATTTTTAAATTGATAATGTATATGGTTGTAAATTTTGACTTGGTCCGCAATCGATATGGACCGTGACTTGATGGATACCGTAATGAAATTGACTGGATTCTTTGGATCTGATATATTTGCATGTCCGTTATAAATAGATATAGAATGTAACATATTTGTGGATAGTAGTTTATTATGACTTGCTTCTCTGGACCGAGAGATTCTATCTTTAGTTTTAAACCGATAATTAATTATTTTTAAATTGATAATTATTTAGTTTCGTAAAAATTGGTCGTTGCCAATTTACCGGCAGTTTTTAAATAAGTTTCTTATGTTCTTGTGGTTCGGAACCCACGTAAAATTGTAGGTCCCCTCCGCCACCACGGAGGACATACACAATACACGATTACGAACACAGTTAGGTAGACCAGCCATGAGTGGATCCTAGGGTCTTTGTTGGTCTGAAACATTATAACATTATAACATTATATTGCTGCGACATAGTTGGTTTGTTAAAGAAGATGGGGGTTGAGTCTTACGATGCAAATGATTGGCGCTTGTTTTTAGACAGTTCGAAAAGAAGTCTTAAGTGTGTGTTGTTGCATAATGGCAATCTATACGGCTCGATACCGATTGGGCACTCAACAAAATTAAAAGAAAAGTATGAACATATAGAAAAGGTTTTAAATCTTATCAAATATAGGGAGCACGAGTGGATCATATGTGTTGACTTAAAAATGGTTAATTTTCTGCTAGGACAACAAGGAGGGTATACTAAATATCCCTGCTTCCTTTGCTTATGGGACAGCAGAGCCAAGGAAGAACATTATTTCAAACAAATCTGGCCAGCACGAACATCACTTACTGTCGGAGAAAAAAACGTAATTAATCCACCTTTAGTGAGCAGAGATAAAATCATATTTCCTCCTCTGCATATAAAACTAGGCCTCATTAAACAATATGTAAAAGCTTTAGATACGAACGGCGAGTGTTTCAAATACATAACTTCAAAATTTCCAAGTTTAAGTTATGAAAAAATCAAGGCGGAATTTTCGACGGTCCACAAATAAGAACAATGATTAAAGACAGCAATTTTCCTAATGTCATGAATGAACGCGAAAAAAATGGCTGGTTCTCATTCGTGGACTTGATAGAAAACTTTTTAGGCAATTATAGGGCAGATAACTACGAAGAAATCGTAAAAAAAAATTTAAGGGACTACAAAGAGTTAGGTTGCAATATGAGCATAAAAATGCATTTTTTGAATAGCCATCTTGACCAATTTCCAAGTAATTTAGGTGATGTAAGTGACGAACAAGGGGAGAGATTCCACCAAGATATCAAAATTATGGAGGAACGGTACCAAGGCCGCTGGGATTCCCACATGATGGCTGATTACTGCTGGTGCTTGAAAAGAGACCTGCCATCAACAAGCAAATACGCTAGAAAGTCTTACAAAAGAAAATGTTTGCCACAGTGAAAGCTTCATATCTGTTTGTTTTTTTATTTTAAGTCATTTCTATCGTTATAATGTAATTTTACTGTAGTTTGAACTGCTTGTATTCATGAAACTTGAAAAAAAAATTTAACACATGACTTAATTTTTTAGTCCTAATTTGAAAAATCTGGAAAATGGCACATAGGCTGTCGACAAGAATCAGGACCTGATAGAGCCAAACCGAGTTGAAATTCGTATTCAGCGCACCCAAATTACCTAGAATCAAGTGTCAGATATCATTCAATAAAATACGTGTTGCCCAGTGTTATCAATCAAATGCCTTGGACAAAGGAGGAAAAAATTTTTGCGTCACTACTTATTTGGAGACGAAATCATTCAAAACTGTGCAAGCGAAATTTCGCAGGAAGTTCAACTTCAACAATTATCCCCAGAAAAGCCAAATTTATCGTTGGGCACACAATTTCAAGCCACAGGATCAGTAAACAATCTCAACAAGAAAGCAGAAACACCCAGATCTGGCAGGAAGGTGACTGCAAGATCTCCTGACAATGTGAATGCGGTGAGAGATTCTGTCGGAAGGAGTCCAAAAAAGTCAATCCGAAGACGTTGCCAAGATCTGGGTCTTTCACGTGCGTCAGTGCAAAGAATCTTGATCAAGGATCTTCAGCTGTACCCATACAGGATCCAGATCAAGCATAAACTCACACCAGCTGACATGGCAAAACGTGTTGTGATGTGCCGGTGGTTCGAGAACAAGATCGAAGAGGATCCTGACTTTCTTGATGATGTTTGGTTCAGCGACGAAGCACACTTCTTGCTCAGTGGGTATGTCAATAGCAAGAACAATGTGTTCTGGGCACACAAGCCCCAGACGAGGTGCTTCAGAGGCCCTTGCACTCTGTGCAGGGTGTCAGGGTGATTGACAACTTCGCTCGTCGGCTTCAAGTGTGTCTGCAGCGCAACGGCGGTCATTTGGAACATGTGCTCTAATAAATGTATCCTTTGATCTAGAGACCTCAAATCTTCAGTTTTTAATTGTTATCATATCAGCTTCCAGGAAATGTAATCTTTTTTGGAGTTTATTTTCTGAGTAATAAATTATTATCATGCCAATGGGTTCCATCTATTTTGAGACACCCCGTACTTGAAAAAATAGAGAAAATTGCTTTTCGGGACAAACCATCTTATCTCTTTATATAACCTTACATTACAAAGGTTTCGCGCTATGATTTCTCATTTCGCGAAGGTCAAGCTTGTCGCCCCTCTTCACGAGTTGGCCTGGTGAAGTAGTGAGTTGGATTCTTGCGCTCTCCACCTCACATAGACAGATACGCACGGCTCATTGGGGATTGTTCTGAGCCAGGCGTCTAGTCTTCTTTTGAAGATTTCCACTGCAACTCCCTTCGTGTTTCTTAGGTCTTTGGGCAACTGATTAAGCAATTTCCGTCCTCTCACTACAAAACTATTTCTTTTAGGGTTAAGGATGTTCCCTGTCTCGCCTTCAATTTGGGAATACGACACAGTCTACCGCTTCTACTTTCCACCGTTGTTTGGGGAGTTATAGTATTCAGAGTAAGATTAGGGACTAGTTTCTCCATTATTTTCCAAGTGTAAATAATGGTGTATCTCTCTCTTCTCCTTTCCAGTGAATATAGGTCTAGTTCTCGTAACCTTTCCCAATAATTTGTTCTTTGCACCCCTTGATCTTGGCTGTGAAGCTTCTTTAGAACCCTTCCAGCTGTCTAATGTCTTCTTTTTATATGGGGATGATAGGACCGTGGCACCGTGCAGTATTCCAATTTGGGTATTATCAGGGTTTTCAGTAGAGGAATCATTACATTCCTATCCCTTCGTTTAAAGGTTCTCAATATTTGACTCGTTATTCTCTTTGCTCCGTTTACTGCTATCTTATTTTGTTTTTCAAATTTCGCATCATCTGTCATTACAGCCCCTAAATCTTTTGCTCTGGAATTTCTCGGAATTTCCTGTCCAATTGGGGTATAATATTCCATGGATTTTAGGTCTTCTCTTTTTCCGTACCGTAATAGCTGAAATTTCTCGGTGTTAAACATCATATTGTTGTCTTCCGTCCACTTGTAGATACTCTTTATGTCGGTTTGTAGAGATCCTATGTCTTCTGGGGTTTCTTATTTTTCTACTGATCTTTGTGTCATCCGCAAAGGATGTTACTGTGCTGTCTCTGGTAACGTCTTCATCTATGCCAGTTAGCATATATATATATATATATATATATATATGTGTGTGTGTGGTGTGTGTGTGGTGTGTGTGTGTTATATACTGTTGGTAAACTTATCTGATTTGAAATAAGCCAAGAAACAACATTATTCTTTAAACTCATAGCTGATGATTCTCTTATGAATTGGTAACTGTAAATTTTAAAATAATTGACAAAGGAAAATTAAATTAAAAAACATACATTTACTGGGTTACAGAAACTTAAGGTTAATAATTTGTTATTTACACTGTGGAGAGAAGTCATGTCGAAGATGGAAAATAAAATTTGATGTTTTAGTTTTAAAGCCGCATTACGCAATTTGATGTTCTTTTAACACATGCAATTTTGTAACGAAATTTGATGTACAGTAAAATTATTAATTCACATACCAGAAGATGGCATGTGAATGTGATGGTATATATCGATGTAAATGACAGAAAACTACATATTTAAAAGTAAATAAACAAATATGCTTGTGCTATGAATATATAAAAAATTCTTGTATTTGAAGATCCTCTCGTTAGAAATAAATCAGTTTCACTTAAAAAAGAGAGAAATTAATTTATTTAAAAAAAAATTAAATAATGAATATTCATTTTATTTTTCATAATACAGATATTAAACAAAGGACTTGTTTTCGATTTAAAATATGTTCAATCTAATTTTGATTTATGTATTGTTTGCAATCTGTTAATATATGAGAGTTGGATGTGTTGATATCGATGCATACTCTCGTTAGGTCTATTAAAACCTTTCAGATATTCATTTTAAGTTTTCATTTCTACTGTCTGGCGCTGAATAGAAAGTACTCGAATGTTTGTACTACTACTCATGTCAGTTCAACTGAATTTTGGGTCTAAAAAAACGTGACAATCACCGATTTTTTTGAAAATTGTGTACTTATAGATCTCGGTGAGAAAAACAGAATGGCACTTGTTTCAACACTCTAGGTCATATGGTTCCGGAGATATGGCCATTCGAGTTTTGTAAAAAAAAAGGTCAATTTCCAAGGTCATACCATATTTCAACATGAAATATCTCAGCTCCTACTGCACTTACAGAGACCATTTAAACACTATTTTAAAGCTTTTAAACAGATCTACAACTTCGTTTCTATTCATATTTTACCTCAGTGGTAAAAAAAAGTTTATCTTATTTTTGACATTTGACCTTGTGTAGGTCATTTGATCTCACAACCGATTTTTTTCTCCTTTCACTCAATTTTGGGTACACATGTCTACCTTAACCTAGAACAAGACTTTTAGTGTTGCTTAAGTTAGTTTAGACGCTACAGCCATTTCAGTGGACCATACCTACTTCCATTTTGACCAAGTACCTTTTTCCACCAAACTTTGGAGCGCCGTTTCTTTGGAACTGTTTGAGCTAGAGACGAGTGTTGAGAAAAGTACCATTAGATTTGTATCACTGAGATCTGGTGCTTAGTGCAAATGCAGACAGAATGTGTT
Source organism: Bathynomus jamesi (assembly GCA_023014485.1). Lineage (NCBI taxonomy): Eukaryota > Metazoa > Arthropoda > Malacostraca > Isopoda > Cirolanidae > Bathynomus > Bathynomus jamesi. Next base: position 162,149 of record JAJOZX010002986.1, read on the forward strand.
CCACTGGCACCTGGCAACACATTATTTTGGCTGAAGCTCTGCAAATTTTGAAAATCCTATTTTAATTGTTAGATGGTTTGTTTTAAAAAGCTCAAGTGCTTCTTTTAGGTTGCATAAGATTAGCGATTTTTGTTTTTGTTTTTTTTCCTTTTACAGAAACATAGTTTTTCAACCCTGGCATTTGTCTACTCGCATCTGGCGAATGATAGAAGTCAATTACTATGGCAGCAGTTTCACTATTCAGGTGTTTCCCCAAACGCGGATTAGGAGTTGAAAGCACTCCCTTCTCCCTCACCAAACTCTTTGCTTGCCTAGCCATGTAATCTGAGCATTTAAATTCTTCTCTGATCTTTACTTGTGTCCATCTTTTTGGTAGTATAGTAAGAATTGTCAGTTTTTCACTTCGACTTGTCACTTGATTAAATTTCTCTTTTAGTTATTGAAGAATCTCCAGTTCTGTATCATCTGAGTCACTGCATGAGTGTTTGTTTAGTTGCAAGTTCAAGCTTTTTTTTCACAACTCCTACTTTCCTCAACTTTCTCTTTGCGTAACCAGCGCTGTCAGAGAGTTTACATGGTTTTATTGGGGTCTCATCAAGTGTGGCCAATGAAGCATTGAATTTACTAAGCTCATAATGCATTTCAACTACATCTCCAACGGTTTCTAGCTCAGATGGGGCACTTGATGAGGTGGATGGTGATTTTTCAAGTGGTTCACATTCAGGCGTTGGGGATGGACGATTTGCTAGTATATTTCGACAGGTTGCACATGCTTTATGATTATTTGTTAGTTTCAATTCAGGATTTTGATCAATCAAATTTTTAGTCAATGCACGAATGCCTTTTTTCACTTTTCCTTTGTGTTTTTTAAATGGATCACAACAGAACCTACCCATATTCAAACTGCTGAAATCCATGTTTATCTAAAAAGAAAAAAAAAATATGTAGCTTAAAAGCCAGAGTTGGGTTCAATTACACAAAATGGAAACAATTACAATTTTTTTTATTTTTCTTCAAATTATTACAGTTAGTATTGTACTTCACAATTTCAAGATCAATTGCAATTAATTTTGTCTGAGTCAATTACAATTACACAAATATAACTATCTATTCTATATATCTAAGTATATATCTAAAATAAATATATATCTATATCTAAGTATAACTAAATAAACTATCAAAGGTTTATTTTCATTGGATGATGTATGACTGCCAGATCTAGGGGTATAATTTTTAACAATTGACATTAATTGATCAATTACATCAGTTATAGCTCAAAAATCAATTACAATTACCTTTTTTATTTTATTTTGAATCAATTACAATTACAATTAATGGAAATTAGGATCAGTTAATTAAAAATACAATTATAATTATTCATTGTATCCACAAATAAAATTTGGGACCTACTGATCTTGTTTCAGAGGTCTAAAACAAGAAAAAATGTGCAGTTTGAGTTACAGATTGGAATAAATACAGATGTCAAAAAAATCCTTGCTCCAAGGTTTAAATAAGCTTATTTTCACATGGGTACATACTGTTGTACACAATGAATAAATACACGAAGTTAAGTAATTTTATTAAAACTCATCTAACTCTTAAAACTGAACTTATTCTATAGGGTAGTACCGTAGTACCTATAGCCTAGTATAAGGTACTTATATACGTACGGTACATAGCTTTACCTTTAAACAGGATAGCACGTTCGAAGTTCTTCACACTTTTGAATGTCCATATAAATTAATTAATTAAGTAATTTAAATTACCTATATTATATAATTCTCTGAAATATACAAAAAAAAAATATTATAATAGGGCCGGATACTTATTCGACCAAATAACTGGGTTAGGGTAGATTAGATAATTACCGATTTTTTTTAAAAATTAGCAGACATTATATATATCTCAGTAAGAAAAATCTAATGGTATTTTTCTCAACACTCAGCTCAAACAGTTCCAAAGATACTGTGCTCCAAAGTTTGGTGGAAAAAGGTACTTGGTCAAAATGGAGGTGGGTATGGTCCACTAAAATGGCTGTAGCGGCTATAATAACTTAATCAACACTAAACATCTTGTTTTATGTTAAGATAGACATGTGTACCCAAAACTGGGTGAAAGGAAAAAAAATCGGTTGTGACATCAAATGACCTACACAATGTCAAATGTCAAAAATAAGATAAACTTTTTTTTACCACTGAGGTAAAATATGAATAGAAACGAAGTTGTAGATCTGTTTAAAAGCTTTAAAATAGTGTTTAAATGGTCTCTGTAAGTGCAGTAGGAGCTGAGATATTTCATGTTGAAATATGGTATGACTTTGGAAATTTACCTTCTTTTACAAAATTCGAATGGCCATATCTCCGGAACCATATGACCTAGAGTGTTGAAACGAACGTCATTCTGTTATTCTCACAGAGATCTATAAGTCTGCCAATTTTCAAAAATTTGGTGATGGTCACGTTTTTTTACCTAAAAAAAAAAGGATGATTAATAAAATTGCAATGTAAATACCCAAGATATTGAGTTTTTTCCTAATACTACCTGGCTTGATGAGAAAAGGACTGCATACATTACATGAGGATCCTCGCTGTCATCGATTCGAAGCTTGTAAGCTGAAAAAATGTATACATTTGTTTCTTTATACATAATATGCATAACTGAATATATGGTAGTTAAGTTACAGTTAAATAAAGAAATTATAATATAAAAATAAATTTCAGGGAATTCAGTTAGGTTTCATGTGGTATGTTGAAATGGAACTAAATCTAACATAAGCTTTATTTATGTTTAATTTCACTTTCAAATGAACGAAAACAGTTGCCTAAAGAAAGATGAATTATTTATACTGATAAATTCCGCCAAGCTGTGAAAAAATAGAACTGAAATTCGTGCTTCAAACAAAAAAAAAAAAAATGCGGCTGTGGAAGGATTTTCGACGAAGTGATGGAAATACGACTCTCTCCGTACCATTATTTAAAAACTGTCTAAGAAATGCAGAATAATGCCTGAATTTTTTTAAAATGACCCCTTCACTCATCACTATAATAAAAAAACCATTCCTACAGTAAATTACTTTGTATGTTCAAATATTTTAGCGCGTGTTTCATATCATGATGCAAACTTTATTTCATAACAATTGTTATTTTCTAACTTTCATCGTGTTAACAAAATTGTGACGAGAAAAGAATATGTTCTAGAAATTTGTGTGTTTCTAATCTTTGACCACGACTGTATCTTCACTAAACTCTGTTAATATCGGATGTATTTCATAATTTATGGTTTCTTATTAGTGTGACCATAAGAAATCAATGAACCGCAAATATTCTTCTTTGCACATAACATAAAAAAGCAAACATAGTTTTTTCCACCATTTTACTTTTAAAACGGTATTTAATTAGATAATGACAATGATCCTGCAAACAAAACTAACTTTGTGCAATTCTAATATTTTCATTTCTAATAGTTGAAACTGATGCATATTAGGTATAGGTATGGTGGAGGTATAGAAATGAAGTTTGAATGCCATCCTAAATATATATATATACATATATATATATATATATACACACCTTGGTTAACTTTGGTTTAGCTTCCGCCCGAATTGCTCATTCTGACAAAAGTCAAGTTGTCATTCCATCTTAGACCTACAGTTTAACGTGGAATCCGAACCACGCCCGACCATCAGCCTAGCGTCTCAACACTAGGCTACCCAGGACCCATTTATCAACCGACCAATTTTTATTGTGTGGTAGGATGAACAGCTGCGTTCGCTGCACGCCGCCTGCCGTCACCGGGACTCGATGGATTCGTAGTCAGCGACGCTAACCACTACACCGCCGAGCGCATATGGAAATGAAAACGAAAATGAAAAGGTTTATTGGCAAACTATAGTCCATATGACAATATTATTAATACAGTGACAGTTCACATAAATAAATGCAAAAAACTTCACTTTTTTCTACGTGAAGGTCAAAATATGATAATAAAAACCCACTCTAATAGACAGAGTTTATTTCCACAACAGTTTCGATGCCCACTGTTTTCCCTCTTGTTTTTGGTTCATTCGTTTTTCTGTATCCACCCGAAGAGGATGCCAGTGGGCATCGAAACTGTTGTGGAAATAAACTCTGTCTATTAGAGTGGGTTTTTATTATCATATTTTGACAGTTCACATACTAAGGATAGAAATATATACAACTGATTAAAAATAATACAAGTAATATCGAAGTGAAGTGGAGCTACAGACAGACGTTTTCGTACCAAGAATTCCATAGCTTAGAGCAGGGCTTTTCAAACTGTGTTCCGCGGAACACTAGGGTTCCGCGAGAACTTGATGGGGTTCCGTGGGCATGTCATGAGAGACTGAGAAGGAGAGAGAGGTAAGATAAACATAATATCAACTGGCATGGATGAATTTACGATATATATTCTGCGAATTCAGTGATTGTGTTTTGAAAGGCGTAGGCAAAGAGAGAGTGGGCGAAAGAGAATTTTAATTCAAACGATGAGATATCCAGAATAAGTGTTGCCCTCTTGCAGCCACAGTAAGAAACAGGAGCCCATTTTGTAAACAAAGCACAGCTGATGACCACAATCACTGGTCTGATTGATATGTAAGTTTTTCTATGTTTTTAGGTTTAGTTTTCTTAGTTCACGGAAGTTAAGATCACAGTAATGTAATATTGAACTTTTATCCAAAGAAAAGCAATCACATCCGAGTCATTGACTATTAAAATTATCCTCACTAACTAAAATTCCTCACTTTTAATTATTTTGCAATGAAAACTTTAATTTTACAATAAACATGATTTTTTATACTTATAATTTTTTTTATGCTGACAGTAATGTGGGGGAGGAATTTAAAATAAATAGGTCAATAAAAGCAAATTGTCTTTTTTTCTTGTAAATTTCTAAACATATATATTTTTTTTTTTTTGTGAAATTCATATAACTGTATATGTAAATTCATAAATTACATAAATAAACTGCAGTCAGCATAAATTGTGTTTCATTACCATTTTTGTCTTATATTATTAAAATTTTACCTGTTGGTCAAGGTTTCGTGAATTTTTTTTTTAAATAAAGGTTCCGTGGCTTCAAAAAGTTTAAAAAACTCTGGCTTAGAGAACAAACGGCAGGACTCATGGATAGCATCGATAATCGGGTTGATTGATTTTTTAATTCTTTGCACCAGACTGTATTGAGCACATCTTGTTACCTCAGAGAAGATCGAGACATCGCGGGTAGCAAACATTTGCGAAGCTGAGCATCTCGGGGGGTAATTTATGCAAGAGCCTAAAAGACCTGTTGCACAGCAAATTTAGGATTCTGCCAGAACCTTTTTTATAATTCACTCAGAGTTGCTGTCCGTATATATTACTGCAGAAAGTACGAAAGAGAGTGTTTTTTCTTATATCTGAGTCATAACTCAAGGAGCTGGTGATAGTTTGACCCAAATACTTAAACTCTTGTACTTCCTCAATTACTTCACCTCTCATTTTAAACCTAATAACCTAATAAAAAAAAAATATATATATATATATATATATACAATTTAGGGTGGAGCGAAAAATACTTTTTCTAGTATGAAGTTCTAATAGTGATTAAAAGTTGCATTTAGTGGACGAAATATGCCTGCCAAAATATGAGTTCATTTGTTTAAAATTTTCAGCTGCCACCAGGGGGCTAAATTTAACACAATTTTGTGTAAAAAGGAAAAAAATGCTTCTATTTTAGGTTATCAAACTATTATAAACTTTTATCTTAGAATTATCTAATAGTTTGATTAAGATTCTTAAATGATAGGAATTCGTTTTGTAAAAACACCTTATATGCTTAATATCTTCAGCTGCCACAAGAGAGCTGAAGTTAACACAATTTAGAGTAACTGAGTCATGTTGAGACTACACTGAATGTTGTGGGGGAGGGTTATGGGGGAGGGTTTTGGTGTGAAGGAATTTCTTTCTGTGAGTCATTAGAACAGTGTGTTAACACTTGTCTTCTTAGGTAGTAGGCCTAGTCGCTCAGTTGATCGGAGAGTTTTTTAATATGATCGGAATATTATAAAACTTTATTTTAAAGTGATTTATATAGAGATAATATTGATTTTATTATAAAATGCTTGTTATAATGTATTATATAATTTTAGTTTATTTATATATATATTATATATTTATATAATATATTATATACTTATAAAATATATTATATATATTAATTATATAATGTTTTGATGTTACAGGATATTTTGTGATTGTGAATTTTTCTTAAAAATATTATGGCATCAAATACTAAATATAAACATTTCACTAGAGAACATATGAAGTGTGCCATATTTGAAGTACCTTGTGAGATGATGATATGCAACTACCAACTTATAACTGCATTATGAAAGATTACCTGTTCACAAAATATTTAGTGAAGGAGCAGATGAATAACAAGGAGCCTTCATTTTTCTGAAATAGCAGAGGCAGTTTCCAAAAGGTAGAAAATATTTGGAAGAAGGCCTCTTTGCCAATAGTTTCACATACACGCGTTTTACAGATGATGCGAGTGTACCATGATAAATACAGGTCCTTATTAAAGCCATACAAGTCACGCAAGGATCAGCCTAAGTATAAAAATCAGCTTGAAGAATTTGAAAACTCTTCAAAATGCACTTTGTTTGACATCTGCACCTGCAAATGTAAGGAGTTTAGGAGGTGCTCATGTGAAAAGAGTAAGAAAGTCCCTCCAAAAGAGCAGGATTTGTTAAATGACCAACGAACACGCAGAATAATGGTGATAGGAAGCATTGACATAGCACACACAAGACGATTACAAGCAAGAGAACATCGAAAGGAAATGGAAAAAGCACGTCTGGAATCCTCACAAACAACTAGTGCTGCTATAACCAATACGTCCAACTTACAAATCGAAACAGAGACAAGTGAACTTCAACAACTAGAAGAGATATCTGAAGATAATGAGGAAGATACAACCTCGACTCAATATGTAATATCAGAACAACAGATGCGTGAGCCACTGCCTTCATTAGCAATTACTTGTGATAGATTTAAAATGTCGGACAGAGCTGGGGCTGCTATTGCTTCTGCAGTATTGGCAGATCTTAAAATTGTTACTCCCGAAGACAAAGGGAATATTATAGACAGAAGTAAGCTAAGACGTGAAAGACAAAAACAGAGAAAGGAACTACAACAGATAGGAGAGCCAAAAAACCATGCGGGGATTATACTTTGATGGCAGAAAGGATAAAACAATGATTCAAGTCCAGGAGAGTGATGGCTCTAACCACCAAAGAACCAAACGCGAAGAGCATATCAGCATAATATTTGAACCACTCTCTGTACTTTGCACATGTGACACCTTCCAGTGGCAAAGCTAAATACATTTGCACAGCGCTAGTGAATTGCTTGAAAGAAAGGAATGTTGATATAGGGAACATCGTTGCAGTTGGCTGTGATTCGACAGCGGTTAACACTGGTAGTATTGGAGGCACAATAAGATTACTGGAAGAAGCCTTTAATAAGCCATTGCAGTGGCTGATATGCCTTTTACACCTTAATGAACTTCCATTGCGCCATCTGTTTCATCACTTGGATGGTACCACTACTGGACCAAGAGCATTTTCAGGAGAAATTGGCCGAGCACTTTCAGACTGTGAAAAGCTTCCCATAGTTAACTTCAAACCCATTGAAATTCAAGAGGACATGTGTGAAGTTGATGTAGATGACATAAGTACTGACCAGAAATACCTTCTTGAAATTCACAAGGCTATATCAAGTGGAACATTCTCAAAGAGTCTTAGTCATAAGAGTCCAGGCAATATATCACATTCAAGGTGGCTCACCACAGCAAACAGGACTCTGCGGTTATATGCAAGCACAGAGAATCCTTCAGGCAATTTACAAGAATTAGCTACTTTCATTGTTAGGGTATACGCACCAATGTGGTTTCAGATAAAGCGTAAACCATTATGCCAATATGGTGCTAAACATATGTGGCATATGATTGCAAGAAGCCAGTATCTCCGTGAAGAGCTTAGGAGAGTACATGACTACTCAGTCATTCAGCGAAATGCATATTACGCAAATCAAGAAAACATTCTCATTGCAATGATAGCTGATGAAAGGGAGCATGTGCGTCAGTTGGGATTTAGGCGTATCATAAAGCAAGGGCATGCATTCAAGAAACAGATGTTATCAGGTATTTTAAGGTGCCAGAAATAAATTTTTATGCCAAAGACTATACAGATCTCATTATGTGGCAAGATTTTCAGATAGCAGAACCACCGATAACCAAAGGAGTTTCTCTTGATGATATTGAATCATGCATCAAACATGGTACTACTCTTCATTCAGAATTATTTCAGTTTCCATGTCATACACAAGCCGTAGAGAGATGAGTCAAGCTCGTTACAGACGTGCTGGATCAGTCTGCGGACCTACAAACAGAGACGGTTGGATTCGTGCTACATTAGAATCAAGTAAAAACAGCCAAAATTTGACACAAAAGCAAATTACTAAATAGTCTTCAGCAAGAACCCTTTCTAGAGGGAGGTTGGTTGGGGAAAGGGTGGTAACTCCGCTAAGGCACGAAATAACGTTTCTTAACTGTCTCAAGCCAGTATAAAGGAGGAGAGACATCCTATTTTATTACTGTTCCCTTTTTCAAGTAAATACAGAATCATACTTAATTGTCATTTTTAAGTTAACTTCAGCCCTCTTGTGGCAGCTGAAGATATTAAGCATATGAAAAGGCATTTTTACAAAACGAATTCTTATCATTTAAGAATCTTAATCAAACTATTAGATAATTCTAAGATAAAATTTTATAATAGTTTGATAAACCTAAAATAGAAGCATTTTTTTCCTTTTTACCCAAATTGTGTTAACTTTAGCCCCTAGTGGCAGCTGAAAATATTAACAAATGAACTCATATTTTGGCAGGTATATATCGTCCACTAAATGCAACTTTTAATCACTATTAGAACGTCATACTAGAAAAAAAGTATTTTTCGCTCCACCCTAATATACATATTATTATTATTATAATTATTATTAGTATTATTATTATTATTACACTAACAAAAACTATGTGCTCAAAATTTCTAAAAATTCTCGTTAGTCGTAGGAAAATGAACTTCCAAACATTATTCTTCGAGCAGTGAAAAAGAGACCTTTTTTGGGGCAAGACCAGAGAATATAAAATAGTATCATTTTAAGTCTATTTTTGCAAATGACATTCCAAATTTATTTTATTTGGGCCACTTCAGTAAAATTCCGTCTCTTGCATTTGGCTCGAGTCATTCAAGCTTGATATACGATTTAAAATTTCAGAATTGAAATTTCCCAGTAGGCTTCTCTTTTCTATAAGAGTTTACATGTCACACAAAGGAATGTCATTCTTCGAAGTTAAAAATTTGGCGTAAACACGTTTTACAAGTTTTATATACACAATTAGAAATATATATATATATATATATATATATATATATATATATATATATATATATATATATATGGCGGGGGTGCATGAACAACGAAACCAAAAACCCAAACTAAATGTAATTTTCCAATGACATATTGGGGTGATGCATTTCGATGAAACCTTGTTGATCCAATTAAAAAAAATGAAAATATAAAAATATGAAAAAATCATCTCAATGACTGCATGAGAATTGCGGTGACACTCTTCACTCCGGACCTTCAGAAGTTGGCAGATAATAAACAGTGCGAGGTTTCCTATTAGAGGTAGGCCTACTTACTAGTTTAGGTATTCGATAGTTATTGATATTTCAAAATATCGATGTGGCTCACCACATATTTTGAACTTTAAAAGTGACTCATGGCCGAAAAAAGTTGACGACCACTGATGCAGATCATAGGAGATATTCTTATTATAATAATCAGTCAAGAGGGACAGAAGCTGGCATAGCGCTCAGGCCAAACTATTGCGGTCCATTGCGCTAACTCATAGATTATTATTATCATCAGACTAGCATGATCGGGATTTGAATCCCCGCCCTCATTGTCTTCATTTCGCTTATCTACTGAGCTAAGGGCGCTGGCGACATCCTTGTTATACAGGGTGTCCCGCAAATCTGGAACCATAGGGTAATATAAGTAATTCATGTTTTCCGTTTATGCAAGTGCCCATGATGTCTTTGAGTAAGGAAGAACGCATCCAGGTAATTCTGCTCGTAGGAAATCGGAGTCAGAGGGAGGTCGCTGAGGAATTTAACAGATTGCATCCAGACCGCGCGCCGATAACACAGCTGTGTCGGCAAACTTGTAGCAAAGTTCAGGGAAACGGGATCCATAGGAGATAAACCATGCAGTGGACCTCCGAGGACATCCACCGACGATGACACAGCCGCTACCATCCTCGCTCATTTCACAAACAATCCCCAAAAGTCTCTTCGGCGTTTTTATTGCCGTTTCTATCATTTTGCCCTATGGTTCCAGACTTACGGGACACCCTGTACACGTATATATGGTCTAAAGGTAACGTCACTGATTTAAAATATAACTTATTCAGTTACTTAGAGCGTTTCAGGTTGACTTAGACACCTCTTTGGGAAATGCCGCTATAAACCACTTGATTTAACACTACTAACTGATAACATTATTAGTTCGATTTATGATAAAAAACCGGCCCCACTCTTTGCCCTATCTCGGAAGTGATACGCTGAAACTATTAGATTATTTTCTAAATTATACATTTAAGGAAATACTCGTATATTTGCAGAAGCAATGAAATTTTTTAAAGCAGCCTTAAAAATTAGCACATACAAAAAGGTTTTAGTCATACTTAATTTATTTCTGTAACTGTGCTTTCTATGAACAAGTCTGGGATTTGACTCTCTTTTTAATGGATAAAGTCAAATCCCAAGTGTGGAGCGACGTTCACCTCTGAGTTTAACACTCTCTCTCTGTAAAAGGTCAGCGAAGAGGAATGAAACCGCAAGAAAATCATATTTGTTCTTTAGTTAAAATTTTAAAACCCTTGTTATCAGTTGTGGGAATAGCGGCACTAAAATTAGCGCTGCTAACTTTTTACTAGCGATACTGTTAGCGCCGCTAATTTTCAAAATTGTTAGTGAAACATGTAGCGGCGCTAAGTTTTTGGAGAAAGTCAATCGCTAATTGTTCAAAACAACTTGTACTAAAATTTGGTTCACCGACAGCATCTCCATTATAAAAGACTGAGGCAGCACTAACTGCAAGTTGATCATGACATCAGCATGTAGAGGTTTTTGTAGAGGTTCTAATGTTTTTGTTTGTTTTGAAAATTAATGCAATTCGCCACATCACTGTTTCAGTGATATCAATTTTTATTCTGTAATCTGTTGTATCAATGGAATATTCAAGTTTTGGTATGATTTACTGTCTTTGTCAATATTTTATCATTTCTTTGAACTTCAGTTTGTGTATTTTAATTAAATATAGACGTATAAATTGAGTAGAAATATATTCTTCCGTTGGTTTGTTTTTCCTATTAATATACGACAGGAACTCGTCTCCAACATAATTTTTTTTTTCATTTTTTAGACTATAACGCCACATTTTTGTACCTTAGCAACCAATTATATCAAGGTGTGTGCTAATATATGTAAGTAAATTACAGAAGGCAGAACATATATAAATTGGGATGGTTTCAGAAAAAAAATTAGCGACAAAATTAGCATCACCTTTAGCGGCGCTAACTGCTGAAATACTAGCGTAGCGTTAGCAGCGATAAATTTTATGGTAGTTAGTGTTAGCGTTAGCGGCGCTAACTTCAGGAGTTAGCGACCACAGCACTGCTTGTTATTATAAACTATAAATTCTGTTAAGAAGGAATGAATCACTTCTTCAGTTACTTCTGTTAAGAATCAAGGGACATTAAACTATTCAGGAAGGGAATAATTAAACAATTACGCCGCCAAGGCGAGATATTCCACAGTAAATAATGTTCCGTTCTTTTGAACCTCGCGAACTCTACTTATGAGGTCCTGGGTTCGAATCCTGGTGAAGATAATTTTATTATTATTATTATTATTATTATTATAATATATATATATATATACTCTCTCTCTATCTATATATATATATATATATATATACACACCGGGTATGGCAAAAAAAACTAGGCCACTATTTTAAGTGTATATTTTAGCAAAACAGACTTACTAACGCTCGAAGAAGCGCGAAATCGAGGCCATAGGCCAAGAATAGGCTAGTCCCAAATTTCAGTAGCTGCTACACCATGGGCTAGGCCATATTTCTGAATTAACCTGCGAAATAATGTCGAAGTATTCGCGTAAAGACGAGTTATTAATAAAAAATTGCTTGTTAGAAAAAGGTTGGGGGAGCACGAAAATTACTTACAGAGTTTCCGAATAAGCCATGGACAAGAGCTGGTTTGAATTATATCATAGACAAAGTGAAGGAAACTGGTGACGTAGAGCGTAGAAAGGGTAGTGGGAGGCCTCGAACGGCTCGAACACAAGCAAATATCGATCTCGTAGGGACAAGAATATTGAGTCAAGAAGAAACTGGGACGCATTTAATGCCAAATGAAACAGCCATGGAAATAGGAATATCTGACAGAAGTGTTCGGCGAATTGCAAAATTTGACCTAAACTTGAAGGCATACAAACGAGTTTCAGTCCAAGCTTTAAATGACATTCATAAGCAAAATCGCTTGCTATGTCGTTAGATTTTTACAGTGCACAGTTCGTGCGATATGGTTTAATGATGAGAAAATATTTGCAGTTAGTAAACCAATTAAAAAACAGAATGATCGTGTTGATGCCGCTGTCGCAAGGAAACGTGATATAACACCTGAAAGGTTGTTAAGAGAAACACAAAGATTTTCTCCTAGTACAATTTTCAAAACTCGGAAAGACAAGGATAGTTTTTGTAGAACCAGAAATACGAATGGATTCGAAATATGACTGTACTGTAATCATGTTCTTGTTCCATATTTTCAAGTTGCTAGACAAATATGCGGTGATAACTTCATTTTCCAACAAGATGGTGCACCTTGTCATCGCGCTAGAATGATTACCTGAGACAAACAGCCCCTGATTTTATAGAAACTGCAATGTGGCCGGCCAACAGCCCCGGAAGCAACAGACCTTGGCCAGCGAGATCACCAGATTTAACCCCTTTAGATTTCTTTGCATGGGGCTTTATCAAATCGCACGTCTATCAGACGAAGATTACGAGTCTTGAAAACTTACGTACACGTATACGAACTGCTGCAGATAACATAACCCCGCAAATGCTCCAGAATGTGTTTAGAAATGCTGCGGAACGATTTGAGCTGTGCAGGGATACTGATGGGCGTCACGTCGAATCCTACTCTTAATTATTTAATAAATGTTACCACTTTATCATTTTATGATTGAATTCCATATAATTTCCAAGTGCTTCACAAAAATAGATCCTGACTTTATGTACACCCTGTATATATATATATATATATATCCCCGCAAGGGGGTTCTAAGCTCGTGCTCTTGAGTGCTCTTTGTGCTCGTTTGTACGTGCTTGTTCCTGGAGGTTTCACGTGCGCCCTCCCGGCCCTAGCACCCAAGGATGATGGGGCTCGACCCTGCAGTCCTTGTCATCCTTGGTCTTTTTCCACTTCGACTGTCCCCTCCACCCTTTCTTTTTCCTGTCTTTCCTCTCACTTTTTCTTTGTTCTTCCGCCGTGATATGCCCTTTTAAATAGAGGCGAATCGGTTCTTCCCGAACTTAAAAAAAAATATATATATATATATTAACCCCTCCGTCTATGGTCTTGGTCGGTTCGAAGTTGACGGGGGTTCTGGTTAGGTGGCAGCAACGGATTTGTTACTCGCAGTAGTAGTTTCTTCTATACTACTTTCCGATTTCTTCTTGTAGTGGATCGGAGGATTCTGTGGAGCTCTCTGAAGGTTCCCCGATTCTTCTTGTAACGTATCGGGAAATTATTTTTCTCTATTTTAATGAGTAGGTTCTCTGAAGAGAGCAAGGCTCTAAGGAGAAGACAAAGATGTTTCTTACTATATTTTACTGCTAAAATGTTACAGGCAATGCTCAGCCTCTAAACCAGATCAGTAAGAATCAGAATGAAATTTGGAGAAATTTTATGGGCTTCTATATTGATTTTTTTTACTTACATCATTATTATTTAATGCTGATCTGTTTTTGTTTTGTATTCTCAATAGGCTGATTTACTTTGCAAAACATTTAAACATAAGACAAATATTTTTGCTGTATCAATGTCTAGACTACTAAGCAAGAGGAAGCCATATTTTTATTTTAAACCGCATATTGACAGATCTGATGTTATCATGATCTGCCGAGTTAACTAAAAATGGAAAGTGAAATATGCCTTCCCATTACAATTACAAACAAACGTGCACATGGATGGGCAAAAATGAAAGGCTTAAGATTAAAAATTAACCGCTAAGCAGGACATGACTTCATCTTTTACAACGAATAGAGAATGAACAAGATTACATTTTTAAGTTAAGTCTACAAAAATGATCAAGTTGTTTAAAAGGAAATAATTCACCAATTATAAAATAGAAAGCAAATCAAAAATGTATCCAAACTTGTGTCAGCGTTAAACTATTTTTGACTTTATACAAAATGATTAAGTAGTTTAAAAAGAAATAATTCACCAATTATAAAATAGAAAGCAAATCAAAGTTTTATCCAATTCGTGTCAGCGTTATACGATTTTGGACTTGATATGTCAAAATGAATATATGATCAAGAATATAAGGATTATATAAATATACGAAGAATACGAATGAACATAAGAATTATATGAATGAATATAAGAATTATATGGATGTAGGAATTATTCATTGTTCATTTTTACATACACACACACACATATATATATATATATATATATGATGAATAAAACCACGAAGCAAAGGAAACACAAAATGGTGCTCAAGCGTTTATGGAATCTTGTCTCAACAAGGCAAAACGAACTTTCTATCGTGTCAATATTAACACTCGTACTTTGTCAAAAAATATTTTAGTACTTCCATTTTTCCCGGGCTTTTTAGGCATTGCTAATGTACTTAAACTTTTGGATATTAAGTTAGTATTTTCATATAACAATATTGTGAAAAATATCATAGTAAAAAATAGCCCTACCAATAATTCAGGCATTATCTATAAAATTGGTTGTAAACAATGTGATTCCTTTTACATAGGTCAGACGGGAAAGGATTTGCACACACGTATAAAACAGCATCAATATTCCGTTAGAACAGGACAGTTGTCCAGTGCCCTTTTTGTCCATTTGTCAGAGTTAGCCCACTGTATTGATTGGAATAATGCTTCAGTTTTATTCCATTCAAGCAACATTGTTAATAGAAATATTCTTGAGTCTGCCATTATCCAACTTTCAAATAACTTCAACATAAGCAAAGGTCTTTTTCAACTCGATCCTGTTATGTTGAATTCCTTTAAAACAGATTTAGATAAGAAGGGTAAAACATTAAATCTTTGGTAAACTTGTCTTCTACTTTATTAACTTTTAATTTGCATTTTATTTTTTTATATATATCGAAACCTGACCATAGGCAGCAGGGTGTTAAAACCCGGGCAATGTTCCAGTATAAATTTGTATTTTTATAATCCATTTGATCTTGTGCTAAAAATCGATTAACTTTTAATTTGCATTTTATTTTTTATATATATCGAAACCTGACAACAGGCAGCATTGTGTTAAAACCCGGGCAGAGTTCCAGTATAAATTTGTATTTTTATAATCCATTTGATCTTGTGCTAAAAATCGATATTTTTCCTTACAAATCTGTACGCCTCACTGGTAATCCTTTAAGGTTTTAATTTTTAATTTTTTATTATTTTTACTTCTCTGTTTATTGTATATATATGTATGTATGTATGTATGTATGTATTTGTATATATAGATATGTATATATATATAATATATATATATTTGTGTGTGTGTATGTATGTTATTTATTTTTCTTTTTTTCTTTCTGTAACCTATATATAGGTTTCGGATTATAGTGGATTTAATTTTCCCAGAAGAGTTCCTTGTTCCATGCAAGGTCTGTGTGGATCATGAAAAAAACATCAGGGGACCATTCTGAGTTCAATCCCATATATATATATATATATATATATATATAGAGAGAGAGAGAGAGAGAGAGAGAGAGAGAGAGAGAGCCATTATAACAAAATAAGTATATAAAAATATTTGAACATGCGACGACCGAAGGCGAATCCGACATTCATCGAGGAACATCTGAATTCCAAAAAATATATATCCATCTTTGACAACTCTCTTCTTCCATTGTTTTATAAAGGAAAATTCGAAATATCGTAGTATGTGTTTCGAGAAGACTGAAAACTGTCATACTTTAAGTACATAACTGAAAGCCAAAAATGTAAAAATTTCTCCTTTGGGCCCCGAGATGGACAGATGGGAGCATCTTGAGAGAATCTTGATAGGTAGGTGCTGCGGAAAACAGAGTGCCCGTGGAACTACTTGAGGGCGTGTGTCCCTTGGTAAAGAGTAATGCTTTCCAAGCCTGCTTCTTCGTTACGAGCGATTCCTGAAAACACGCAACTTCCCCCCCCCCCCCCAACAATGTAGAGAGGTGAATACAAGGATAGTTCTGTTTTCCCGAATGCCAGGCAGGAGCACTGTGAGAATGTGGTTACTTGAAGTTTCGAATATACGAGGGTAATTCAATAAGTATCCACACTTTTTATTTTCACATCTGATAGAAACAATTCTTCAGGGTGAACAGTGTAGGTGAACTCAGCCCTGTACCGCTCAAGTCCTTTGTACCAAAGTTCATGATATTTCAAAAAGTCTATACCTTTTAAATAAGCATCCAGTTCTAGACAATTCTCGCCTTGTTCAGTCCTACACTCGGTAAACCCGTCGAGCAGAGCGGTGTATGCATATTGAAGAGCCGTATCAAAATAAAGCATATCGGCAACAAGTGCGTCTAATATAGGCTTTAGCTTACGGAAACCGACGATTTCAAACATTCTGTCGAGGATGAAACGGTTTCGCTTGGGGCCAAGAACGTTATTATCAGACGCATTCTTCCACATCAGTCGCATATCAATGCATGGCTGGTCGCGATTTATACACAATGTACAAACCATGGCATGTGAGGGGGTATCACTAATCTGCTCTCTTCTTGTACCTACACCTGCAGGTATTTTATAACGATCCTCGCTCCACTTCTCAACTATCACGAAGACTCTATTCATCTCCTCAACACTTAAATAAACAACATTCCGTTTACCAGAGTTTGTTTGTCTACAAGTCGTTTCCAGTACATAGTTAACGGCACCGGTTTTACGTCTGAACACACGCAATTACTTCGTCACGGACACATCGTATACAGCATTGAGAATGCTGCTCAAAGGAAGCTCCATCGTATTCTATTGTGAGGAGTGCACGGCCGATCGGTTGAAGCTCTGAGATAACTATGAGCAGCCGGTGCGCGGTTTGGCTCGGAGACAGGTGTGGGAAACGAGTCACACGGGTGAGTCATACCAAGCGTTAATGTTTCGGGTACGGGTTTGTTCTAACATTAAAGAGTCATGTGAATACTTGTGCCCAATTTTACTGGGCAGCCGTTTAGAGATCTTTTTCGACACAAGAAGTAATATCGGCTTTGATGTTTTGTCACTCCCCAGAATGCGCACCAGACATTTTTGTTCAGGGTGATTTTCACGAACTAAACACATTTTATTCACACTCCGGCGCACTATTTGAGAGAAACATGTGCCCATATTTTCCCTTTTTGCCTAGCAAGCGATACTTGTCTCTAAATTCTATTAAAATCTCACACAGGCTTTTAGCCACAACCTTACTGCGAACCTCGTCATGATATATGAATGTAGTGGCAAAAATATTTGAGACTATCCATTATGGCAAGATTTACACTCTCAGCCGTAGGGTACGCGTACTCGGTATGATGTAGCATGACATAATACCGCTTGTCATACCACTCATCAACAAAACTCACTACTTATACCCGTTGCTTCTCTTCTGCACGTGTTGTTTCTTTCGCTTTACGGTATATGTACGCTTTTATACAGTTTAGTCCTACAACGTAGTCTATTACATCGTTTGTGCCGCGAAATCCAGCAATGCTCTCGCCAGAATACCCATAGAGTATTTGAACCTCTTGCTCCTCACGCTTCGCACGTTTAATGTAGCCTTAAAAGTCTCAAAGTTGGGAGGGCTAGGGAGTCTTTCAGTATTCACCACACCTTGCGACTTTACCGAATGCCACTTTATAAACATTGGGCACGCAATATCAAAGGTAACCATCACCTTTTTCGTCTACGTGAGAATTCTTGAAATACAGGTCTGAGACCCAGGGCTTGCAGCAGTCAACTGAGCACGCAGGGGTAGAGATATGCCCAGGTAGTAGCAGGAGTCACGTGACCTTTTGATTGATCTTAGAGTTGGGGGAGATTAGAACATTTTCCTGTGCACACACACACACACACACACACACACAAACACAAAGGAGAAAATGAAACCCTAATTGAAACATGATTTATTTAATGAACATTCACATATACGTAATAAATAAAATAAACATATCGTTAACAGGTAAATAGGCACACACACACACACACACTTTTTGCTTTATTTATCGCTATCTGATTTTGTGTTTCGAATTTCGCATCATCTGTCATTATTATCCCCCAGATCGATCGCTTTCGTGCTTCTCTGAATTTCCTGTCTATATGGAGCATAAAATGCAGTCTGTTTAAGTTCCTCTTTTCAACCATATCTTAAGAGCTGAAATTTCTCTGTGTTAAATGTCATGTTGTCTTCTGAACGTTTGTATATTTTGTTCGTGTCCCTCTGCAAGGCCTCCACTTCATTTACATCGCTGATTTTTCTGCTGATCTTTGTATCGTTTGCAAAGGATGTTACTAAACTGTTGCTGTTTACTCCGCTGTCTATGTCTGTTAGCATGATAATGAACAGGAGTGGGGCCAGTACTGTCCCTTGTGGTACTGAGCTGCGTAGTTCCGATTCTGATGATGATATATCTTGGATTTTGACGACTTGTAGACGTTCTCTGAGGAAGTTGTAGATCCATTTTCCCACTTTGCCTGTTATTCCTATATATTTCATTTTATGTGCTATTATACCATGATCACATTTGTCGAAAGATTTAGCAAAATTTGTGTATATAACATCGTAGTTGTCATTGCCTTCCAGTGTATCTAGGATATTGTTGTCTTGTTCTATTAGTTGTGATAGGCATGGTCTATCTGATCGGAATCCGTGCTGATTTTCGTTGAATATTTCCAGTGTCTCCAAGAAATCATAAATTTTCTCTCTAACTATTCTTTCAAATACTTTGGTGAGGTGGGACGTCAATGACACTGGTCTATAGTTCTTTGCTTGAGATCTGTCCCCTCCTTTATATATAGGGACAATGTTTGCTCTTTTCAAGATGCTCAGTATTTCCCCAGTGTCCAAGGATCTTCCCCATATCCAGTATAAGGGTGTAGCTATTTAATTTTTACAGTTGTTAATCAATAATGCGTTCCAATTGTCCGGACCTGCAGCTGAATGTGGTTTCATTTGTCCTATAGCTCTCGCTACATCTTCTGGGGTAAAATCAAAGTGTTATACACTCTCCTTGCAATTTCTCTATATATATATATATATATATATATATATATATATATATATATATATATATATACACACACACACAGAGTGCTTCAAAAAAACAGTTACCTGTTAGTATGTGGGTGCTTCAAAAAATATATTTCAATTCTGCTTATTATTATCGTTATTGTTATTATTATTATAAAAAACAAGCAAATAGACACAAATACTTACATAAACAAAAAAAAAACCGCAGAAACTGAGTGGTAAGCAATGACATACTGGCGCCATATAAGTGGTAAAACCATATAAGTGGTAAAAAAATTTCAAAGCAACTTATATATAGAGTATACACACACACACACACACACATATATATATATATATATATATATATATATATATAGAGAGAGAGAGAGAGAGAGAGAGAGAGAGAGAGAGAGAGAGAGAGAGAGTCTTTCAAAAGAGAAAGAGAGGGCTACCAGGAACACAAAGGAGAAAGAGAAAGAGAAAGATACCAGGAACACTAATGAAAACTCGCCGAAGACAAAAAAAAAACCACGAAGTAGGGAAGAAGTGATGGCGGAACA
This sequence comes from Bathynomus jamesi, assembly GCA_023014485.1. NCBI lineage: Eukaryota > Metazoa > Arthropoda > Malacostraca > Isopoda > Cirolanidae > Bathynomus > Bathynomus jamesi. The sequence goes on from JAJOZX010002986.1 coordinate 182,371, forward strand.
AAAGAAAACAATCGAATCACATTGTGCTCGTAAGGAGATTAAACGACGGGCCATATGCGAATACTATAAAACAGGGTCGTGCATATATCGATCAAACTGCAGGTAATCACTGAAAAAAATGCTTCGATATGATGATGAATGGAAGATGTGGATACGGACAAAACTGCCACTTTTTCCACCCTCCTATGTGGAAACAGTCACTGACAGAGAGAAAATGCTTAAATATAGAGTGCCCATATTTTACATAAAGAGAACCCAATGAAGAGAACGGGGAAGAACAGACATCCGAATTAGAAGTAACAACATGAGCAAGGAAACAAATTTTTTAGAGGAAATGAGAACGATAAAAGCACAGCTTGCCCTGCTAACAAAGAAGGACAGGACCCCGCAGGTATATTCAACACACCATTACATACATCATCCCTCTATCCAACACCACCTACCGATAATACAACAACCACAGTGGTATCAAGGGCCACAACCCCAATTCTCCCAAATGCAGCGGCCCAACTAATACAGTAGCACCAAACAGGAACCGACATCGACCTGGAGTCGACCAGTATATAGAAAACCTGAACACGGATATTAGAAACCCAATGAATGTTTTATACATAAATATTCAAGGCCTCTACACAGACCATGCAGGCTACAAACTACAATACTTACAGAATTTAGCTACCGAAGTCAGCATAGATATTATATGCCTAACAGAAACACACTTACATAATTGCGAAAAAGGCTATGAAAACTGCATCGAGAATACTAAAATAGCATTGCTAGACTACAACATACACATAGCAAATAGAGTGGCTAGACGAAGGGGAGGGTGTTGCAGCTATGTGAAAAACACATACGCACGTGAAGTGAAGGTAAATAAATCAAACAGCACAGTCGAAGTTATATTAGAAATAAAAGAACTGAACCTAACCATTATGAACATCTACAGACTACCAAACACCACAAAAAGTTAATTCCAATTTGCTACAAATGAAATAGAGAACATATTAAAATTACTTGAAACTCCAGCAACAAATATTCCAATTTTCGGGGATTTTAATTTCCCTTTTATAACATGGAAGAAAAATGACGAAGTTATATATGTCGAGAAGTTTCATGGCAACATTACAAAAGATGATAGAACCCAAGCAACAATGCTGTTAGATATTATGGAACATTACGCCCTTACCCAGGAAATCTGTGAAGCCACAAGAAAAGAGAACTTTTTTAATTTAATCTTGACAAATAACAACGAGATAATAATAAACAAAAACGTAACGGACACAAAGTTCTCCGACCATAACCTCATCGATATTCAATTGAAGTTAGCACCCAGAGATCCGAAAACGCATCCAAGAGAGTCAGAAGGAATATTTGAAGGCTTAAACATAACTTTAAAGAAAGTAAATTGGGAAAACGTAAATAAAGATTTAAAGGAAGTAAATTGGGAATTGCTACTTCACGAGAAGACTCCACAAGAAATACTATATATAATAGAGACTGAAACCAAACCTATGATACTGAAACATATTCCAGAGAGACAGAAAAGAAAACGTATCAAGCTCGAGAGGAAATCAGGACACTATTCAGGCAACGAAGACCAACCGTAAAATATCTCTACAGATGCACAACTGATGCAAAGAGACGGAAATTGGTGAAATACAAATGGACCTAAAGCAAACATTCATACATAAGACAAACGACGAGGAAAACAAGGAAGCAGAAAACATAAAAAATAACCAAAAATTCTTCTACACCTTTGCGAAAAAGAAAATGCAGTGTAAGGAGAGTATTGGTCCGTTGATAGACGGGGAGGCCAAATACATAAATGACCAGGAAAAAATAAGCGAACTGCTTAGGGAACAATTTAACTCTGTGTTTAGCGCCCTAAAGTCCGAGATGGCAGTGGAAAACCCAGCCGAATTTTTCGACATATTCACAAATAGTATGGCAATAGTATGACCGCAAAAGCTTAGAGTGCAATTGCAATGCAATGTTCACCAATTGAGTGCCAACCCCCCTTCCTTGTTCCAAGGTGCCATCCCCCTTCCTTGATGCAAGGTGCTAACCCACACTCCGCTCTCCCAGGGTGCCAAAAAAGAGAATGCAAAAAAAAGGGGAATCCCCAGCTTCCACAAGCCATTTGCTCAAAAAGCACACACACATACACTTCCCGACTATATACATACGCTCATAGATTCCCTATTATTACACACACACACACGCGCGCACACACGTACACACACACACATATTCTCCGACTATATATATACGCTCATACATTCCCTATTATTACACACACACACACACATATTCTCCGACTATATATATACGCTCATACATTCCCTATTATTACACACACACACACACACACATATATATATATATATATATATATATATATATATGCATACGTTCATAAATCTATTATTAAAAAGTATATACATTACTATTCATTATTAAAAATAATTATTCGGAATATTTTCTCCAATCGTCACCCTGTAAATTCAAATATTAAATGCTCATACGACTATATATATATAATGCGCCTCAGTGGTGTAGTGGTTAGCGTCGCTGACTACGAATTCATCGGCCCCGGGTTCAAGACCAGGTGACGGCATCCGGCGCGCAGCAAAACCCAGCTCTTCATCCTTCCACACAATAAAGAAAGTAGTTGGTAGATAAATGGGTACCCTGGGTGGCCTAGTGATTAAGACGCTAGGTTGCTGGTTGGGCGTGGTTCGGATTCCACATTAAACTGTAGGTCTAAAGTGGAGTGAAAAGCTTGACTTTCGTCAGAATGAAAAATTGAGGAAGCTTACCAAAGGTACCAAAGGTATAATGATATATATATACACACACACACATATATATATATATATATATTCTTTTAAGGCAAATATCTATAAATTATTCGCTATTCAGATTTTTTAAAATATATATTTTTAAATTTTTTTCGGGATAAACTATTTGAAACTTTTGCTTTACCTCTCATTTTACCGCGCAGGTGGATGTTTCGGTCCATTATCCAGTGTTGGATCAACTCGCAGCTGCAGCAAATTCCGACGCTAGAGACTTTGAAACTACTTTTTATGAATTTACCTTCACAGGTGTTTTGGCTCTAATCTAGCGTGCTCAGCCGATAAACCTTCGCAGAACCTATAGAGCCGTAAAGGAGTACTCTGAAATTACAAATCTCATTTTCAAACAGTATTTCTCCACAGCTATTTAAAATAATAATAAAAATTTCTCTTTCTCCACGTACACTTATATCGCATATTCCAAATGATTTATTCATTCATTCATTACACTGGTCTGCGTCATTTTTGAGGTGAAGGTTTTTTTAGTTGTTCTTTTATAATTTTTGCATGCTGAATTCAAAAATGTAACTCATTTTGCTCAATCAGGTCAGATTTTTATGCTATCTCAATTTTAAAAAAATTAGATAATCGTTATGAAATGAGCAAGTTTATTTTTTTAAAACAGACTTACATTTCAGCCAAGTGTTAGCCAAGCTCTATATAATAAACAGACAACTTATTTCTAATTACGATTGTCATTACTGTTTTTCAGCATGAATAGAATGTGCAAGAATGACCCAAACAGGTTCTGCTACATCTGTGGTAAAGTCACTATGTCAGACCGGCAGTCAAACATCACACATTTTGTGAGGAAAAGCTATCACGCCTACTTTGGAGTTAAACTTGGTGACCAGGACAAAGCCTTTGCCCCTCACATATGCTGCAAAACGTGCGTTGAAAGTCTGCGGCGCTGGAGCCACAAGAAGGTAGAGTGTCTACCTTTTGGTGTCCCAATGGTGGGAGGGAAGGAAGAGATCATACTACTGACTGTTATTTCTGTATGACAAACCTACAAGGTAAGTTAGTATGAATTTAGTATGAATTTCATTTTATACTTACAAAAATATGCCTGACAATATATGAGATATGTCTTTATCTTATCTTTATCTGCTTTATCTGTTTCCTTTTAAGCATAAATCGAAAAAACAAACAACACGTAAAGTATCCAGACGTGCCATCTGCCATAAAGCCAGTGCCTCATGGACCAGAAATTCCAATTCCAACACCGCCCGACAACTTTGATTCGTCGTCCGACTCAGATGAAGAAATGGATGACGGTGACATATCTGGTACATACCAACCTACTGTCGAGACAAGTCAACCCAAACTCTTGAGCCAAGCTGAGTTGAACGATTTGACAAGAGATTTGTGCTTGTCCAAAGAATCTGCTCAGTTGCTAGGGTCACGTCTTCGCGAAAATCATTTGTTAGCTCCAGAAACAACATTCTTCTGGTATCGCAGCCGCGAAGAAGAGTTTCGAGAATATTTCACTTTGGACGAAGAAGCTTCGCTGGTTTACTGTAACAACGTCAACGGCCTCATTGCAGCTATGGGTTTAGCGTATGACCCTACAGAATGGCGGCTCTTCATCGACTCCTCAAGCAGAAGCTTGAAAGCAGTACTACTCACTCTACAATGGTAACAAGATCGCGTCTGTTTCGGTGGGTCATTCGGTGAAGATGACTGAAAGTTATAGTAACATGGAGCTTTTGCTAACTGCTTTGAAGTACAAACATCACAATTGGATGATATGCGGAGACCTAAAGGTATGTTCGTGTCTACAAAAAAAATACAAATATATATATATATATTATATATATATATATATATATATATATATATATTTATAGGTTATAGCCCTAGTGCTGGGTCTGCAAGGTGGCTACACCAAATACCTCTGTTTTCTCTGTCTGTGGGACAGCCGAGCAGACAAGCAACACTACGTACAACGCGACTAGCCAGCAAGACGTGACCTGGAACCAGGTTCGCACAACGTTCTGTCACACGCTCTCGTGAATCCGCAGATGATTCTACTTCCGCCGCTGCACATCAAGCTCGGACTTATGAAGAATTTCGTCAGAGCACTCAACAAAGAAAGCCGAGCTTTCGCTTTCCTGAATCAGAAATTTCCACGCGTCAGTGAGGGCAAACTGAAAGCAGGTATTTTTGACGGCCCTCAGATCAGGGAGCTAATGAAAGATGCTCAATTCGACGAAAGTCTGGAGGACAATGAGATCAATGCCTGGCTCGCATTCAAGTCCATTGTCACGAATTTTCTGGGCAACCACCGAAGTCCAGAGTACGAACGTGTTGTCGAGGAGCTCCTGCAGAGCTTCCAGGCTCTTGGTGCACGTATGTCCATAAAGATGCATTTTCTCAGCTCGCATTTAGACTACTTTCCGGACAACTGCGGTGATGTCAGCGAGGAGCAAGGAGAGCGCTTCCACCAGGATATTCGAGTGATGGAAGAGAGGTACCAGGGCCGCTGGGATGTGAACATGCTCGCGGACTACTGCTGGTACCTGAAGAGAGACGTTCCAGCTGTGGATCACAGACGAAAGTCTTTGAGAAAGCCCTTTCGTCCACATTAACTGTACTCGTGTACCATATATACTTTGTACATTTTGTCAATTTAAGTCCGTTTTAAAAAATAAACTTGCTAATTTCATAACGATTATTTTCGAATTATCTATTTTTTAAAAATTGATATAGCATAAAAACCTGACCTGATTGAGCAAAATGAGTTACATTTTTGAATTCAGCATGCAAAAATTATAAAAGAACAACTAAAAAAACCTTGACCTCAGGGAAAAAAATTTCAAACGCAGACCAGTGAAATTATCGCCGAGTGAAAAAACGATGCACTTTTAAAGAACGTACGATAATATCTCCCATGTACCAACCAATGTTGTTTATACTCGTACTAAACGCCACCAATGTTATTATTATTATTATCATCATTATTATTATTATTATTATTGTACACAAGACATCCACTTATCCCTCGACAACGTTTCTTTATATATACAGGGTGTCCCGTAAGTCTGGACCCATAGGGAAAAATAATAAAATTACAAAATAGTCCAAAAATTTATTACATAATCTGTTCAAAGTGTCCGCCGTTGTGTCGCACACATAGTTGAAGACGCAATCTCCACTGCGACAGCACTTTCTGAATCACAGTCGCAGAAATTTCTTGACACGCCTCCACAATGCGTGCTTTAAGGTGGAAAATGTTCTGAAGTTTGACCTCGTACACTTTGGCTTTCAAGTGGTCCCACAAATAAAAATCATAATAAAAAATAATAAAAAAATAATAATAATAAAATAATAATAATAACATAATAAAAAAATATATTATATGTAAATCCCTATGGGTCCAGACTTACGGGACACCCTGTATGTATATAGGCGTGTTTGTCTCTTTCTCTCCTTCTTTCACCACGAAAAACAGCGTTAGACGTTATTTAATAACACTAAATCACTCCTAAGTCCTAACTAAAGTCTTCAACTGAAATACGAGAAATTTTCATCGGGTTAATATAGTTTGGTATCTGGCAGGTTTCTTTAATTTAATACATCATAACCATAACTATCTTGTTGCCTATGCCTTCGAGATGTACTTAAAAATCTACAAAATCACAAGATATATATAAGCTGCAGTATTTTGCGGAAGAGCTGATATTTGGCAATATATATAATATATATATATATATATTATATATATATATATATATATATATATATATATATATATATATACATATATATATACAGTACTGGCCAAATTATTAGGAATTTTTTAAAAATTTCATTTTTTGGTATAAAATGTTAAATTAAACCAATTTTAAACGTTGAAAAGTTATTTATTTCTACACGAATACATGGTCATTATTTAGCAATAGTTTAGTACTTAGTTTGACCCCCCTTAGCTGCCTTAAGGGCTGCGACACGCTTCGGCATGCCATGAATCAATTTTTTTGCATAATTCCTTAATACGTGTAGAGTGAAACCAGACTTGAATAAGTCGCTCTATGAGTTGGTGTTTTGTTGTTATCGGCGTTTCATGGATTACGTCCTTTAAAATACACCATAAACTTTCGATTGGGTTCATGTTTGGAGAATTTCCAGCCCATGGGAGCAACCGAACACTATTTTCATGACACCATTTTTTAACCGACTTTGCCGTGTGGCATGGAGCTGAGTCTTGTTGAAAAATCCAACGTCTATTACCATACCATTCCCTTATTTGAGGCAGTAGACGTCTTCTTAGTACTTCTATATACTTGACTTGGTTCATATTCCCCTCAACAATGCTCAAACGACTAGTTCCATGCACAGAAATTGCTCCCCAAACCATGATCTTTTGTGGAAATTTCACCGTTTTCATCAGACACTCAGGCAAAAATTCTTCTCCAGGCCTCCTTCTTACACTTTGAACACGATCGTCAAGCACGGCAATCGTTGACTCATCGGAGAACACCACCTGCAATCAAAGAAAGCCCTATGAAAGAGTCAGTGCATAGCGTATGAAGTACAGCTAAAACGAAGTACAGTATGACTTGCTGCTTTACAGATATTTTTACTGCAGTTTTATCACGTACTGTAAATACACTTCTATGCATACTGTATTTACTGTATTAACATTCTATTTAATGTTAAATATTATTCTTACCTGTTCCCAATCCTCACTAGTCCAGTTAATGTGTTCCTTTGCCCATGCAAAACGTGCCTTCTTCATAGCCTCAGTGAGCCTGGGCTTCTTCCTTGGGCGGTAGGCTTTGAAGCCAGCAGTTAGAAGCCTCCTGTTGACTGTTCTACGACTAATATTGATGCCATCAGCCGCTAGACTACTGGAAATGTTTTTGCAAGTAGCTCTTCTATTTCTAAGAGACAAAATTGCAATCTGTCTATCAGTTCTTGGAGTCGTTACCCTTTTTCTGCCGCATCTTCCAACCCTTTTGGGGCCTACATTTTCTCCAATACCATTTTTTTCTTAATACGAAGTACTGACTGTGGTGAAACATGGAGTTTGGCAGCGATTTCCTTTGTTTAAATGTAGAAGAAGTTAATAAAACCTGTATTTTGCCCAATTTTCCGTGGACTCAAGTCATTCTTTCGCCCCATTTTCAAATTCACTTAAAAACTGTAACAAATAATTGCCGAAATTGGTAAATACACTATTTAAATTAAACGGTAGTTACAATGACACGTAAAAGAAAGAGAAACACACCCGCATCGCACGACAACCAAACGACAACTGACGAACAAACACGCTTCGTTCGACTAAGAATTATGCAAAAAATTGATTCATGGCATGCCGAAGCGTGTCGCAGCCATTATGGCAGCTAAGGGGTCAAACTAAGTACTAAACTATTGCTAAATAATGACCAATATATTCTTGTGTAGAATAAATAACTTTTCAACGTTTAAAATTGGTTTAATTTAACATTTTATACCAAAAAATGAAATTTTAAAAAATTCCTAATAATTTGGCCAGTACTGTATATATATATATATATATATATATATGTGTGTGTGTGTACATATATATATTATATATATATATATATATATATGTGTGTGTGTGTGTGTACATATATATATATATATAATATATATATATATACATAATATATATATATATATATATACACTTTTTAATTTAATTTCATGAAATTCATTTATTAAGAGCACAGTATATAGCAGTAATTTAAAACGCAATAAAGCCCAATAACATAATCGCGATATACAATCACAACTGAATTAACTAAGAACGATGGAGTTTTTAGACCCGCCTTGGCTCCAGAAGGATGCGTCGAACACCTGTATATGGGAAATATATATATATATATATATATAGATATATATTATATATAATATATATATATATATTATATATATATATATATACAAGAAATCTCGTACTAATGACTCAAAGAGTGCGTACAGCGAAGCGTAAATTTTAATCCCCAAGCAGCATTCTCTCTCTCTCTCTCTCTCTCTCTCTCTCTCTCTCTCTCTCTCTCTCTCTTATTTCTCTGTTCCATTTCTGAAAATCTGCTAATTTATACAAATGAAGTATAAAATTTTCAAATAACTTTACTAAAAATGGAATCTCAATAAAGTACAATTTTGTATTTAAGAAAAACAACATTCAGAAAACTGCTTTTCTCTCTTTCAAACGCAGTTTTCTACATAAACTTAAATGCATCCTTAAATGTTAAAATTTATAGTCTTACCGATTTAATTTATATCATAAATCAGTGGTCTAAGAAACAAAGCTGTTGTTAATTTATTTCCATTACATATATATTTCAATAAATTGTCGAAGGAATGCTATTCATGTTTTCAAATTTTTTTCGGAATAACCTATTTGAAACACCTTTTACCAACGGAGTTTTAGAGTGTATCGGCGCCAGGTTGACGGATGGGGAGAGATAATTTCGATTCGTTAATAATTAAGCTTAATGCCCATATCAGTCTTACGTCCAACATTTCGCCGGCCACCTGGTATTTGCCTTCCACTTATTAAAGATTTCCCTTTAATGGTAGCTAAAGCTTACAACTTCAAAAATAAACGAAAATCAGAGATTTTCCGTGTCATTAACCCTTCGTTAGTACCGTGGGGTGTTTGAACACCCCTAAAAATTTTTTTTTGCTCATATTTCTCAATTGGCAACACTAATATTCCTGTTCTTCCCAGTACCTTCCTGAATCTGTGAGTGGAGGAAGCACCAGAGTCCTGCAGTCCTGCCCCTGCTTGTGTGAGAAGTAGACGAGATTTTGTCCTCGTGGGGTGTGCAGTCACCCCTCGGTACTAACCAAGTAAGTTTCATGATTTATAATTTTTTTTTTAATTTTCTTTTCAATGGAAATAATATAATATAAAATAATATAAGTAAAATAATATAAGTTTATCTAAGATAAAATGCAGATTATCAAATAATATTTGCTTTATGGAAGATTTCTAATGGATTGGAGCTATAAAATTCATGGTAACTTTTCAGATACAAGATGGCCGACGACGAAAAAGAGATGGAGAGGATTCGGAAGTTGTTGGACGAATGTGACGTTGCAAGTGATCCAGAAGATGACAGTGAAGGTGAATCAGATTTCGTGGAGGAGGATGAGCATATTCCTGATTCTGATTGCTATGAATCGGGCCTGATGATCCACACAAGAGCCCCAACGGAAACAGCCCAGACGTGATGGGTAGCTGGGAAAGACAAGAAAACGTGGTGGGAGAAGAAAGTACGTAATGTAACAGTTCGTACCCGTTCTCATAATGTCTTCCGGGGGAGAGAAGGACCGAGAGGACCAGCCCTAAATGCACAGTCACCTACTGACTTCTGGGGACTCTTCATCACTCCTGAAATAGTGGATTTATTGGTTGACAAGACTAACCATTTCATCAGTGACAAGAGACAGAATTATGTTCAGACTAAGAAGGCAAGTGACACTGACATTGTAGAAATGAAAGCTTTCTTGGCCTACTACTTTTAGCTGGTCTTTATCACAGCAACAATATGAACCTTGATGATCTGTGGAATTCTGATGGCACTGGTGTAGAGGTATTCAGATGACAATGTCATTGCATCGCTTTCGTTTTCTCCTATGTTGCATACGATTCGATGACAAAGCAACACGCCCTGCAAGAAGGCAAGTGGATAAGCTTGCCCCAACCAGAGACCTCTTTGAGATGTTTGTTGAAAACTGTCTGAGGAACTATTCCCATCAGAGCTTGTGACAATTGATGAAATGCTTGCAGCCTTCAGGGCAAATGTCCCTTCAGACAATATATACCCAACAAACCAGCCAAGTATGAATAAAGATACCGGCAATGACTGATGCAAAACTTACTATGTATGTAAAATGGAAATACATGCAGGTGAGCAGCCTGATGGCCCATTCGAGGTAGACAATTCATCCATTACTGTGGTCACAAGGCTTACCTCACAGATCTCAGGATCAGGCAAAAATGTCACGTTTGACAACTGGTATACCACTTACCCACTACTCCAAAAGCTGCTTGATGACCATCAATTGAGTGCGGTGGGCACACTCCGAAAAAACGCATTTGGTACGATTGGTCCAATGACGATTGGTCCACTGACGATTGGTCCAATACCGATTGGCCCAACTGGTAGCGTATACAACGACGAGTATAGCTTAAAACCAATAGTTTACATGGAAATGTTGGGGTTCGACTTACAACATTACTGTGTTAGATTTCATAAGAGTTACATCTCTTTTCCCTTTACAACTGCTTTTGTGAAACCCATGGAGCGGCGTGTGTGCGAAATAGTGTTATCCGAAAGAGGAAAGGAAAAACCCTATGCACCGCAATGTAGAGGTACGTGGCCTATACGGGGGCTCCGCCCCCGTACCCCCGAGACCTAAATTATACAATGGGATAAGTGTGTGGAGGAACTGTACCCACCATGCCTGGGCAGCCGGAACAAGGAACAAACTAATGTAAAGGGTAAGTACGACATTATAAACAGTTTTCATTTATTACATACCACTAAAACCTTTAAAAGCAATATAATAACTTTGTTTCAAATAAAAAGAAGGATTAGTATTATCATACTTCTGTACACCACCAGTATTTCCAAATATTAAATCGCCATAATTAACAAATCTATCTGTAGTAGAAAACCAAGGTTGTCTCTTACTAAAAATATTAGCATTACCACCATAGGCTTTAATCTGATACTGAATACATGATACTGCATTTTTCTCTTCGTTAATAAGTATGCTTTATGCTTTTAGTTTAATATGTAGCTTTTAGCTATAGTATGTTTTATAAATAAACAAAGTAATATGTAGCTTTTAGCTATAGTATGTTTTATAAATAAACAAAGTAATATGTAGCTTTTAGCTATAGTATGTTTAATAAATAAAGTAATTTCAAATAATTATTATATCAATTTCTGTAAATAAAGTTTTTTTCTAAGTTTCATTTAACTTCATTCCATTTAACGCCCGATTGGACGAATCGTCGTTGGAAAAATGGTCCCTTGGACGAATTGTCTGATTGGACCAATCGGCATTGGACCAATCGTCATTGGACCAATTGTCATTGGACCAATTGTCTGGGACCGGAAAAAACAAACCTGAGATTCCTAAGGAATTCTTAGCGGTAAAGAACAGAGCTAGGTATGACAGTATGTTAGGCTTTACAAATAAAGTGACACTAGTCTCATACACGTCAGACAGTAAGAAGAAGAAAAATGTTGTTCTCGTCAGCAGCATGCACTATGATGACAGAATTGACCCAAATTCTGGTGATAAGAAGAAACTTGAAATTATCACCTTCTACAATTCAACTAAAGGCGTTGATATGGTCGACCAGATGGCAGGGGAGTATGACACTTCAAGAAATAGCCGTCGTTGGCCCATGACTGTTTTCTACACTCTCCTGAACATCTCAAACATAAATTCCTACATCCTATACTGTCACAACCCTCAGAACAAGCTAAAGCGCCGCTTGTTCATCAAGAATGTAGCTATGCAGCTTATAGAGGACACTCTGAAGAGGAGAATGCAGAACATACATCTGAAGAAGGGATCTCAGAGAAGGAATTAGAAGAATGTTGCCAAGAGCTGTAGAGTCCTCAACACCCTCCCAACCACAGACATAACGGGGGCAAAGAGATGTACATTCTGTGCCAGTTTACGTGATCGTAAGGTGAAAACAGTGTGTAACAATTGTGGTAAACATGTGTGTAGAGAACACAGCAAGTTGCTTGTCAGTTGCATTGAGTGCGAAGGTACAATATCAGGTGATGAATCAGAGTGATAGGTAATGGTGAGGTTGTTTGGCAGAAACAGCTTCTCCTTCATGGTTTTGTAATGACCTCACTTATATTTTTCTTGCCATTTCATTTTATTGGAACAGTTTGCGGTTATTGTGATGAGTTTTCTATTTTTTATGTTTTCTATTATTGTCTTGGTGTACTTTGGCAGGAATAAACAACGTATTTTTTATAGGGAATCGGTAACAGAACTTTTTGCTATTTTTATGTCACAACATTGACAGATCTCTTTAGTTAGGATTGTAGTAAAGAATGAGAAAATTAAACTCAATTATGCTTTTATATACTTATGTTTATAATTTTTCAATTACAATTTATAATGATACTGAGAAAAAAATCATATCATGTATAATCCTGCACGCCTTTACCTAATAAATGAGTATTTAGAATCAAAACTATTTTATTTTTGTTCGACCAGTTTTTTTACACAAAAATGAAAAATTTCAGCTACATTGAAATTAATCTGTTCATTAGTGAGTGGAGGAAAATGTTGAAGCAGCTATATGAATATATTAAAAACGTTAGTAATTTTTTTTAATTTTTTGAATTTGGGTGTTCAAACACCCCATCGTACTAACGGTGTTTGACCACCCCACGGTATTAACGTAGGGTTAAGTTAAACGGGATGAGCACCTGGTCGGCGATTTTTTACTCCCTAATTTTGATCGGGTGGTTTGCCACCTCAAAAAAAAATTGCCTTCGCAAATGTTTTGGCCTAAGCTGAAGTAAATTCTCATATAATCCTGTCCTTAACCGAACTGTTACTCCAAATTTTATTTTTCAAACAAAACTTAATTTCTCTCTCTCTCTCTCTCCTCTCTCTCTCTCTCTCTCTCTCTCTCTCTCTCTCTCTCTCTCTCTCTCTCTCTCTTACTGCTCTGTTCCATTTCTGAAAAATCTGAGGATGAATAAGTCAAATTTTGTAAAGCCACGCCCCCAGAATTCGCGGCTCGTATAATTACAACCCAACGGGCGGAATATGAGACGAATCCATGGTCTCTAGTTGGTAGAAACCTCGCTCACACGTTACAGTCACACCCAAATTCACTGACAGCCAATAGGAAACTTGGGAATCGAATATTGGTCTTCTGAAGGGTGGTTACAATCGGGATCACGCATCGTATATAAAAGTGGGCATTTTCAACTTGAATCCACAGCAGTTATTTTTATCAATGAGTAACCACACATTCTCTCGTCATGGACGCCTCCAGTCAGACAGATCTCTACTGTTCTCCACAGATGTTTGAAGTCGGTGACCCCTCTGCAGGGGCCACACTCTAACTTTTCGCAGCTGTTGATGGAGGAAATCTTATTTCGACACAAGTCGTGGAAGAATTTTGTGATGTTGAGCAGAGTGAACCAAGCACACTTGAAATGTAGGTATAAAAATTTATGTAATTGCAAACTAGTATCTGTAGCGTGTAGTAAAACTTTTTCAAATGTCCCGGGTTCGATACCCGACAGGCAATGCGCAGTATCCCCAGCTTAGATAAAAGTATTTCAGAATCTATAAATTATTGTGCTCTATTAACCCTTTCATACCTGATTTTCGTTTACTTTTCATGCCACAAAAAAAAACTTGTGTTATATCTCCAGAATGAGTAAAATCTCATAAAATTTGATGGTCTCATTTGCGCCCATACAGCATGAAAGGGTTAAGTATTTAGAGAACGAATTTTCAAATTATTTTGTTTATCAAATAATTACGTATTAATTTTAAAAATTTTAGAAAGTTCTACAGGTAGACTTTTAGAATTAGTAGTTGCATCGCTCTTCCATATTTGGCTGGTACCAAGAGTGAATTACTGCAAACTTTAAAGATGGGGATTTCCAATGGCCATGGGTTCGAGACCCGGTAATGGTAGGCGATGCGTAGCATCCCCAGCTACTCGCCCTTCCACACAAGTGGCATAAATTAGGCAGTTTTTAGTGTACGCGTTATGATTTATGTCATAATCTTTACTAATATGTGTCATATGATTTAAACTAATTGCCGTTCTGTGTATATATATACACACAACCGCATCATTCAGTGCTTAAACCTTGCAGTGATAATAATTTTATAAAAAGCCATAATGAATGCATTTTGAAGTGTAAAACTAATCGATCGGGTTCGAGACCCGGTGTCGGCAGACGATGCGTAGCATACCCATATAATCTTCCTTTGGAGCTGGGTGGTTGGGCTAGGTGCTTCTGTTTATTATTTCATCCGGGTTCCCTATTCGTATTTTCTCTTACTGTAACTCCTTGTAACTCTCTCTTCTTATATATATATATATATATATATATATATATATATATATATATATAGATGTATGTTTATGGAAGTATATGTTAATGACCCGGTTAGGCTAGCTGCTTGCTGTTTATTCTTTGATGCGGGTACCCTATTCAGCATGTTATCTCATTGTAACTCATTGTAACTCTATCTTCATATATATATATATATATATACACATTATAACTGCAAACACGCAGTATAATTAACGTAAAGAACGACGCTTTGTATAGGAGAATATTCCGCGCAAGACGAGAGCGAAAGAACGAAACAAATGAAAAAATGAGGTAACCACCCGGGAATCGAACCCGGGATCTTCCGATTGCCGGTCAGATATGGTAACCATTACACCACGGGCCTCACTCAATCAAATGTCGTAATTCCTCTACATGCGCGCAGAAACCAATGCGCATTGGTGTCTGCGCGCATGTAGAGGAATTACGACATTTGATTGAGTGAGGCCCGTGGTGTAATGGTTATCATATCTGACCAGCAATCGGAAGATCCCGGGTTCGATTCCCGGGTGGTTACCTCATTTTTTCATTTGTTTCGTTCTTTCGCTCTCGTCTTGCGCGGAATATTCTCCTATACAAAGCGTCGTTCTTTACGTTATATATATTAGGGTGTCTCTTATTTTCGAAGTGTTGATTTTTTTAGGTTGCGCCCCTTCAACCAGTTCCATTGGTTGAAAAAACATCACATATAAATTTTTTTTTGGATTGAATTCAATTTTTAGAGGTCACCCCCGCTTATTAAAGTTCATAAAATATAGCTATTATTTATGCAATTAATATTTGAAATTACTAGCAGTTGTCAAGTATACTAAACATATGTTTTTAATTAATTAATCATCATATTTATGATGAATTCAATTAAATGAATATATTAGAGATAATTGTCAAGTTTGTAGCTGAAAATATTGCTTGATAAGACAAGATCAACCTGTTTAAACATGTTTCATCAAGAATGCTCCAGATTATGTTGCAATTGTTTATTTGTCATCATTCAGTGTTCTGCTGTCATAAGTAAAAGGTGTGTAACTGTGTATCACTATACTTCTTTTTTGCTATTATCAGATAATAAACTGTTATTTATATTTTTCACAATTATTTATACTGATTTTGTTATTAGTGTTTGAAAAAAATTTAATGAATTTAATGAAAAAATTAGAATTTATGCTCTTATACACATATTATGAAGTTTTAAACAATGTTGCTATTTGTCACAAAGAATTTAATTTAGTTCAATGGAAATTTTACCTGACATGTGTTTCATGATCTGTGTTTCTATCAGTGGCGTCACTAGAGGGATGCGGGGGGTTTTTGTGCAGTGTTTGAGCAGAAATTTATTATTTTTTATAAAAATATCCCTGTAGTTAGTTATAACAACAAAAACATTTTTCGTAAGCCCAGCTTACATGTATCAATATATCTACAAGGCTAAAACTCTAGGCTAATTTACTTTTTGAACCTTCTAATGCGCTCCGGTCAGAGTTGTCATTATTACACAATTACAATGACTCTTCGAATCACGTGGTTTCGTCTGCACGCTCTACAAGCACGCGCTGTTGTTTTCGTTGCTGCTGGTGTTTTTATAGTCGCTGATTTTGTCGAATTTTCTGTTGTTTTAGCTACAATATTGTGGTAATTAGTATTTGTGAACCTATATCAATAACTTTTTTGAGAATGAAGTAGTAATTAAAGGAAAAGAAGGAGAAAATAAAAAAAGGCTTCCGCTCAGTTGTTGCAGCCTCTGTCTTTATGATGATGCAGCCTCAAATTTATGAGTATATTTCCATATGCATTTGTCTACAACTTCTACATTATTTGGGCCGTTATTGATTATGCAAACCTAATCCATTAATGTATCTCATGTAACGGTAAAGTTTAACGTTAAAATGAACATAATTTTGATGTAGTTCTTAAACGTTTTTACTTCGAATTCTATTGTTTTCTTACCGAATTTTCACTTTAACCACATGAAACTATGTAAATGTAAATACATTTAGGCTGTGCGTATGATATTGTAATTTAAAGGAGTAATTTTAATTTTGCTAGTTGTTTATGTCACTACTATTGCCATTACATTCAGTGATATACGGGAATTACGATTTACGAGTAACATTAGTACAAAAAACATTACTAAGGATTCTGTATGGTTTGGTACGGGAGGAGTCCATGGGGGGGGTGACACCATGAGTTACCGCACTGGGTGACACCAACCCTAGTGACGCCACTGTTTCTATTTCCAATAAAGTAGCAAAATATAAATTTCTACTACAAAAATATTTATTCCTTGTTTCTTAGATTAAAAAATAATAGGAATAATAATTGAGAAAAATACGTTAGATTTATAAAATAGACCACATTAACTTTGTCTACCAAATTTTTTTTTTTTTTTAATTTAAAAAAGTCAAAACAGTGATTTTTAGCCCTGCTCTACAAACCATAACACTACATTAATATTTTGTTTTCTTATTTTGCAGATGAATACAAGAAGACCATTCTATTTGCTCGGATCTACAGTAGATGATATTAAAGGCTCAAAGCTGCCCCCATATAGGCAAGCTTTTGGTTATTTTATGCACCTCCACAGAGAGAAAAACATGACAATCCGCGATGCTCTGCGTCAATCTATTCGAGCCACAATAGTTATCTGGGATAAGGCCAATATTCCTACTCAGCAGGAACCTCGTGCCATGAAGTTAGAGAATTTCTTAACGAATGGACTTGCTTAAAGAAGCATGCTTCCAGAACAAGCCAGAGCCATAAAACCAAGGAGGCTGATTTTGTAGAGCGATTGGAAGATCTCTTTGACATCGCCCATGGAGACGCTGAGAAGCTGATCAAGAATCGTGAGGACTGGGAGTTCCTTCAACT
Source organism: Bathynomus jamesi (assembly GCA_023014485.1). Lineage (NCBI taxonomy): Eukaryota > Metazoa > Arthropoda > Malacostraca > Isopoda > Cirolanidae > Bathynomus > Bathynomus jamesi. Next base: position 200,207 of record JAJOZX010002986.1, read on the forward strand.
GCAAAGACAAAAAGGTCGTCCTGGCTCAATCGGTGGTGTGGACACTGTACATCTTCACCGTACAAAAAATGCAGTCAAACGGTTGGAAGCTGAGGCAGAGAGAAAAAGAAAGTCAGAATCTTTGATGGAGGCGTCTACTAGTCAAGTTGTACTGGCTTCTTCCACATCTTCCAGCAACACTGATGAAAGTGAGAATGAGGAGGAGGAGCCCAAAGGAGCTTGTGCTTTACCAAAATCTAAGAAAAAACGAGGCATGAAAAACATCATGACTATTCAGATGTCTGCTGCCCTGGATCGTACACAAATTTCCTATAGAAAGGCAACATTTATCCTCGCAGAGGCAGCTAAAAGCTTTGGTTTGGACGCTTCAGATTACAACATAAACCAACATTCTATCCATCGCCTTCGAAATAAGAACCGAGCTCGTCTTGATGAAACATGTTTAAACAGGTTGATCTTGTCTTATCAAGCAATATTTTCAGCTACAAACTTGACAATTATCTCTAATATATTCATTTAATTGAATTCATCATAAATATGATGATTAATTAATTAAAAACATATGTTTAGTATACTTGACAACTGCTAGTAATTTCAAATATTAATTGCATAAATAATAGCTATATTTTATGAACTTTAATAAGCGGGGGTGACCTCTAAAAATTGAATTCAATCCAAAAAAAAAATTTATATGTGATGTTTTTTCAACCAATGGAACTGGTTGAAGGGGCGCAACCTAAAAAAATCAACACTTCGAAAATAAGAGACACCCTAATATATATATAACGTAAAGAACGACGCTTTGTATAGGAGAATATTCCGCGCAAGACGAGAGCGAAAGAACGAAACAAATGAAAAAATGAGGTAACCACCCGGGAATCGAACCCGGATCTTCCGATTGCTGGTCAGATATGATAACCATTACACCACGGGCCTCACTCAATCAAATGTCGTAATTCCTCTACATGCGCGCAGACACCAATGCGCATTGGTTTCTGCGCGCATGTAGAGGAATTACGACATTTGATTGAGTGAGGCCCGTGGTGTAATGGTTACCATATCTGACCGGCAATCGGAAGATCCCGGGTTCGATTCCCGGGTGGTTACCTCATTTTTTCATTTGTTTCGTTCTTTCGCTCTCGTCTTGCGCGGAATATTCTCCTATACAAAGCGTCGTTCTTTACGTTAATTAGCTACAATATTGTGGTAATTAGTATTTGTGAACCTATATCAATAACTTTTTTGAGAATGAAGTAGTAATTAAAGGAAAAGAAGGAGAAAATAAAAAAAGGCTTCCGCTCAGTTGTTGCAGCCTCTGTCTTTATGATGATGCAGCCTCAAATTTATGAGTATATTTCCATATGCATTTGTCTACAACTTCTACATTATTTGGGCCGTTATTGATTATGCAAACCTAATCCATTAATGTATCTCATGTAACGGTAAAGTTTAACGTTAAAATGAACATAATTTTGATGTAGTTCTTAAACGTTTTTACTTCGAATTCTATTGTTTTCTTACCGAATTTTCACTTTAACCACATGAAACTATGTAAATGTAAATACATTTAGGCTGTGCGTATGATATTGTAATTTAAAGGAGTAATTTTAATTTTGCTAGTTGTTTATGTCACTACTATTGCCATTACATTCAGTGATATACGGGAATTACGATTTACGAGTAACATTAGTACAAAAAACATTACTAAGGATTCTGTATGGTTTGGTACGGGAGGAGGTCCATGGGGGGGGGGGGTGACACCATGAGTTACCGCACTGGGTGACACCAACCCTAGTGACGCCACTGTTTCTATTTCCAATAAAGTAGCAAAATATAAATTTCTACTACAAAAATATTTATTCCTTGTTTCTTAGATTAAAAAATAATAGGAATAATAATTGAGAAAAATACGTTAGATTTATAAAATAGACCAAATTAACTTTGTCTACCAAATTTTTTTTTTTTTTTGTAATTTAAAAAAGTCAAAACAGTGATTTTTAGCCCTGCTCTACAAAACCATAACACTACATTAATATTTTGTTTTCTTATTTTGCAGATGAATACAAGAAGACCATTCTATTTGCTCGGATCTACAGTAGATGATATTAAAGGCTCAAAGCTGCCCCCATATAGGCAAGCTTTTGGTTATTTTATGCACCTCCACAGAGAGAAAAACATGACAATCCGCGATGCTCTGCGTCAATCTATTCGAGCCACAATAGTTATCTGGGATAAGGCCAATATTCCTACTCAGCAGGAACCTCGTGCCATGAAGAAGTTAGAGAATTTCTTTAACGAATGGACTTGCTTAAAGAAGCATGCTTCCAGAACAAGCCAGAGCCATAAAACCAAGGAGGCTGATTTTGTAGAGCGATTGGAAGATCTCTTTGACATCGCCCATGGAGACGCTGAGAAGCTGATCAAGAATCGTGAGGACTGGGAGTTCCTTCAACTGCAAAGACAAAAAGGTCGTCCTGGCTCAATCGGTGGTGTGGACACTGTACATCTTCACCGTACAAAAAATGCAGTCAAACGGTTGGAAGCTGAGGCAGAGAGAAAAAGAAAGTCAGAATCTTTGATGGAGGCGTCTACTAGTCAAGTTGTACTGGCTTCTTCCACATCTTCCAGCAACACTGATGAAAGTGAGAATGAGGAGGAGGAGCCCAAAGGAGCTTGTGCTTTACCAAAATCTAAGAAAAAACGAGGCATGAAAAACATCATGACTATTCAGATGTCTGCTGCCCTGGATCGTACACAAATTTCCTATAGAAAGGCAACATTTATCCTCGCAGAGGCAGCTAAAAGCTTTGGTTTGGACGCTTCAGATTACAACATAAACCAACATTCTATCCATCGCCTTCGAAATAAGAACCGAGCTCGTCATGCTAAAGAACTTAAGGAGCATTTCCATGGAGAATGTTCTATGACAGTCCACTGGGATGGCAAGATGATGGAGGACCTCACCTCGCACAAGCACATTGATCGTCTCCCAGTACTTGTGTCAGGACCTGGTGTTGAACAGCTGCTTGGTGTCCCCAAAATCCCAAACTCAACTAGAGAAGCACAAGCTGAAGCCGTCTTTAACTGCCTGAATGAATGGGGAATTACAGAGAGAGTAAAAGCAATTTGTTTCGATACAACAGCTTCAAACACGGGTCAATATAGTGGAGCCTGTGCTCTCATCGAAGCAAAATTGGGACATGATGTTTTGTACTTTCCTTGTAGACACCATGTTTTAGATTTATTGTTGGGAGCTGCATTTGAAGCAACATTGGGATCTACACCAACTGGTCCAGAGATATTGATCTTTAAGCGTTTTCGTGACAATTGGACTTCTGTTGATCAAAGCCAGTTCCAAACAGGTGAGACAGACACGATTACTAAAGAAGCAATTATCCAGTCTAAAACTGAACTAATTCAGTTTGCTAGATCCCAGGCACCTATGCTACGGGATGACTATCAAGAACTTTTGGATCTGTCCATCATCTTTCTTGGAGGTGTCCCCAATAAAGGCATCAAGTTTCGTGCACCAGGTGCCATGCATCGAACTCGCTGGATGTCCAAAGCGCTCTATTCTATCAAGATGTGGCTTTTTCGAAACCAGTTCAAGATGACTAAGACTGAAGAAAGAGGAATTCGAGATCTTTCCCTTTTTTCTGTTCTCATCTATATGAAGGCTTGGACAACATCCTCACTCCCTATTGAAACCCCATTTAATGACTGGCTCCTTATGAGGTCATTGATTAATTATCCTAACAAAAAGATTTCTGATGCAACTAAAAAAAGCTCTCTAACCACTTATGGTACCTGTCTGAAGAAGCAGTTGGTCTTGCTTTCTTTGATGAGCGAATTACTACAGATGTAAAGAAACGCATGGTAAAGGCATTATAAGATGAGTCCACTGATAGACCACCCAAGCGTCCTCGGATTCCTGAATCGACCTTCTGCTCTGGTGAAGGACTACACCAACTTGTTACAAGAAATACTAGAGAATTCTTTACTAAGCTGAATTTGCCAGAAGGATTTCTGAACAAGGCACCCAGCACTTGGACATCCAACTGTGAATATTTAAGGGCCAGAGCTATTGTTGCAGCTCTATCTGTTGTAAATGACCGGGCAGAACGTGCAGTAGCTTTAGTTCAAGAGCTGAATAAGAAATTGACAGTGGGGAAGAGCAGCTCCAGTTCCTGCTCCAAATTGTTGCAAAACACCGCCAGAGTCACCCAGTTCCATCAAAAACTGTTCTTCTCAAAAAATAACCATCAATGAGGTCGCACCTTAAAATACACCATATTGTATAATCATTGTATATTAAATAAATGTTGTATAAGGAAATAATGCTAATTAAAGTAATTAAAGTATGTAAATAGCACTGGCATTTTGAATTTATCTCTATATAATAAACTAATGGTTTTTTTTGTAGCAATGCTTCATTGCTGATTGTATATAAGAAAAGAGCCAGGAAGGATTTTGGATAGGAGAAAAAGGATTGGGATAAAGAAGGATTGAGGACCAAAGGATGGATTATAACAACATCAAGGATAGGTTAGAAAAGGATCAATGATAAATAAGAAGGCCTATACTTATAAAAACGAATCAAACTAAAAGAAGGAAGGAATTATGTGTATATGAGCATAATCATATGTCAGGAGCTATTATGCCATGGTCACCATTTTTATTAGCCGGGGCGACCCCTAAATATGAGCCAATTTGTGTGAAACTTTCAAGTTTTAGTTTTTATGCTAAAGTGAACTATTTCAGGGGCGCAGATAAAATAATTCACATTTCAATTTTTGACTACCCAATAAGAGACACCCTAATATATATATATATATATATATATATATATATATATATATATATATATATATATATATGGTCCTCTGTGTGTATTTTTGATGAAAAAAATGGATTTTAATTAAAAAAGGTTCAGGAAAATGTATGAACAGCCAAAAGTAATTTTCTGTCTACAACCGTGGTCTTTTTTCTTATCGGCCCGATGAGGATCTGACGCGTGTTTTAGAAACTTTTCGTGATAGCTTTGAAGAAACGCAAATAGCCGACGGCGATTTGGAGGTTGAAGTTTTATTGGACACTCGATCCAGTGGTTGTCGTATCATCGATGAAATGATGTTTTTTCTTTTTGTTTCAGTTAAGAACAAGACGCAGTGTATTTTCACTAATTTATTAAACTGTAGAAACATAAGGAATGTTTTATAAAATAGTAAAATTTTTATATTCAACTTAAATTATTACAGAATTAGCATCCATTAAATAATAAATAAGTTACAGAACACAAGACTAACATTATTGGAGACATCTTATATTTTACACAATAGTGTTGCAATTACTCAAGTTACATTTCATATACAGTATGCGCGTAAAACATCATACAACACATCGAGTGCGCATAAACGGAAAACAGTTTTTTATCTCTCTGCATACCAACTCATTATTCAACTCAGTGTGACACGGGTCGAATAATTTTTAAAAATTTATAAATTCCTTTCATGTGACATGTGTAAAAGAAATGAAAGGCAATCCATACCGCAAGTATTAATAAATATCCCTGGAATCGGTAAGGATTCCAGACAATTTCGGGGATATGCGTCTGTTCGAGGAATTTTACAATAATAGAGTCGCTCCAAGGATGAGTCCCCATTGAGTTAAAGTAGTACATTCTTTTCCTATTTTTAAAGTAGACAGCTATCAAATGATTCCCTTCACCACCAATAACATCCGTGTTTACAATAAGTGCGCCGCATTTTCTCGTGTTTGAAAGTTTCAATGTTTCATTCTTCGTAAACACACCGATAAATTTGGAACGTGTGTTTCAGGTCACTATTCATACTCTCTGAAGTGTCTTCGCATCCATTTCAAAAGTCAGTGACAACGCCCCTACATCTGTCAATTTCTATTTGGGCTTGTGATTCGAGGTGTACTAGTACACTAATCGGCTTGACGAAGTCCAATCTGAATGAGATGTTTCCAGTCTACTGTGGACTTATGTGTGTATTTACACGAGCAGATAAGTCAGGTGTGATGTCAAACCGATAAAGGTTAAATTGATCGATGAATTCTTTCTGCGTTACCCCAATCCCAAGCTCACCACAAGCACCGGCAATATGAGCCAGATTACTATAAGCCCTCGAGTAAAGCGGGAACACAGCATCTGATGAATAATCCGTAACCATTGTTCCCCCCAGCGCTATGCCATTAACAGATAGAGTTATATTTTTAAACCCGAAATTCTCGAAATTAAAGGCGTTCTTTTTATATTTTTATATTTTCCGTTCACAGAAACGTGCTCGTGCATTCCAATTAACAACCTTTTAAGTAGAGCTCACAGGGCTATTTTTTTCTATCTGCTTCAATGCCAATCCTGTGGGCACCGTGTATAGTTTGATCTGTACTCTGTTAATTGGGTATTTTATTGTCAAGTAGTAAATTTTTTTCAAATTCTATTTGTTTTGGCGAACTTAGTTTCACTCGCTGTACGCGAAGGTATGTTTCCATAATATGAATCACAATGGGTTTTGCGCCCTCTTCTTGATCAGCTCCCAGATTTAAACAGATCTCAGGATTTGTACGAGTGAGCTATATTTTCATGTCGCCCCCATTCACAAGCAAATTCTGGAATGTGAAGTCTGTATGCAGACGCCCGAACCATTCGTATATCTTCTTTTTAGAATTTTTTAATTTGTCCTTTATACCGCCTACGTCTTTAGCCTGATAATAACCTTCGGCACTTAAAAAGGTATCCTTCGCTTCATTGGAAAAGTTGGGGACATTTTCCAGATAGGCTCGTAGGTGATAATAACCCGTTTCTTCCGAGATGTTCACCTGATTTAAATATACATCACACTGGCTGAATATGGAGTGAAGAAAGTTTGTTTCTGGGTATACAACGTATTTATCATCGCAGTCCGTTCCATCTGAATGGGCTATACGTAGTTTAGCGTACATGTGCATTAGGGTGGATCACTTTTCACTGAGCAGTGTAAAAGCACCAAATGTAAAATCCGTGTAGTTGAAGCTGAGAAGAGGGATTGTGATGTGTGTAGACGCACATTTTTCAATAATAACTGTTTTGAGTTCCATAAATCAATTGGTACGTGCAGGAAAATGAGAATCTGTGAATGTGGTATGTTTCACACCTTGAATGGTAGCGGCGAGTTCAAGCACAAATGTGACGAAATTCACTGCTCTACATGCCATGAGAATATAAGGCGGATGGTGTAAAGCATGTATGTTATATGAAAGACGCCAAGCCTAAAACAACCCTTGTATAACTGTGTACTACGATATAGAAACATACACGAACGCTGAAACCAAAGATTCCACATTTACTTGTGAGTCAGACTATCTGTGATGAGTGTATGGAGATCGAGTGTGATGAGTGTCACAAATGTGGTAAACGGACAAACGTTTTTAAAACGAATGCCCACGATAGTCCTGTAAAACTATTTGTGTCTTATATTGTCAAGTTAGCGGACAAGTTCAAAAAAATGACTGTGTATATTCTCGCCCATAACGGGGCAAAATTTGACGCACAGTTCCTTTATAAGGAGTTGCTTGAGCACGAGTCATCTGAGATATTTACAGGTGATCCATTGAAAAGAGGCAACAAATTAATACAGATGCAAATAAGAGGTAATGTACAATTTAAAGACACTTTATTCACACATTGTAAATTAGCAAAGCCACCCAAGGTGATAGGCGTAGCAGCTGAAGTTTCAAAAGGATACTTCCCTTACACATTCCTCACTAGTGAGACTTTAAATTATGTAGGACTACCTCCACCCAAACATCACTTTAACTATGATTGTATGAGCGCAGATGAACGTGAAGATTTTGACCGATACTACAACAGTTTTAATGAACGTAATCCTTATGATATAGCTGATGAATGTGAGCGTTATTGCGTGAATGATGTACGCGTGCTTAGAGTATGTTTCCAGGCCTTTAGAAGGATGTACATATGCCGTTTCAAATGCGATCCGGTGCAAGTCGCAACCCACCATCGCCTCATTATGTTTTACGGTATTCAAGAATAACTTCATGCCTAAAGATACCTTAGCCATTATCCACAGAAACAACCCCCGCAGTTACGGGCCCAAGGCTATTTACTGGCTAATACACCTACAGCAGCAGACAGGTGTATACATAAAGCATGCCCGCAACACAGGCGAAGTACCCATTAAGGTTAATGGCCGTGTTTTTTGGGTTGATGGTCTAAGTGAAAACCGTGTCACTGGCGAGAAGCCTGTGTACTCCTTTAACGGTTGCTGGTGGCATGGTTGCCCCCGTCCTGAGTGTGGAATCGTAGGAGATATCCACGGTAGATCTCCTGCCGACTGTCTTGCGTGGACGCGCACCCGCGATCAACTTATAGGTCCCAGTTCACTCACAAAGTCTTGTGGAGCATGAATATGATGCACGGATGGAGACAGACGGACAATACCGTGAAGAAATAAACACGATCAAGCGTTCAATGGTGCTGGATCCTCTCAAATGCGGTGATAGCTTGTTCGGAGGGCGTGAAATCCATTCTACGATTTCTGTTCTTTATACCCTACGTGATGAAGAACAATCCGTACCCGTAGGTGCACCTGAAAAATGGTGGGCCCTAACCTACCCTCCATCAACGAGTTTTCAAGAAATTTGAACGGGTACTATTTCGGCCTTTCTTTCGTAGACGTGCTCCCCCCCGCGATTTATGGATGCCGATCTTACCCGTCGTTATAGATCACAAACTCATGTTTCCCTTGTGCGTGAAGTGCGCGGAAGAGAACAACGGCGATTGTAGCCATACACCCCACCAGCGTAAGATCAGAGGTGTATACACAAGCCCTGAGCTGGCCCTAGCCGTTCGTCATGGGTATAGAATAATGAAGATACATGAGGTGTGGGTTTCAGAAGCTACCCAACCTTTTCACACCATATATAAACGCATTTTTGAAGGATAAGGTAGGCGTCAGGATCCGCGAGGGGTTGAAACCGAAGACGAAAAAAGTCTTATATTCAGCGTTACCGTGACCACGAAGGTATACAACTTGATCGTACCCAAATTGTAAAGAACCTGGCAAGCGCTTTAGTGCAAAGTTGTGCCTAAACAGCTTTGGGGAAAATTTGCGCAGAATACGGTAAAGGGAACGTTCATTTGGCGCAAAGTTATAGGAAGTCTGGGATTACGCCAACGCTCCCGATAAAGAGGTCATGGAGATTGTGAATGTAGGTAATACTTACATAATAAAGTACAACAATACTGAATTGGCCACAGATACCTCACGGGTTACAAACATTCCTGTAGCCAGCTTCACAACAGCCTACGCGCGCATCAAACTTTGGGGCCTATTGCATTCTCTTGGGCAGCGGGTTTTGTATGCCGATACAGATAGCGTGATATTCACAGCGAGGAGGGGTGAATACATGCCTGCTATTGGGGAGTTCCTCGGGAGCTAACTGACGAGATCAAGGATGAGTATGGGGATAACGCATACGCCGACTCGTTTGTGTCAACAGGGCCAAAAACCTATGGGGTACGGGTGAGGATAGGGGAAACGAAGTATATCGTGAAGGCTAAGGGTATCACGCTTAACCAAGCGAATCGGCGGGTCGTTAACTTTGATTCGCTGAAGGAGTTAGTGTGCTTGGAAGATGATGAGGGTGACCGTCCGCCCCAACTGACTGTAGGCACCCACAATTTTCGGGCGCAGAAGCTGGGGGCGTGAAGGAACTTAGGGGCACAAAGGTGTGCCGTAACACCTATAGGAAACGCTACCAGGTGCCTGGTACCTATGACACCGTGCCCTTTGGATACCATAATCTTTGATATGTCTATTGCTAACTTAATTATTACACGTATTTGTAAATATATACATCCTGATTATTTCGTTTATTAAATAAATCGTTTTCAACTAGCGTTTTACTTTGCGTGTGTGCGTGTGTACAGTAAAAAGCTAAGCTCCGCCCACTGTAAGACCGGCGACGTGAATCATGCCGCAACCTGAGCAGGCATCTACCCTTCCGTACTCAGTTGACCTCTGTATACCCTTGAGCTCAGACGTGTATTCTCTCGCATAGAAGAAAATAGTAATGGCTACCTTTAATATCGCGTGTTCAACATTTATGAAGTGGTATTCTGCTAAGTGCGTAGATGTAGTGGATACTGAAAAACTCCCTATTCCCGCCTCCTTTGCCTCTTTTAAGGCTGCATTGAATCGTGCGAAGGGTCAGGCTATTCAAATACTCTACGGATATTCTGGCGAGGGGTTGTAGGATTTCGCAGTACAGACGATGTACTGAAGTATGTTATAGAACTAAGCTTTATAAAGGCTCACATATACCGCGTAGTAGAAGAAGCAACACGCTCAGAAGATAAACAACAGTTATGGGTAGTGAGTCTTGTGGATGAGTGGTGTGATAAGCGGTATTATATCATGTTACACCATACCGATTACTCGTACCCTACGGCTGAAAATGTAAATCTTGTCATCATGGACAATCTTAAGTATTTTTACCACTACATTAATATATATCATGATGAGGTTTGTAGTGAGGTTGTGGCTAATGGGTTGTGTGAGTTTTTAACAGATTTTAGAGATGAGTATCGCCTGTTAAACAAAAAGGATAAATATGAACATATGTTTCTCTCTAATAGCGCCCGGTTTGTGAAGATGTTTAGGAGTGATAAAACATTTAAAAACGTTATAAAATGTGTTTAGTTCGTGAAAATCCCTGAAAAAAATGTCTGGTGCGTATTCGGGGAGTGGTAGTGATAAAACATTAAAACCGAAATTAATTCTTGTATCGGAAAATTTCTCAAGACACCTGCCCAATATAATGGGATACAACGATTCATGTTGGGTCAGCGCCGTACACGTTTCATTAGATTATGGTGTGACTCACTCCTCCCGTGCCGCCCACCGGTGTACCTCACGGAGCATACGAGTTCGAACAAACCCATTCACGTTTCATCAGGGTGACTCACCCCGCCGTCGAGCCGATCCTGCTGCCTGCCTCCTGTGGCTCATAGTCATCTCAGAGCTTGCGCCGAGTGGACGTCCATAGTCATCTCAGAGCTTGAACCGAGTGGACGTGCGAATACGATGGAACTCCCTTTGAGAAGCATTCTCAACGCCTCGTACGACGTCTCCGTGACGAAGTCATTGCGCGTGTTCAGGCGAGAAACCGGCACCATTAACTGTGTGCTTGAAACGATCTGCAGGCATGCAAGCAAACGCAACGTTATTTATTTAAGTCTTGAGGAGATGCATAAAATCTTCGTGGTAGTTGAGAGGTGGGCTGAGACCGTTATAAAATACCAGCTGACGTAGGTACAATAAGAGAGATGATTAGTGACGCCTCCTCATATACCATTTTTGTAATTGAGTGTAAATAACGAACAACCATGCATACGACTGTACGACTGATGTGGAAGAACACATCTGATAATGACGTTCTTGTTCCTACACGAAGCCGTTTCATCCTCGACAGAATGTTTGAGATCGTCGGATTCCGCAAGCTGAAGCCTATATTAGATACGCGTGTTATGGATATGATTTATTTTGATACGGTTCTTGAATATGCTTACACCGCCCTGCTCGACGGATTTGTTGAATATAGGAATGAACAGGGGGAGAACGGTCTAGATCTGGATGCATATTTAAAAGGTTTAGATTCTTCGAACTACCCTGAACTTTGGTACAAAGCACTTGAGAGGTACAGAGCTGAGCTCCCCTACACTGTTCACCCTGAAGAGTTGTACCTCTATATAGTGGATAGGTGTCGTTACGATTTGGAAGATTATTTCCAATGCCGCTCTGCCGAGTGAAGAAGAGTTCACATTGAAAAGTTCTGCGCGGTAAGAAAAATCCCGATTGGAAAGGCATGATTATAAACTTGTATTTAATGTTGGGGTTAACGATGACATTTTTGTGCGTGCTTTTGATTATGTTCTAGCCGTGCTTAAAGATAACTTGCCCGCCGAGTGTAAAGTGGGGACAAAAATAGTATTGAACGATATGAAAGCCATTTATATTGAGTATAGGCCACCGTATCAGTTAAACGGAGAAGTGATGCTTGGACGGTTTTACCACATCTACAGATCTACAGAAGCTAAGGCTAACAAAGACCCTAAGATCCACTCTAAGGTTAGCCCGAGAGAAAGGAAAGAGTAGGGGGTTAAGAGAAGAGAATAAGGGGTTAAGCAAGTAGCAACACCTATCACTCATGGGTTAACATTCATTCAGAAAAAGAGAAAAAAGACTCACCATCATCATCCGCCGGCCACTGCCGACAAGTCAGAAAAATAGTCGGAGAAAATAGGAGAGGGGTGAAAGATGAAAAGAAGTAAAATAAGAACGCTTACAAACCATGTAACACAGTCTTAACTCACTGTCATACCATGCAAACTACAAACATGCAAGAAAAGAGAGTTACAGACATGCAAAGTAAGGAGAGGATAAGAAAAAAAAGTAGGTAAAGTTAACAAAAAGTGGGTTAGTTTACGCTAAGAGCTACATCTACGTTCGTGTTAGTCTAATTTTTTTTTAATAATTTTACTGCTGGCATCACACGCTGGCATGTCACAAGCTGGCATTAATCGTCAACAGACTCATCCTCGACCACCACCCCCAGAGCTCCTGTTGCTATTTTTTTTTTATTTTAAACAACGTTAATATTTTTAAAATGTCTGTCAAGACGGTTCTTAAACACATTGACGCTGGTAGAGTTCACGACGGGCGCGGGAACATTATTCCATTTATCAAATACTTTAAATGTAAAGAAGTTTTTAGCGATATTAGTAATGAAACGTCTGCCACGCAACTTAAATCCGTTATTACGATTATTACTATTATCGAAAGTGATCAATTTGTCAAAATTTACATTATCGATGTTATTAACGATTTTGAAAAGTTCACTAAGCTCCCCCCTTAATCTCCTAGTTTCGAGTGAATACAGGTCTAACTCTTTAATCCTATCTTCATAAGGCTTATTGCGCAATGGCGGAATTAGTTTCGTGGCACGACGCTGAACCCTTTCTAACCTATCAATATCCTCACGCAAGTACGGGCACCAGAACCGAACGGCATATTCTAAATGAGGCCTGACTATGGACTTGTAAAGGGGCAAAATAATATCCTTCGATTTAAATTCGAAATTACGCGCTATGAAGCCTAACATCCTATTAGCTTTTGCGCATCGTACAAAGTAATGACGATGTTGATATAGACTATCAAATGCGAGTTTAGCGTTTTGCACCGTAGAACGTAAAGACAATATATATTTTTCCTGTACTAATATGATTCTACGTTTTGTATATTTCGAATATAATTTAATATATATGTATAATTTTCCTGTACTAATATATTGATCATACTATGTTTGGTATATTTTCAACATATTTAATATAACTATGTATTTTTCCTGTTCTAATATTTTGATAATACTGTTTTCTATATTTAATATAACTGTATATATATTTTTCCTGCACTAATATTTTGATAATGCACCGTTTTGTATGATTATATATTTTCCATTCATGATGCTATTATTTGACCATATATATGTCCCATTGTATATCCATTAATTCATGTAAATAAACAGAATGATGTATTGGTGTTTTACTTATTCCTTTTTGTTTGTACACAATTATATTATTTGTTTGGTTTCGGCTTTCAGAATAGTTAATAAATTGCTATTTGTCAAATCGATCTTCTAAGCCAACTGATGGATGAATATATGGTATAATTTAATAAATAAGTAACGAAGCTGACAACTCAACTTTCTAAGCCAGATGACAGAAGAATATAAGGATTAATTAACTAAATATTGCTGTCTGGCAACTCAGCCTTCTAAGCCAGATCACCGAAGAATATAAGGATTAATTAAATAAATATTGCTATCTGGCAACTCAGCCTTCTAAGCCTACTGGCTGCTTAATATATGGAATAAATAAATAATTAATCTGGCAACTCAACCTTCTAAGACAACTGGCTGATTAATATATGGAATATTTAAACAGATATTGCTATCTGGCAACTAAGCCAACTGGCTGATTAGGGGTCCTATAAGAGAGCGGCAGGGTGGCTGAGGACCTCATATGCGCTTGGCTATCACCAAGCGAAGACCCTTCCTCTGGGTCCTCTCCTGCTCTCTCTCTCTCTCTCTCTCTCTTAGGTTAGGTTAGGTTTGCCCCTTTGGGGGTGAGGCCGTCCCGACTTCTCCCCCAAAGAGGTTCCCCCAGGTTAGGTATGCCCCTTTGGGGGGTGAGGCCGTCCCATCTTCTCTCCCAAAGAGGCTTCCCCCCTTGCAATAAAGGGGGGTGGGGTGCCTTGCAATGTTATGCAACATTATGCAATTGCATTGCACTCGTCTATTTTTTCACCATACTACTCACCTGCTAAAAACACTGATTATACCAAAACTTGAATACTGCTCAGTTTTGACGTCGCCATATAAAAAGGAAGACACTAATGAACTAGAAGAAACGCAGAGACATTTCACAGCCAAGATTGATGGTTGCAAAGAAATCAACTACTGGGAAAGACTAGTTAAACTAAATCTGTACTCCCTGGAAAGGAGACAGAGATACACTGTAATCTACATATGGAAAATGATCGAAAAACTGTACCAAACCTCAAACTAAACACAATTACCATTGAAACAACACTGGAAAATAGGAAAGTCAAAATGTGTAGTGTTCCCAAATTAAAGGCCCGAAAGGGTCCTCCTCACCACTGAAGGAAAATAGCTTGGTTGTCAGGGGGACCGAGACTGTTTAACCAGCTTCTAAAGGACCTCAGAAAGAGAAGCCTAGATGCCTGGCTCAGGACGGTACAAGATGAGCCGGTGTACCTGGCTATGTGCGGTGGAGAACGCAAGAGAGCAACTCGCTCCTCCACCAAGCCAGACCTAGAGGCGGGGCCACCAGCTTGTCCTTCGTGTGAAGAGAGACCAACACACGGAACAGCAGAGAGGTTAACGAGGTGTGTGGGTATATATATATATATATATATATATATATATATATATATATATATATACACAAGGGTGTTTATAAAGTCACTATCTATTTCAATGAGAACGTAGCAAAAAGGGTAATATTTAATAAAAATATAATAGAAGGCATATATTTAATGAATACTTAATCATATGACTCTACACGAGTTCCATCAGTATCTCTACAGAGTTCAAATCTGTCAGCAGCATTGCGGAACACATTTTGGAGCATGACAGGGGTTATTTTTGTAACTGCCGTTACGATACGAACACTTAAATCTTGCAGATCTGTAACCCTCGTTCGATAGAAGTTTGATTTGATAAAGCCGCATGCAAAGAAATCCAAGGGCGTTAGGTCAGGAGATCGAGCCGCACAGGGCCTATTGCCTCCACGTCCGAGCCACCGATTTGGAAATCGTTCATTTAGGTACTCCCGAACAATGTTTGCGTAATGACAAGATGCCCCATCTTATTGAAAGACGACGGTTTAAAATGCCATCTGAATGAAGCTGAGGTTCCAGGAATTGCTGAAGCATGTCCAGAGAAATAAGCTTTGTAACTGTAGCTTCAGCAAAGAAAAAGGGCCCGTAAATCTTAGATTTGGTCATACCCAACCAGACAGTAACTTTAGGAAAATCTCGTTCCCATTTATAGAAATCAACTGGCTTTTCATTAGTCCATTATGCGGCAGTTATGTCGATTAGCCTTTCCACACGTGTAGAAAGTTGCTTCATCACCGAAGGGAATGTGGTCCATTAAATTTTCATTCTGAATGTGTTCAACAAGATCGGCACACATTGCACTTCGCTTTGGATAATCCTCTTCATGTAAGTCATGAAGAACCTGAATGTGATAACTTCTCTTCTTCAACGTCGATTTCAAAATTTTGTGGACAGTTGATTTGGGTATCCCAAGTCTACGTGATATGGTGCGAATCGACATGCTTGGATGTTCATCGATAACATTACGTACCGCATTTACAGCATGCTCAGAGACACTTGGACGTCCAGATCTTAACTCATAAGCAGATCCCGTTTTTTAAATTTATTAAGCAAATCACGAATTGTCTTGGCTGTAGGACCTGGCTTGTGAAATGTTCTTTCAAACTTCTCTCTAATTTCTTTGCATTTCTTTCCTATAATCCGAAGTGTCACCACCATCACACGTTCTTGTACATTCATTTTCATAGGGTTCTGCAACAAAAATAAATAAATAAATAACTGTTAATTCAACGAAATAGATAGGGACTTTATAAACACCCTGTATATATATATATATATATATATATATATATATATATATATATATATATATATATATATTCGGGCAGAGTGGAACCATGCAAACGGTTTCTTTCCTTTTAGGCACACTGAAATTATATTGTGGTTTTAACTCGGAAACAAAAAAAAATGAAATAATATTCTAGAGTATCTTGAACTACCCCATTTTTGCCAAAATATGAAATAGGTATCGTAACTGGATTTACGGTGGTTTATAACTGATTCTTGGCTATGTTGTAGGGGAAACAAACGGATATAACCCACACAAAACTTGTAAATGTATCTTCTGCAACTAATTTTCAGGTTATTTAATGAATTTCTATTTACTTTTTCTTTCCTGGATTAATGATGTTCTCGAATTTAGTGTTTTTTCCAAGGAATATAAAGAAACAAGGAAAGAAAAATAACCACTTTTTTAATTTGTTTTATTAAATACATATAGAGTGTAGAAACAGCAAATGAGTATACAAATGGTAACTGCAAAAAAACAACCTTAACTATTCGAATAAAGAAGGCAAACTTTTAGCAAAATCCTTTTTGGTTTCTATGTCTGGCATCAGACTACATGAAATCATTCTAGCTCTGATAAAACCATTTCGTGCTTCAAACCCAAATACCGAACTTGAAGAGTCCGTCACTAATATAATACAACGCTCTACATTCTGGGTATGATTGGGATAATTTGGAATGTTCAATGCGTTTTCTTTGATAGCTAAAATTTCTGCTTTTGTTAGTTTAGTATCATTCCAATTAATTATCTCATCCCAGTCCTTTGCATCAGAATTAAGATTAGGAACCTTGGAATCTCTCAATTGTAAATTTTGATCAGTCTCATTTCGCATGTCCATAATTTTGCTAACAGCTTTTTCACGTTTTTCCCTAAGTGAGTCACACAACATTGCCAGAAGAATATTTTCCGGATGAGCAAAGTATGCATTTCGGGATATATAATTTTTAACAATTAACAATTTCAACTGACTCTCTAGGCCAGCGCTGTCCAACTTGCGGCCCGCGGAATGGACGTTTGCCAAATTTAATTTCTGAATTTTATTCCCTATTTTGTCAGTTCTAGTAGGGAGAACAACATTCAGCGGGTTCCTAAGTCGTATTAACCAACAGTGTATGATTATAGGCAACATCTTGGCCGCGCTTTATAGAAGTTGAACAGCACTGCTCTAGGCAAATATTTAACCCTATTAATAGCAGGAAACATGCCTTGGGCCATTTATGCAATTAAGTGTACACTTAATGTTAAAACAATTAGGACCATAATTTGTCAGAATGAAGTGTGTTATTGTGCAAAGTTTCTTTGTTGGTTTCACTGTTGAAACATAAAGCCTACAAACCCGATTAGCAAGAATTAGCCATCTAGCATGACTAAGAGGACCTGACTTTACATGAGCAAGGTGTTCATTAACTATACCATTTCTGATTGCTGAAATAATGCGCTGAGTACTGCTGATCTCCACTAAGATCATGAGCAATGTGTTGTGGCAGATATAATAGTTCTTTACCACTAGTTATAGGTTTGAATTGTACTACTGGATTGTTTTCACAAAACTGAATGGCTTTCCCAATAGGACCAACAAAGGTACTTGCCCAGATGTGGAACCATCCAATGTTTCAAAAATATATCTCAGAGGTAATTCATTTG
This sequence comes from Bathynomus jamesi, assembly GCA_023014485.1. Classification (NCBI taxonomy): domain Eukaryota; kingdom Metazoa; phylum Arthropoda; class Malacostraca; order Isopoda; family Cirolanidae; genus Bathynomus; species Bathynomus jamesi. Next base: position 218,147 of record JAJOZX010002986.1, read on the forward strand.
TATGAAGCATACAAACTAACCATTAAAGTGGCCTACCAAGTGCTTTCTCCATAACATGAATTGCACCTCATTTATAACCAGTGTTGATATTTGTGCTATCACAGCTTATTACAGTTGTTTCATTTTGTAGATGTCTCTCTTTAATAACTGACAGTACTGAATTTGCTATATCTGCAGCCTTACTTGATGCTGCATCAAGGCATCACTCTTCTTTTCACTGCCCCACCTACCACTGACTCACTTTACTTAAAGTTTGATCCTTTCGACCATCGAAGTATATGGAAGTAATAGGATTCACTTTATCACTTTTCAATGTTTTTCAAAGTCTTTCTCTTTCTCTCCGTACTTTTTTATCTCTCCGACATATGCAATGTATGTGAATTTCTTCACAATCATCACTGCATCCTATGTCTGTATGAGATTTTAAATTACATTTACAGGCACATGTATCAAATAAATTACTGAGCCTATTCATATATCCATTTTTTAGTTTCACTGATGTTTTTGATCTACTCTTGATCTACTATGAATCTTGCTACCTTTTGATCTACTCTTGATCTACTATGAATCTTGCTACCTTTTGATCTACTCTTGATCTACAATGAATCTTGCTACCTTTTGATCTACTCTTGATCTACTATGAATCTTGCTACCTTTTGAAACAGATTTTACCTGAACTGTGGGGATTGATGCTTGCTGCCAAAGTTTTAGTAGCTCCTGAGTTATTTGTCTGATGATTGGCTTGTTAGCTGCATTTTTCCTTTCTTTGAGATAGAGACAGTATCGAGCCACTTGTAAATTAGTTGGCAAAAGATTATGAGGCTTCTTAGTAGTTCCAAACATACACTGTTGCTTAGAATTCCTTGTGCTCACAAATTTTTTCCTTGCTGAATAGCATGGGAAACTTGAAAGCGTAGGTGCTGCTGCATGGAAAGTTGTTGGTGTAGAGTTGCTGCATAAGGGTATGTTGCTAGCTTGATGTGAAGAAGGATGTTGTTTCAGTTGTGGAGACACTGGTGTGTGGGATGCTGATTCTATAGATGAATTATTAACTGAAAATAAGAACAAAAACTCAAATAAATTTCAGTGAATTTTAATTGCTTAAGGAAAAACAACAAATATTTACTCAGTTTACTCATATCAGTCAAATGTACATTGGAACAAGTGTGACAGAATATTTTTTATCTCATTTCTCAGCATGCTCGCTAGCTTCTTACCTCTGGATTCTGTAGCTGGGGGACAGGTTGTCAAGACACTAATGTCGTTTTTGTGAATATCTTTAATTAAGCACTTGCAACACACATAATTTGGTCCAACCAACCACTCAAACACAAATTTTATGTAACAAGATACTTATTTTCCTTCTGTGTCTTAGACAAACCTCCATTTTTGTGTTTAAATATGGCCTACGATGAGACACACATTCGGCATATAATGCTGTATGAATTCAAAAAGGGAAACAGCGCTACTGTAGCCACGAAGAATATCAGAGAGATTTATAGAAATGTTCTGAATGTCCGCAAATGTCAGCGATGGTTCAGCAAATTCCGTTCGGGAGACTTAAGCCTCAAATTTTGCGCCGGCACAGGCTGCCATATTGAAATTGACATTGAAGCTCTGAAGATGTTCATGGAGTCTGACCCTCAACAAAACACCCATGAATTGGCTGCCAAACTGCATGTCTCTCATGAATCAGTAAAAAAACACCTCAGAAATCTTGGCAAAGAGCTTGAAGATGTTGTTTGAGTGTCTCATTAAATCAATCTCTTCGTCAGAAGCGTCCATCACTGCTCAACCGAAAAGGTGTTCTCCTCCTTCACGATAATGCACGTCCCCATATGGCACGTTTGTCTCAACAAAAGAAAAGATCAAGGACTTAGGATGGGAAGTACTCCCGCATCCACCATATTCTCCAGATATGGTGCCCACAGATTACCATCTGTTCCGTTCGTTACAACATAATCTGACTGAAAAAGAATATGCAAATAAAGAGGCAATCTGAGAGGACATCAATTTATTCCTTGTATCAAAACCATCCGAGTTCTTTAAACAAGGAACTGATAACCTGGTCACGAGATGGGAAGCCATCATAGATAAGCATGGAAATTATTTCATTGATTAAATTTAACTTCATTTGTATAAAACTGGTGTCTTTTTGTTCTCCCATTAAAACGACATTAATTTCTTGACAACCTAAATTAAAGTTATAAAAATTTATAATTGTGGTTTCATAACGATATTCTACAGCTCTACAGATCTACAGATCTACAGAAGCTAAGGCTAACAAAGACCATAAGATCCACTCTAAGGTTAGCCTGAGAGAAAGGAAAGAGTAGGGGGTTAAGAGAAGAGAATAAGTGATTAAGTAAGTAGCAACACCTATCACTTGTGGGTTAACATTCATTCAGAAAAAGAGAAAAAAGACTCACCTTCATCATCCGCCGGCCACTGCCGACAAGTCAGAAAAATAGTCGGAGAGAATAGGAAAAATTGCAGAGCAGTCCTCTACTCCATAGGGAGGTAGAGCCCACTCTGCCGGAAAAAGATGAAAAGAAGTAAAATAAGAACGCTTACAAACCATGCAATACATTCTTAACTCAAGAATAACATTCTTAACTCACAGCAACACATTCTTCCAGCTTTTGTAGACCGATCCTCCACTCCATAGGGAGGTAGAGGATGCAGCCCACTAGGCTGGAAAGGCGTGAAAGATGAAAAGAAGTAAAATAAGAACGCATTACAACACATTCTTAACTCAAACACTATCATACCATGCAAACTACAAACATGCAATAAAGAGAGTTACAGACATGCAATAAAGAGTTATAGACATGCAATAAAGAGAGTTACAGACATGCAATAAAGGAGAGAAGGAAAAAAGTATAAAGAATAAAAAAAGTGGGTTAATTTACTCAACAAGCTATGTACAACTAAGTTCGTGTTAGTCTAATTTTTTTTTTTTGCTGGCATATCACACGCTGGCATGTCACAAGCTGGCATTAGATATCAACAGACTCATCCCTGATTACCACCCCCAGAGCTCCTGTTACCAATTTTTTTTAATTTTAAACAACGTTAATATTTTTAAAATGCCTATCTAGACGGTTTTTAAACACATTAACGCTGGTAGAGTTCACGACGGACACGGGAACATTATTCCATTTATCAATTACTTTAACCGTAAAGAAGTTTTTAGCGATATTAGTAATGAAACGTTTACCACGCAAATTAAATCCGTTATTACGAGTATTGCTATTATTGAAAGTGAGCAGTTTGTCAAAATTTACGGTATCGATGTTATTAACGATTTTGAAAACTCCAATAAGTTCCCCCCTTAATCTCCTAGTTTCGAGTGAATGCAAGTCAAACTCTTTAATCCTATCTTCATAAGGCTTGTTGCGCAATGACGGAATTAGTTTCGTTGCACGACGCTCATCCCTTTCTAACCTATCAATATCCTCACACAAATACGGGCAAAAATCTGAACGGCATATTCTAAATGAGGCCTGACTAGGGACTTGTAAAGGGGCAATATAATATTCTTCGATTTAAATTCGAAATTACGCGCTATGAAGCCTAACATCCTATTAGCTTTTGCGCAAGACTCCAGGCACTGGTTCCTAACTTTTAAATCCTTAGATACGCGTACACCTAAATCTACTTCCTCGTCAACGCTCGCTAACTCTCTATCATCCATCGTGTACGTGTAATTATTGTTACGAGAATCTATATGCAAAACTTTACATTCGTCTTCGGGATCTTTTCCGTTTGACTGCCGCCATTGAAACATAAGAGGTGAGTGCCCCCAGCATTCTTTACTTAGCCTTATGGCTAACTAACGAAAATATCACGACCTAACCTAACCAATCGTTAGGTCAACTGTATGACCTTGACGATTGGTTAGGTTAGGTCGTGATATTTTTGTTAGTTAGCCTTATAAAGCTAACTAAAGAAGGCTGGAGGCCCTGATCTTCAGGTGATCCCCTTATTTTTCTGAGTACACGATTAAAACTTAAAAATTAAGCATGGATCTTGAAAGTAATTAAAATTGATTATAAGAAACAAAATTTGAAGGGGAAATTAAGAAAAGCTTTTTATAAAGTAACTTATTTTGTATCATCAAGACATTTCAGTTAAAATACAAAATACAAAAAGTTTAATTATGTTTCAATGGCGGCAGTCAAACGGAAAAGATCCCGTCTTCGTTAAATTGCATCTGCCACTTATCCGTTCACTCCATAATCCTATTTAGATCGTCTTGGAGCCTATTTCTATCGTCCTCGTTAACAACCTTAACGCCTCTTTTAGTATCGTCCGCGAATTTTGACACGTTACTAGTCAATCCTACAGCTATGTCGTTAATGTAAATTACGAATAGCAATGGGCCTAACACTGAACCCTGAGGGACACCGCTACCTACATTCAACCACCCCGATTCACTACCATTAACAACACAACAACCCTTTGTCTCCTAGCACGAAGCCATTCCTCTAACCAGTTAGCTACCTGACCGCGTATACCGTGCGCTTTGACCTTCGCAATTAATATTCTATGCGGAACTGTATCGAACGCCTCTTTAAAATCTAAATAAATAACGCCAGCCGCTCTATGCCTATCGTATTCGCGCACTATTTCGTTATAAAATTCTAACAAATTAGTTAAACAAGATCTATGGCGTCGAAACCCATGTTGACTACTATTAATCAAATCTCTACTTTCTAAGTGATCGATGATACGATCCCTAACTACGAATTCCAAAAGTTTACCGACAATTGACGTTAAGCTAATGGGCCTATAATTGCTAACTACTGTGCGGTAGCCTTTTTTAAAAATAGGCGTGACGTTAGCTAATTTGAAGTGTTCAGGAATAATCCCCGTTTCCAGTGTGATTAAAAACCTTCGTTAAGGGTCCTACAATAACATTTTTCAAATCTTTCAAATGTCTGAGATAAAAAGCGTCAGCGCCTAGAGCCTTGCTAACTTTTAGCCTATCGATATAATGCGCAATCTCACCCTCGTAAACAGTTATTTCATCCAAAATAGTCTCGCTACTAAATGGAACGATATCGTCCACGTCGGGGACATTATTTACGTCTTCTACAGTAAAAACTGTCGCAAAAAAGTCATTGAAAATACCTGCCATCGCCTGAGCGTCAGAAGCCAAAGCGCCGTTAACATCCACTAGAGGGCCTATGTTATCTTTTATCGGCTTACGATTATTGACGTATTGAAAAAACTTTTTTGGATTATGTTTACTATCCGCAGCAATAAGTATCTCTAAATTACGCTTAGTATTCCTAACTGATCTTTTAACTTAACGTCTAAGCTCAATATATCTATTAAAGTTAGCTGCCGTGCCATTGCGCTTATTAAGTCTATACGCTCTGTTACGCTCGTTTATGAACTCGCCTATTTCCCTAGTCCACCACTTGGGCCTACCATGATTTCTAGCGCGCTTGGGCCTACGAGGAATAAACTCCCTTTCAATATTCATAAAACTTTCTTTAAACGCCTCCCAATGCAAATTTGTTTCATTACCCATAAATAAGTTACCCAGTCCACTACTCTCATCCTATCCGCAAAACTATCAAAATTGGCCCTACGAAAATCAGGGACTTCTATTACGTTACTATCCTTAGTGTTTTCTATTAATAACTTAAACCTAAGAATTTGATGATCACTACATCCTAAACTCTCGCCTACTTCTAAACCTTCGACTATATTTTCGCCGTTCTTCATCACCAAATCTAAAATATTGTCACTGCACGTTGGTTCGGTAACCATCTGTCGTAAAACATTATCTTCCATGAACTCAATCAATCTCAAACCCTCCTCATTACCAGTAAAAGCCTCGTAATTATCATTAGGGCAGTTAAAGTCTCCGACAATTATACTATTCCGATTGTCAATAAAGTTACCAAGAAGTGAGTAAATTCTAGTATCGTTATCGAGGGGTTGAACGGGAGGTATAAAACAACAACAAAATTAAAACTAATACTAAGCGCCCTAACTTCAACGTATATCGCATTAATTACTGCCGGAAAATCTATCTTAACCTCGATAGCCCTAAGGGAATTACGAATGTACAGCAAAAAACGCCGCCACCAATCCTCTGTGACCTATCATTAGTAAAGAGTTTAAAACCCGGTATATCAAATTCCCCCAACAAGTCCCGAGTCACGTATTTAACCACGTTTCAGTGATAGCAACTATATCATAGTTGCCGGAATAAATTATCGCCTTAAATTCATTTAATTTATTTCTAATACTACGCGCGTTACAATAAAAGACGTTTAAGTTATTTTTTACCACGGGCCGGCGTTTTAAACTATTTTTCACGTCGGGCCCGCGTTCCCCAGACCCACAGCGTTTAAAGAAGGCTTCGACCTATACAGCTTTCGTACGTTTTCGTCAATTAACCTACCTAGCCTAGCATTACCTATTTCATTAAAATGCACCCCATCTTTTATAAAAAGGTTAGGATCACTGAATTCTGACCACAGCTTTACGAAGGGTACATTTTCCTCAGCACAAATCTCTTCTAATTTAGTATTAAAAAATATCGTTTTAGACGTAATCCTAAGACCCAAACCGTGCCTGGGGTTAATACCCAGAACTAAAGACCTATCTGACCTCGCCTTTAGGGACCTAATTAACCCCCTATATCTCTCTAAAAGGTCAGGCACTCTCATATCGGGCCTATACGAGTCGTTGCCCCCTACCATTGTCACCAACATCGAGTGACGGGAGGCAACGTCAATCCTATCCACTTCGTCTCTAACTCTGTCAACCCTGGCCCTGGGAGACCGACCCTTCCCCTCTCGGTTGGATGCCGTTCAACGAATTCTTTGTCCATATGGCGCACTAAAGAGTCCCCAATTAAAATAGTTTCCCCTTCATTTACGTCCCTTTCCAAATGGGCGAAAGGGTTCGAAACCTCGATAGGGGGGGATTCCTATCACCTAACGTACGCGGCCTAGCTCCATCCTTAACTTCTCTAAATCCCTAATGTTGACGGATCTATGCTAGATGAGCACTCTATTTTCTGTTTGTTGAATTGTATTCATGCAAAATGGGGCAGTTAGAAAATCTTGGTACAAGTTGTATCATCATATTCGTTTTTCTCAGTAAAAACTACAATAAAATATCAGTCTGCCATTGTAAATTATAATTTTCACTCCGCCCTAATATTATATATATATATATATATATGTATATTATCTCCCTCCATTTCCAGTTCACAAGGAACGCTTTATTTCATTTAAATCAGACAACGCCCGAGGCTGTAAAATTGAAAGTCAAGTTTATAGCCACACCCCATGCAAACAAAGGGTTTATTTAATTTGATTGATGTACTTTGTGTACCTAAATACGTTCCTAAAACGAAACTGCGAACAAAGGGTTTAGATTAATTTAATAATTATATTATTCATTTAGTATTTCCTTTCAAACGGAAGTCACACGCTAAGTGACTAAGCACCTCGCATTGGTAAATCCCTTCTACCAAACAGAAGTCACGCGGTAATGACGTCAACTCCTCATGCGAATGACTTCGAGGACTTCCGTTTTTTCTAATATATAAGGAGGGGCTCCCCGCTCTTAAAGCAGATTCCGATAAGCCAGATTTCTGCACACGGTGGTTAGTCGCGGATCTCCGGATAAGGAGCAGCGAAGGCCCAATCCGTATGGAGGAGAAGCAAATAGACAACATTAGATTAAGCAACGCAAGCCACTAGCCTCCGGGATTTAGAGAGAATTATCCCGCACAGGGCTTAAGTAGTGTTAAGAAGGCTTGAGATAAATTAGGTGACGGTTGAGAAAATCCATGTCTACTGATTCAGAAATTTAATATAATTTAGAAATAAAATAATTTGATTATACCTATAACGACTCGATAAATGTAATTCCTCAACTGTAATAGCACTCTAATTCAAGTAAATTAAAAGAAAAATTTGCCAAACGTTTTTCTTGCCCCTGACAATCCCTTGAATATCGCACTCTAATTTTATGAGCCTGGAGAAGACAGACATCGAGACGACGTCTTCAGGTCATCAATGTTATACTCGAAGCATCAGTAGGTATAACATATATATATATATATATATATATATATAGAGAGAGAGAGAGAGAGAGAGAGAGAGAGAGAGAGAGAGAGAGAGAGAGAGCCGCTTGAAAGTAACCCGGCAACGCAAGAGTGTGCCAAAATTGATGAAACTTGTCCTTCATCTGCATGTTTCACTTATATCATTTCCTCTTATTACTTTCAGAGAGCGTCCTACAGAGAGCATCCTACATAGAGTATCCTACATAGAACTGGGTACAGAGGACGTGTAGCTAGGCGGAAGCCATTGCTTTCTGAGACTAATAAAAGGAAACGATATGATAGGTCCATGCAGATGATAGACATGTCTTATCAGTTTTGGCACTCTCTTTTCTTCTCAGATGAATCAACGTTCCGGAAATTTGCTTCAAGAGAACTGATCTAAATGTGAAGAATCTGTGAAAATTTGTTCAATCAAAAATTGGTGCAACCCAATGTGAATTTCGGTGGCTGTGTTGTTATGCTGCGGACACATATTTGGTACCTGGAAAAACTGACCTTGTGTTTGTAGATGGGAATCTTAATTCACAAGGTTATACACATCCATCTTTAATAAACTCCTACCTTTGTTTTGGAATGGAGTTCTTCACCCGGAGAACATCATGTTCCAAGAGGACGGGACCACATGTTCATTCTGTTACTTAGGAGGGTGGTGTTTTTATTCTGGCAGGGCATTTATAATTGAACAAGAAATAACATGTTATATAAAGTGTAATGCGTGAACTAAATTTGGTGCTGAGTACCGTAGCCATTTAGGGGATCCCTCCCAGTTCCATCTAAGAGGAGACAGAGAGGCAGGTGTGTTACTAAAACCTTTCTTGTTTTACCCTTAATGGGTATACTAAATTTGATGCAGATTACCCTAGCCGTTTCGGCGTGTATAAACGAACAGACATCTTCACCATTCCTACACACACACACACACACACATATATATATATATATATACATATACATATATATATATATATATATATATATATATATATATATATATATATGTGTGTGGTGTGTGTTTGTACCTCGTGGGTGTCTCTCTCTCTGTATGAACATCCAAATAAGAAAGGAATAAAGTACGCAGCGGTTTATTCTGTTTACACCCGAAAGTGTACAAAGTATCAGTGAATCCGTGCGAATAAATTATAAAGTGAAATTCATTAAAATTAAGAAAGTGAAATACAGTTTATATTAATTAGCACCAGTTTAACGTATATATTTAGATCGTAATACGGTTGGCATTCGAGAAAATTTTTAAACAAAGCACGAAAAAGGTCATAAAACGCAAAGGTCATAAACCCCCGTGACCATCGAAAGGAAAGAAAAGAAAAAGAAAAAAAATTGTGTGTATTTCTTTTACGATAATTAATGAATAGCATGACCATGGGTCCACATTCTCACTTAATCTGCAATTTGTGTGATCTGGACACAACTGAAAATGCAGTAATCAGATGTGATTTCTGTCAAAAACTGCACGACTATATCTGCATGAATTAGGATGATAGGAAAATATCCCTCGTCGAACGCTAAACAGATCGCGGGAGTCAAATTTCTGTGTGACGCATGTACACAGACTGTAAACTCCTTTGCGGTATTTAAAGTAATGGAGAAAGCGAATTCGAGTGTTACAGAAAAGGATGGAATAATGGAGAAACAAGAGTCCCGAAATGTCCTAATGAAAAATCGGGTGGATGCGAGAGAAAAGCAAATAAAACAACAATATAATGCGGAATGAAGACATAAAAGAAACAAAAGAGATAAATAAAAGTTGCGATGTAGTAAAACTGCCCATCGAGGAAAATGATAAAAAGATAAAACTAAAAACGTAGGAAATAAACAGCCGAAGGAAAATAATGATAATATCAAAATTAAAAACAGAAAATAAGCAGATAACAGATAACAAGAAAGGCAAGCGTAGAAAATACCGTCTGTAAATACTACATCCCACGTTATGTAACACACATTACACAAGAGGATATTGCAAATTTGAACACCTATGCAAGATATGGGAGGTGCAAATACGGACAAAAATGCCGTTACCACCACCTCAAAGGAACCCGACAGGTGAGCAGACGAAACCAGCAACAAAGAGGGCTACCAATTTTTTAGATGCAGCTCACACAATTCAACTACTGAATACCATCCAGCAAATACAAAGCCACCTGACAAATACAGGGATCCGAGAGCCGTACAGAAGACATACAGAAAGACATTACATGCGATATCAGGACAAAGGGTATCGAAACAAATAAAGAGAGGAAAATTCTCGGAGGATCACAAGGCAACGAATCCGGCACCACCATTGGAAAACTAATCGGAAACACATGTATGTAAAAACGATAGAGAAAAAATAAAAATAATCCTAGCCAACATTCAGGGCCTTAAATCAAACCATTCCCCGGACAAAGTTTTATACCTGAAAGGAGTCATGCAAGAAACCGGAGCAGACTTTGCATGCCTCACGGGAACCCTTCTAAAGGACTGCCAGGCGAACTGTGAAAACTGTGAGTTCTGTTTTGACCAAAAAGAAATACAAAATGACAACTATAACATCTTCCGAGTCTACAGAACAGTGAGACGTAAAGGAGGATGTGCTATTTACACACGCGAAAGGCATATGGCAGAAATTATTATAAGTACTTCAAACAGCTACGTAGAATGTGTAGCAACAAAAGTTGAAAAATTAAATATGGTACTAATTGTAATGTAGAGACCCCCGAACACGACAACCTCAAAATTCTCATATTCCATTACAGAGGTCAGAAACTGGGTAAAAGATCTACATTCTCCAACCCCAAATATTTTTCTCTGTGGTGATTTTAATTTTTCATTCATGAAATATAAAAGGATAGGAAAAAAATATATGTATACACCAGGACAAGAGGGGCACACGGGAAGACCAGGAGCAGGTAAAAATGCTACTAGTTCTAGCTGATGAATTTATGTTAACACAAGAAATGACAACAGCAACCTAATTGATAACGTAGAAATATTCCCAACTATAATAACGGATCACAACATTATTGAAATAACAACCAATATAAAAGCAACAGGAAAGGAAAGAACACGAACAATAGAACGAAGCAAATTCGAAATTTTTAATTTTCACTCCAAAGCTACAAACTGGGAAGGTGTTGCATCGAACATAGAAGCAATAGATGGGAAAAACCATCTTCAAGGCCAAGAAAACGGAAGAGATGCTAATGACCTAAGAGGAGAAGACACTGGAAATTGTGGAAAGACATTTCCTAAAAATGCAACAAAGAGGAAAGAGAAGCAGGTTCGAGAGACAAGAGGTCATTGTTCCGAAAGACAAAAAGAGTGACTGCAAAATTAAGTACGAGTAACTGCAAAGAAAACAACATCAGAAAAATGTTAAATGATAAACTGCAGAGTATCGATTGCGTCATACAGGAACTAATTCAGAAGCATACAGAAAAAGAAGAAGACGACGCTATAGAATCGATTAAAGTTAATTCAAAGTACTTCTATAATATAATTTTGCAAAAAGGAAGTCGAAAAATCACACGATAATCGGACCTTTCAAAAACGAAGACAGTGCTTTATCTGATGATCTAACAGCAGTATCTGAAATATTAAGAGCTCAGTACGAATCATCTTTCAGTATCCCAAAAACTGACAAACTGATATGCGATAGAAACGCGTTTTTTGAGGAAAAACTACATGGGGAAAGTATAACGGACTTCGACTTTAAGACAAATGATATTACACAAGCTATAGGGAAACTAAAAGCACACTCAACGGCAGGACCGGACAAATGGAATGCCACACTGATCAAAAACTGCAAGAATGCAACCCCTGAGACCCTATACTGGATAGGGAGACGATCACTAGACACGGGAGAAATACAGGGCATCCTGAAGAGCGCGAGCATAGTCCCAATATATAAAGGAGGAGATCGATCCGAGGCCAGAAACTATAGGCCAGTGTCGCTCACATCTCATCTCACTAAAATATTTGAAAGAATAGTTAGACAGAAAATCTATGAATTTTTGGAAACTCAGAAAAAATTAAATGATAACCAACATGGATTTCGGTCAGGCAGATCATACCTATCACAACTAATGGAACACTACAACAACATTATTGATGCACTTGAAATTAATGAAAAATATGATGTAATATACACAGACTTTGCCAAAGTGTTCGATAAGTGTGACCATGGAATCATAATACATAAACTGAAATATATGGGAATAACAGGAGAAGTAGCAAAATGGATATATAATTTCCTTAGTAAGCGGCAGCAAGTCGTTACAGTATAAGAATATCTTCATCAGAATCAGAGGTCCTCAGCTCAGTACCACAAGGAACAGTATTAGCTCCATTACTCTTCACAATCATGCTAACTGACATAGATGAGAACGTTACCAGAGACAGCACAGTAACATCCTTTGCCGATGACACAAAGATCAGGAGAAAAATAAGAAACTCAGAGGATATAGGACCTCTACAGACAGACATGAACAGAATCTACAAGTGGACGGAAGACAACAATATGAAGTTTATTACTGAGAAATTTCAACTGTTACAATACGGAAAAAGGGAGGACCTAAAATCCATGGAATACTATGCTGCCTCAAATGGACAGGAAATTCAGAGAAATTCTAAAGCAAAAGATTTAGGAGTTGTAATGACTGATGATGCGAAATTTGAAACACAAAATAAGATAGCAGTAAACAGAGCAAAGAGAATAACTGGGCAGATACTGAGAACTTTTAAACGAAGGGATAGGAATATAATGATTCCTCTACTAAAAACAATGATCATACCCAAATTGGAGTACTGCTCGGTCCTAACATCCCCATATAAAAAAGAAGACATTAGACAGCTAGAAGGGATTCAGAGAAGCTTCACAGCCAAGATCAATGGGTACAAAGAACTAAATTACTGGGAGAGGTTACGCGAATTAAACCTATATTCACTGGAAAGGAGAAGAGACACACACACCATTATTTACACTTGGAAAATAATGGAGAAACTAGCCTCTGAACCCTATAACTCCCGAAACAACAGTGGAAAGTAGAAAAGGAAGACTGTGAAGTGTTCCCAAATTAAAGGTTAGACAGGGAACATCCTTAACCCTGAAAGAAAATAGTTTTGGTGTGAGGGGACCAAGACTGTTTAATCAGTTGCCCAAAGAACTAAGGAACACGAGTGGTGTTGCGGTGGAGATCTTCAAAAGAAGATTAGACGACACCTGGCTGAGAAAATCCGCGATGAGCCATGGGCGTACCTGGCTATGTAAGGTGGAGAGTACAAGAAACCAACTCACTACTTCACCAGGCCAATTCGAGAGGAGGGGCGACAATCTTGACCTTCGTGAAATGAAGAATCATTGCACGGAACATTTCAAAGGTTGAAAGGTATGTGTATATATATATATACGTCAACGACCTGGCTTAAATAATGAAAATTCTAAACCAGATCAGTTTACAATTTTCATAAACAAATTAACTTCATATGTATAACTACATACACAAATTAACAATCGTAACATAAGCCATGAGAGGATCGCATTAAACAGTAAACTTTGTTAATGCCAAAAGTTTTCCGCTAATTAATTCGATAAAAAGAAGTTTGGTCATGAGAATGACCCAACAAATTTAATTAGGCGTGTCTTGGGAGGCGAACTTTACGCCGAAACATGAAACAAAAGTTACAAAGACAGTTCAAATGGGTTTCAGACATTATCCTCAACACTATGAAAATAATTTTTGTGACTGAAACGGTTTGTTACGTTTCTACGTACTGTCAGACTTCGGATAACGAACAGCATTTTGTAATTAAATCTCTTCTTTTGTTTTACGTTTTTATGTTATGGAAAGAACTGAATTGTGAATGCTTTTCAGAATTTGAATTATTCTACTGCGTCGAGATGAAGCAACGTTTCTAAGTTAAGAATGCGATCAAATATTTCTGAAACGAGGCTTTCCTGTTCGTCCGAATGAATGTATTGTTCGGACATATTTTGAAATGGAATTTAATTTGCATGAGGAAATGTCTTGGGAAATTTTTAAGATAATAAAAGCTTGTTATTTACATTATAGAAATTCATGTCAGCAGAATAAAATATTCGAGTCTAAATTAAATATATATATATATATATATATATATATATATATATATATATATATAACACCTTGGTTTGGTTTTGCTTCAGCCGAATTGTTCATTCTGACGAAAATCAAGCTTGTCACTACGCCTAAGACCTACAATTTAACGTGGAATCCGAACCACACCCCACCACCAGCCCAGCGTCTTAACCACTAGGCTACAGGGTACCCATTTATCTACCAACCATTTTTTTTATTGTGGGAAAGGATGGACAGCTGGGTTTTGCTGCGCCCCGCTTGTCGTCACCGGGGGCCGATACCGGGTCCGATAGATTCGCAGTCAGCGACGCTAACCAGTACACTACGGAAGCGTTATATATATATAAATATATATATATATATATATATAAGGTTGTAACATAATTCTGCTCGAATTTTTAGTTCATTCAGAACAAAAATTAAATGACAATGACAAATTAATCATCAATATAATTCCCTTCTTTTTCTGTAACCTCGTCCCACCTGTAGAAATTTTTTTTTATGCCACGTTCGAAGAAATCCCTTGGTTTAGAGTTAAAAAAAAGCGATCACTTCGTTTTAGATAGCTTCCCTGGATTGCAACTTTTGTCCATCTAGGTCAGGGGTGGGCAACCTTTTTAAGTGAGCGTGCCAAAATCGTCAAGTCTTTGATGCAAAAGTTAATCTTTACCATTTTTTAGCAGAAAACATTAAGTTAAAATATAAAACTCAGCGAAGAATTTGGATATTTATTTATTTTAATTTTTTTTAAGGTGAGCCCGGGGAATCGCATGCCGGAAAAAAGTCGTTGGCGTGCCACGTTTGGCACGCGTGCCAAGGGTTGCCCACGCCTGATCTAGGTGGTGTTGCAGACTTCTGAATAAATGGTAGTCTGAAGGTGCGATGTCTGGAGAATAAGGTGGATGAGGCATTTTTTCCCAACCAAATGCCTCCAATTGGGCAGTGGTGATTCCAACAGTGTGAGGGTGCGCGTTATCCTGGTGGAATAGAACACCTCTGCGATTAATTAATGCAGGACGTTTTTCTTTTAATGCCATCTTCAATCGTTGGAGTTGTTGGCCGTAGACTTCAGCTGTGATTGTTTGGTTATCTGGCAGAAGCTCAAAATTAATAATTCCTTGCATATCCCACCAAACGCATAGCAAAATTTTCTTTGGATGGGGTCCATTCCTTGGCTGAGGTTCAGGCTTTATTTCACGGCTAAGCCACTGATGTCGAGGCTTAATATTGTTATAGAGGACCCATTTTTCATCCCCTAGTGACGATCCGATTCAAAAACGGTGCCTGCAGTTGCCGAGAATGCAGTGATGTGCAAATATCGATTCGATGTTGAAGATTCACTTGTGACAAATCATGCGCAACTCATTTTCCAACCTTCACTACTTTTCCTAACAGCTTCGAATGACGATGAATGGTCATATGGCTAACGCCGAGTTGCAGGCCAAGTTCTCTTACAGTTACCGTTGGGTTTTCCTCCACTGTTGCTTTCAGCAACTCTTCATCTAACTCATTTGGTCGTCCTGTTCGTTGATAATCTTTCAGACTGAAGTCTCCATTTCTGAACTTCTTAAACCATCTCCACACATCCATTCGCTCACACATCATTTCCATAAACTCTTTGAATGTTTCTCGCGGATTCACTAGCGTTAGATCCTTTATGGAACTCATACAGTATCACATGCCGAATATGCTCTTTCGTGGGCTCCATGTTTTTTCAATTACTGTAATATCGTAGGGGTGGCGTTTGTAACTGTATGAAAACACCAAAGAAAATATTCATTAGCCTAATCCTACACTAGCCTAAGTCATTCTGTATCGTGATAAAACCTGTGCGAATATATATATATATATATACCGTATTATATATATACTGTATATATTATATACATTTCAACTGCAAAGAACACGCAGTATAAATAACGTAAAGAACGACGCTTGTATAGGAGAACATTCCGCGCAAGATGAGAAGAGAGAACGAACAAATGAAAAAATGAGGTAACCACCCGGAATCGAACCCGGGATCTTCCGATTGCCGGTCAGATGTGATAACCATTACACACACGGGCCTCACTCGAACAATACCGTAATTCCTCTACATACGCGCAGAAACCAATGCCCCAAGGGGGCACCTCCCACATGCCGTATCTATATATACATTTCAACTGCAAAGAACACGCAGTATAATAACGTAAAGAACGACGCTTGTATAGGAGAACATTCCGCGCAAGATGAGAAGAGAGAACGAACAAATGAAAAATGAGGTAACCACCCGGGAATCGAACCCGGGATCTTCCGATTGCCGGTCAGATGTGATAACCATTGGTTTCTGCGCGTATGTAGAGGAATTACGGCATTTGTTCGAGTGAGGCCCGTGGAGTAATGGTTATCACATCTGACCGGCAATCGGAAGATCCCGGGTTCGATTCCCGGGTGGTTACCTCATTTTTTTCATTTGTTCGTTCTCTCTTCTCATCTTGCGCGAACGTTCTCCTATACAAGCGTCGTTCTTTACGATATATATATATATATATATATATATATATATATATATATATATATATATATGGTATTTATGTAAACCTGAGAAATATCCTGGCACTTAGCTAATCCAGTTACTGAAGTGGTTTACTCTCACTCACCGTCATTTCCATTCGATTCCGCGCCCAAGACTGAGAAAGTGAGAATCTCAAACGAGGTATTTTTAAATCGGTTTAGTCCCAATTCATATCATTCTCATCTACGGCCTTTCCCACTTTGGTCTGGGTTAGGTTACGATTTGTTAGATTAGGTTATAATTGGTTAAATTAAGTTAGGTTAGAAAATATTAAACATTGCCACTCAGCACCGTTTGCTGTGAGTGGGAATGTAGTTACGTTGTTTCCCAAATCAAGAAACGCTTTTCTCAAATGTGGATTTTTTTCACTTTCTACATTCTCACTTGTGGACCACGAATGCGAATGGGAATGCCATTCAGTGGACAGTAATCACTGAAATGTATATGGATTTTTCTGGAACACCCTGTATAATTCAAGTTGTTGGGAAATGAACTGTGTAAATATTACTAGTTTTCTTTAATTTACATTCACTGAACTTTAACCATAAAATGTGAATTAAAAGTACAAGATTCCTGCTGGTGTTGTCAGTCGGACTACTACTATTAATTATCATCATCATCATCATCATCATTATTATTATTATCATCAGTAGTAGTAGTAGTAAACAGTAGTAAATTCATTTTAATTATTAGACTACCTTCGAGTAAACAAGTGAGATTCGCATAAATTTTGGGTTACGTCGTAGCCAAGATGCAACACCGCTACCTGTTAGAGCAGCAACATTAAGCGACTTTGCATCTGTTCATTATAGTTGGATGTATAACCGTCATCCGCGTCCAGATGACGTAGTGATCCGTAGTTCGGATCCCACGGATAAATTTGTAGGTCCTCTCCATCTCTCCGCCAAATGACCTTTGTCGTTACGATGAAGGTTAAACAACCCGAAAAACATTTCTTTCGCATAAATTATCTTTTCGAATCTTAACCGCAAATTTCTGTAAAAAAAAAAATCTTTCAACAGTTTTTTCTTCCTTTACTTCGCAGCATTTCATACACTCACAAAAATTAGTACATATCTTTTGTATACATGT
Organism: Bathynomus jamesi; assembly: GCA_023014485.1. Lineage (NCBI taxonomy): Eukaryota > Metazoa > Arthropoda > Malacostraca > Isopoda > Cirolanidae > Bathynomus > Bathynomus jamesi. Next base: position 236,007 of record JAJOZX010002986.1, read on the forward strand.
ATTATATACACATGTTACCGATAGAGTGGCTAGAAATTAAAGGATTAGAATATTATGAGTACATTAATGCCATATCAAATATCTAAATTGTACAGAAAAATATTGAAAAAAATAGTTGTAAAACTTATTTTTTTCCTTTTTAACAGATTTGATACCGAATTGACTTTTTCGAAAGGGCTTCCGGTAGCTCAGTGGTTTTGGTGGAGACTCTCTGATGAGTGAGCTTTGGGTTCACTCCCGCCTACTGGCTGCTGGCTTGGCTTGCCCTGTCATTGCTCGGGCTAAAGATGACCCTTGAGTACACTCATAGGGAGTATATTTCTGGTTTGGGAAAGTCCATTTTGTGCTAAGTGCAATCAATATATTTTGAAGTAAGTTATTTCAACAAATAAATGTTAATTTCATATCACTCTCACTGCATTGGAAAACGTGTTCATATCTTGAAATCCTAATTCTATCAGGTCATCCCATAAGTAATGTTTTTTACGATAGATTAAGTTTAAACTGGTCCTACTCGGTTTAAGCATAAATTTTCCGAAGGTTATATCTAAGAGGAGATCTATCGTGTTTCGCTACATACTTTGCAGACCTTGACCAGTGAAGACGTGTGTTTTGCTTTATGTGAACCCCTCATAAACATGGCTTTTTGCACCGTTTAGTGACTGGTGATGAAAAGTGGATACTGTACCAGAATGTTAAGTGCCGTCGACAGTGGGTTTCTGCCAGAGAACCAGCGGCACCACAGCCAAAACCAAATCTTCACCCTCGGAAGATGTTGCTTAGTGTTTGGTGGGATAAAGGTGGTGTAATGCACTTTGAAACCTTACCACACAACCAAACAATCACCGCTCAAGTCTACTGTCAACAACTGGATCGATTGAACACTGCACTAAAAGAAAAGATACCTTCTTTGGTTAATCGGAAAGGAATCGTGTTTCACCACGACAACGCACGTCCTCATACCGCTAGGATCACTTCTGCAAAAATTGAGGAGCTTGGGTGGGAAAAACTTCCACATCCTCCAGACCTTGCGCCTTCAGATTATCATCTCTTCAGGAGTCTGCAAAACTATCTTGACGAGAAACAGTATACTTTTTAGATGACCTGCACACCAGTCTTTGTACGTTTTTTGCCTCAAAACCGCCTGAATTTTATAAACATACCATTGAAAAGCTTGTAGGACGTTGGCAGAGTGTCATTGATTCCGATGGAAAATATATACTAGATTAAAAAGTTTCAGTTGAGTTTTTTTTTGTCCTTCAAATTCCGATCTAAAAAACGACATTACTTATGGGATGACCTGATAATATCGAATTGATAAACTATGTTTGACTAACTGTTAAAATTTATATTCCCATACAAAATATAAGAAAAATATGAAGTGCCCCTTCTGTTTTCATTATCATCATCAGCATCATTACTAATTCATGCTCATTACTAATATCGCTAAAAACTCTTAGTTACTAATATCGCTAAAAACTTCTTTACGTTTAAGTAATTGATAAATGGAATAATCTTCCCGCGCCCGTCGTGAACTCTACCAGCATTAATGTGTTTAAGAACCGTCTTGACAGACATTTTAAAAATATTAACGTTGTTTAAAATTTAAAAAAAAAAATTAGCAACAGGAACTCTGGTGGTGGTGGTCGAGGATGAGTCTGTTGACGATGAATGCTAGCTTGTGACATGCCAGCGTGTGATGCCAGCAATAAAATTATTAAAAAAAAAAAAAAATTTAGACTAACACGAACGTAGATGCAGCTCGTAGCGTAAACTAACCCACTTTTTGTTTAACTTTACCTATTTTTTTTTCTTATCCTCTCCTTACTTTGCATGTCTGTAACTCTCTTTTCTTGCATGTTTGTAGTTTGCATGGTATGACAGTGAGTTAAGACTGTGTTTGCATGGTTTGTAAGCGTTCTTATTTTGCTTCTTTTCATCTTCCACCCCTCTCCTATTTTCTCCGACTATTTTTCTGACTTGTCGGCAGTGGCCGGCGGATGATGATGGTGAGTCTTTTTTTTTTCTCTTTTCTGAATGAATGTTAACCCACGAGTGATAGGTGTTCCTCCTTACTTAACCCCTTATTCTCTTCTCTTCTCTTAACCCCCTACTCTTTCCTTTCTCTCGGGCTAACCTTAGAGTGGATCTTAGGGTCTTTGTTAGCCTTAGCTTCTGTAGATCTGTAGATCATCATCACCATATTTAACTTAAACTTGTGACAGTTATAAGCTAATTTAACTTGTGTGATGCCGTCGCAGAAAGCGTCGTGTGTTAGATGTGGGGTGAATCGGTGGTATACGGATTTTAGGGACGATGACGGCGGTCCTATGGCGATTACCGAGAGATCGTTTTTTTTTTTTTTTTGCGAATTAAGGGAGGAAATAGTTGACATAAAACGCAGTGTACTTGACGTAACGGAAAGACTTGCAACGCTTCATGAGGGCAGGAGTAGGGCTACGGTTGACGAAAGCCGAACCAATACTAACGCTGAAGACGTTAGTAATTTGAAGGGTGAGGTGCGTAACCTAGTTTCTAGTTTAGGTAGCTTATCGGGAAGGTAGGGTAGAGTTGAGGTAGGGATGGAACTAGGCCGCGTACGTTAGGTGATAGGAATCCTCCCCCTATCGAGGTTTCGAACCCTTTCGCCCATTTGGAAAGGGACGTGAATGAGGGGGAAACTATTTTAATTGGGGACTCTTTAGTGCGCCACATGGACACAGGGTTCGTTGAACGGCATCCAACCAAGAGGAGGAGGGTCTGTCTTCCAGGGGCCAGGGTTGACAGAGTTAGAGACGAAGTGGATAGGATTGACGTTGCCTCCCGTCACTCGATGTTGGTGACGATGGTAGTGGGCAACGACTCGTATAGGCCCGATACGAGAGTGCCTGACCTTTTGGAGAGATATAGGGGGTTAATTAGGTCCCTAAAGCCAAGATCAGATACGTCTTTAGTTCCAGGTATTACCCCTAGGCACGGGTTGGGTCTTAGGATTACGTCTAAAACGATATTTTTGAATACTAGATTAGAAGAGATTTGTGCTGAGGAAAATGTACCCTTCGTAAAGCTGTGGTCAGATTTCAGTGATCCTAGCCTTTTTATAAAAGATGGGGTGCATTTTAATGAAATAGGAAATGCTAGGCTAGGTAGGTTAATTGACGAAAACGCTAGAAAGCTGTATAGGTCGAAGCCCTCTTTAAACGTTGTGGGTCAGAGGAACGCGGGCCCGACGTGAAAAATAGTTTAAAACTCCGACCCGTGGTAAAAAACAACTTAAACGTCTTTTATTGTAACGCGCGTAGTATTATAAATAAATTAAACGAATTTAAGGCGATAATTTATTCTGGCAACTACGATATAGTTGCTATCACTGAAACGTGGTTAAATACCGTGACTCGGGACTTGTTGGAGGAACTTGAAATACCGGATTTTAAACTCTTTACTAATGATAGGTTACATAGGATTGGTGGAGGCGTTTTGCTGTACATTCGTAATTCCCTTAGGGCTATCGAGGTTAAGATAGATTTTCCGGCAGTAATTAATGCGATATGCATTGAAGTTTGGGCGCATAGTCTTAGTTTCAATTTTGTTGTTGTTTATAGACCTCCCGTTCAACCCCTCGATACCGATACTAGATTTTACATACTTCTTAGTAACTTTATTAATAATCGGGATAGTATAGTTGTCGGGGACTTTAACTGCCCTAACGTCCATTACGAGACTTTTACTGGTAATGTTGGGGGTTTGAGATTGATTGAGTTCATGGAAGATAATTTTTTACGACAGATGGTTACCGAACCAACGCGCGGTGATAATATTTTAGACGGTGATGACGAACGGCGAAAACATATTGTAGTCGAAGGTTTAGAAGTAGGCTAGAGTTTAGTATGCAGTGATCATCAAATTCTTAGGTTTAAGTTATTGATAGAAAACACTAAGGATAGTAACGTAATAGAAGTCCCTGATTTTCGTAGGGCCAATTTTGATAGTTTTGCGGATATGATGAGAGTAGTGGACTGGGTAACTTATTTATGGGTAATGACACAAATTTGCATTGGGAGGCGTTTAAAGATAGTTTCTTGAATATCGAAAGGGAGTTTATTCCTCGTAAGCCCAAAGGCGCTAGAAATCATGGTAGCCCTAAGTGGTGGACTAGGGAAATAGGCGAGTTCATAAACGAGCGTAACAGAGCGTATAGACTTAATAAGCGCAATGGCACGGTAGCTAACGCTAATAGATATATCGAGCTTAGACATCAGGTTAAAAGATCAGTTAGGAATGCTAAGCGTAATTTAGAGATCATCATAACTGCGGATAGTAAACATAACCCAAAGAAGTTTATTGAATACGTGAATAATCGTAAGCCGATAAAAGATAATATAGGCCCTCTCTTGGACGCTAATGGCGCTTTGGCTTCTAACGCTCAGCCGGATATTTTTAATAACTTTTTTGCGACAGTTTTTACCGTAGAAGACGTCAATCATGTCCACGATGTGGACGATATCGTTCCATTTAGCAGTGAACCTATTTTGGATGAAATAACTGTTTACGAGGGTGAGATTGCGCATTATATCGATAAATTAAAAGTTAGCAAGGCTCTAGGCCCTGACGCGTTTTATTCTAGACATCAAAGATTTGAAAGACGTTGTCGTAGGCCCCTTAACGAAGATTTTTAATCAGTCACCCGAAACGGCGATTATTCCTGAAGACTTCAAATTAGTAACGTCACGCCCATTTTTAAAAAAGGCGACCGCACAATAGCTAGCAATTATAGGCCCATTAGCTTAACGTCAATTGTCGGTAAACTTTTGGAATTCGTAGTTAGGGATCGTATCATCGATCACTTAGAAAGTCGAGATTTGATTAATAGTAGTCAGCATGGGTTTCGACGCCATAGATCTTGTTTAACTAATTTGTTAGAATTTTATAACGAAATAGTGCGCGAATACGATAGGCATAGAGTGGCTGACGTTATTTATTTAGATTTTAAAAAAGCTTTCGATAGAGTTCCGCATGGAAGACTAATTGCAAAGGTTAAAGCGCAAGGTATACGCGGTCAGGTAGCTAACTGGTTAGGAATATCTTCGTGCTAGGAAGCAGAGGGTCATTGTTAATGATAGTGAATCGCGGTGGTGGATGTCGGTAGCGGTGTCCCTCAGGGTTCAGTGTTAGGCCCATTGCTATTCGTAATCTACATTAACGACATAGATGTAGGTTTCACTAGTAACGTGTCAAAATTCGCGGACGATACTAAAATAGGCGGTAAAGTTGTTAACGAGGACGATAGAAATAGGCTCCAAGACGATGTAAATAGGATTATGGATTGGACGGATAAGTGGCAGATGCAATTTAACGTAGACAAATGTAAAGTTTTGCATATAGGTTCTCGTAACAACAATTACACGTACACGATGGATGATAGACAGTTAGCGAGCGTTGACGAGGAAGTAGATTTAGGCGTATGCGTATCTAAGGATTTAAAAGTTAAGAACCAGTGCCTGGAGTCTTGCGCAAAAGCTAATAGGATGTTAGGCTACATAGCCCGTAATTTCGAATTTAAATCGAAGAATAATATATTGCCCCTTTACAAGTCCCTAGTCAGGCCTCACTTAGAGTATGCCATTCAGTTTTGGTGCCCGTATTTGCATGAGGATATTGATAGGTTGGAAAGGGTTCAGCGTCGCGCCACGAAACTAATTTCGTTATTGCGCAAAAAATCTTACGAAGATAGGATTAAAGAATATGACTTGCATTCACTCGAAAGTAGCAGATTAAGGGCTTAGCTTATTGAAGTTTTCAAAATCGTTAATAAAATCCATAACGTAAATTTTGACAACCTGTTCACTTTCGATAATAGCAGTACTCGTAATAACGGATTTAAGTTGCGTGGCAGACGTTTCATTACTACAATATCGCTAAAAACTTCTTTACGTTTAATGTACTTGATAAATGGAATAATGTTCCCGCGCCCGTCGTGAACTCTACCAGCGTTAATATGTTTAAAAACCGTTTAGATAGGCATTTTAAAAATATTGACGTTGTTTAATATAATAATAAAACAATCCCCCGTTTCCCTCCGAGCCGCCCCCTTTTCCCTCTGAGCCTCCCCCTTTTCCCTCCGAGCCTCCCCCTTTTCCCTCCGAGCCGCCCCCTTTTCCCTCCGAGCCGCCCCCTTTTCCTCCGAGCCGCCCCCTTTTCCCTCCGAGCTGCCCCCTTTTCCCTCCGAGCCGCCCCCTTTTCCCTCCGAGCTGCCCCCTTTTCCCTCCGAGCCGTCCCCTTTTCCCTCCGAGCCGCCCCCTTTTCCCTCTCCCTCGTTAGAATTATTAACGTTGTTTAATATAATAAAACCATTAGCAACAGGAGCTCTGGGAGTGGTGATCGAGAATGAGTCTGTTGACGATAATGCCAGCTTGTGACATGCCAGCGTGTGATGCCAGCAAAAAAAAAAATTAGAATAACACGAACTTAGATGTAGCTCGTAGTGTAAACTAACCCACTTTTTGTTATTCTCTCTCTCTCTCTCTCTCTCTCTCTCTCTCTCTCTCTCTCTCTCTCTCTCTCTCTCTCTCTCTCTCTCTTATTTGCATGTCTGTAACTCTCTTCATTGCATGTCTGTAGTTTGCATGGCATGATAGTGTTTGAGTTAAGAATGTGTTGCATGGTTTGTAATGCGTTCTTATTTTACTTCTTTTCATCTTTCACCCCTTTCCGGCAGAGTGGGCTGCATCCTCTACCTCCCTATAGAGTGGAGGACTGGTCTGCAACAGCTGGCAGTATTCTCTTCGACTATTTTTCCGACTTATCGGCAGTGGCCGGCGGATGGTGATGGTGTCTTTCTTTCTCTCTTTCTGAATGAATTTTAACCCACGAGTGATAGGTTTTGCTACTTACTTAACCCCTTATTCTCTTCTTTTAACCCCTTACTTTCTTCTTTCTCTCGGGCTAACCTTAGAGTAGATCTTAGGGTCTTTGTTAGCCTTAGCTTCTGTAGATCTGTAGAATATTTTTATATCTATAAGCTAAAAGTTAGCAAGGCTCCAGGCTAGGGTGACAACTTCTTATAGGGATAAAATTTGAAATTCAAAGAAATTTGCCGGCCATTTGTCCAATGCTGCCACCCTATGAGGAAACACCGTAGACGAAATCTCATGGAATTCGGAAAGCATTTAGGGGTGCCTCGAGTCACATGAATGAAACTGTCGCGCGGAAGAAATTTCAAGAATGAACGAGTTTCGACAACGCTTCAAAAACAAAAATGTTTCGAGAATGCAAGTGTATTATATAATTTAATAGAATTGTTTCCTTTGTTTCATACTATAGATTATGCAAATCGATTAATTTATTTCATTAAATTAAAATTTTCATAAATAAATCGTTAAACATATGATGTGTATCAATCTTTGGATGATCAGCTTTTGGTGCTTCAAGTTCATTTTGCATACGACTGCCTGACTGAAAACAACGCTTAGAAGTTCTCTCCCGATTCTTTTAAGATATCTAAGGTAATATTTTTTTTTGATACATTGATTATATTATTGGAAATTGTTCTGGAAAAGTTTCATTAATTGTTGGCATAGTTTGATGTTTAAATTATATAAATTTGGAACTGAATTTGATTTCCTATGATAATATATATACGAGTATATAAATATATATACAGGGCCGTCGAGAGGGGGGGTCAGGGGGGCCAGTGCCCCGGGGCCCGGGTGTCTGGGGGCCCGCAGGAGAATAAAAAAAATCGTAAAAAAATAAATAAGGATCATAATAATCATTAAGAAATTGCGACGTTTTTTTCATTCAGAGCTCCTTACATGTAATTTCCTACATGTAATATCTGAGTATCCTAAAAGTCAACACTAAAATTCATCAATCTGACACATTTTTTCAAATGTAGCTTCCGTTCTCACGCTTTGTGGTATGATCGAAAGTAGCGAAGGTCAATAAACTTGATAAATATTTAACCAAATCTCTCACTTGTGTTTTGGGTGTTGCACGAAGAGGTTTGAAACACTTGAACTATTGAATTACTTAATTTTTATAAAGTTAAATATTATATTATTAAAGTTATACATATATATATATATATATATTATATTAATAGATTTATTGCATATATATAATGCCTTGACACTTGGTGTGGGGGCCCGTAATGTTTGCTAGCCCTGGGGCCCGTTAATGGCTCTCGACGGCCCTGTATATATATATATATATATATATATATATATATATATATATTACAATATAAATGAGATCTTTAAAAATGGAATCATAATACGAAAAAAATTAATGCTTTGATTCTTATTTTAATTTAATATACGTTTCTTTTCTTTTCTTAGGCCCAATGGCGACTACCCGCACAGCGAGTCAAATTTGGCTCATTGGCCATCCCATACCCGAGATCAAGGGCGCACGGCTTCCTTCAATTGGAGACGTTTTACGCCTGTTTTTTCACTTTCACATAGAGCACAAGAAGACAGTGAACGACTCAGCGAAGGAGGTAGCATCATCAGTCATTGGTTACTGGGAGAAATCCCGGATACCTACCATCACAGAGAAGAGCATTGGTCGAAAAGTGGTAGATCTTTTTCTTACTTGGAAGCTTCTCCAGAAAAATCGTGCTCGCGCTACGGAAACCCAGCGGAAAAAAGAAGATGAGTTCCGTGATAATTTGGAAAATCTTTTCGATGTCGCCCACCCTAAAGCGATGAACTTTTGACCATCGAAGAAGATCGAGCCTTCCTTATTGCTCAGCGAGAAAAAGGGAGGAGGGGAGTAATGGGAGGAGTTGACAAGAAAATGGCTCATTCTGTCATGCGTCGGGAACAAACTGAAAGACGCCTAGCTCAGCACCAACCTCAAGCCAATATTACTTTTGAAAATATTGAGCTGGAATCTTCTTCTACGTCTGAAGCACCAAGTTCTGCGCCATCATCTGAAGACTCACCGCCCGCCTCTCCTGAAAAACGCAAGTGTTATGCTCGTGGCACTATCCAAGTCATCACTCCCGAATTGGCAAGTACATTGGATCGCACAGGAATCAGTCATCGTTCAGCACACCGGATTATCGACGCTACGGCTAGAAGCCTCGGCCATAACTCACAAAAACTCGCGCTCAACTATGAAACCATTAGAAAATCACGAGAAAGGCTCCGTTCGGCGACGGCAGAAAAGATTAAACAAAGGTTCACACCCAACGAAGTGCTCACTGTTCACTGGGACGGAAAAATTCTACCAGACGATGAAGGTGGTCGGTGTGACCGACTAGCCATTTTCGTAACCGGAGTTGATACCGAGAAGCTCTTGGGTGTACCTAAGCTGACATCAGGAACGGGTGAGGTCATCGCCTCGGTGGTACATGCTGCGCTCAAAGAATGGAATGTGTCAGAAAAGGTATCAGCTATGAGCTTCGACACTACAGCTTCAAATACTGGTTACTTGTCTGGGGCATGCGTAATTTTGGAGCAGAAACTCGGCCGCCGACTCTTATACCTTGCATGTCGCCATCACGTCCTAGAACTTGTCGTTGAGAAGGCGTACATGGAATGCATGGGACCATCATCTGGTCCAGATATCCTCCTATTCTGCCGCTTCAAAGAGACGTGGAATACAACTTGCCAAGATAAGTACAAGACCCTGTCAGACCTTCCATCGAGTTTGAATGAGAATCGAGAAGAACTGATCGTTTGCTGGAATCTATATCTGACAAAACATCAGCCGAGGGATGATTACCGTGAATTCTTGGAGTTGTCGATTACAATCCTTGGAGGTAATTTACCTAACTTTAGGTTTCGGCGACCTGGAGCACTTCACCGAGCACGTTGGATGGCAAAAGTAATTTATTCATTAAAAATCCTGCTGCTTTCCCATCAGTTCAGACTTACAACTCGTGAAATGTCTGGCTTAAAACGATTTGTATTTTTTGCCCTGGAGTTATATGTCAGGGCGTGGTTCACGGCCAGCAGTCCTTCATCTGCTCCCGCGAACGATTTGAAGCTTCTTCAAGACCTAGCAAAGTACCACGATGAAAAGATCTCAGCATCCTGCCTTAGTGTCCTCGGTCGTCACTTATGGTACCTCAGCGAGTACTTGATTGGTCTCGCACTCTTTGATAAAGGTATCAATGCAACGACGAAAAAGAATATCGCTCGATCAATCCTCGAAAAAGAAGCTGCTGAAGATCCTCCAAAGCGAGCCCCAATACCTGCTGTTTCTTCCATTTCAAGAAAGCAGCTCTCGGACTTTGCCTCGAAAGGATCAAAGCTTCTCTTTGAACTCCTAAAAATTAATGATGGTTTCTTGTCCAAGGAACCAGAGACCTGGCCGGACGACGAAGATTTCAAGACTGGTTTGACTATAGTTGAAGGACTAAAAGTCGTCAATGACATGGCAGAGAGGGGAATTGCCTTGATCCAGGCCTTCAATACAAAGATTACGAAGAATGAAGAACAGCGCCAACATCTCTTGCAGGTTGTTGAGGATCATAGGAAGTCTCAGCCTGGTACACTGAAAAAGGGGTATGGCTTGAGGAAAAGCAAGAATTAATGGGTGGTCTACAATTGAATGAAAGACACCCTGGAATATATTTAGTAAATATATTATTTACTTAATACGATTGGAGTACGCCTGCACTTAAACCTTATGAACTAAAACTAACGTTTATTTACATTAATTAAAAAAAATATTAATTTATTTTTACTAGGTAATGAAATTAATTTTTGTTATAAGGAGAATTATTTACCTCACTTGAGACACCCTTAAATATTATCTGAATGACCTAATATTTACAGTACATTGTTTTCTCATGTAGTAGCAGCATTGAACAAATGGCCAATAAAAAACTCCAACTTTCGATTTTTATTGTCACCCTACTCCAGGCCCTTACGCACTTTATCCTAGACATCTGAAAGATTTGAAAGACGTTATCGTAGGGCCCCTAACGAAGATTTTTAATCAGTCACTGGAAACGGGGATTATTCCTGAACACTTCAAATTAGCTAACGTTACGCCCATTTTTAAAAAAGGCGACCGCACAGTAGCTAGCAATTATAGGCCTATTAGCGTAACGTCAATTGTCGGTAAACTTTTGGAATCCGTAGTTAGGGATCGTATCATCGATCACTTAGAAAGTCGCGATTTGATTAATAGTAGTCAGCATGGGTTTCGACGCCACAGATCTTGTTTAACTAATTTGTTAGAATTTTATAACGAAATAGTGCGCGAATACGATAGGCATAGAGCGGCTGACGTTATTTATTTAGACTTCAGAAAAGCGTTCGATAGAGTTCCGCATAGAATATTAATTGCGAAGGTTAAAGCGTACGGTATCCGCGGTCAGGTAGCTAACTGGTTAGAGGAATGGCTTCGTGCTAGGAAACAGAGGGTCGTTGTTAACGGTAGTGAATCGGGTTGGTTGGATATCGGTAGCGGTGTCCCTCAGGGTTCAGTGTTAGGCCCATTGCTATTCGTAATCTACATTAACGATATAGATGTAGGTTTCACTAGTAACGTGTCAAAATTCGCGGACGATACTAAAATAGGCGGTAAAGTAAGTTCTTAACATGGACGATAGAAATAGGCTCCAAGGCGATATAAATAGGATTATGGAGTGGACGGATAAGTGGCAGATGCAATTTAACGTAGACAAATGTAAAGTTTTGCATATAGGTTCTCGTAACAATTACACGTACACGATGGATGATAGACAGTTAGCGACCATTGACGAGGAAGTAGATTTAGGCGTACGTGTATCTAAGGATTTAAAAGTTAGGAACCAGTGCCTGGAGTCTTGCGCAAAAGCTAATACGATGTTAGGCTTCATAGCGCGTAATTTCGAATTTAAATCGAAGAATATTACATTGCCCCTTTACAAGTCCCTAGTCAGGCCTCATTTAGAATATGCCGTTCAGTTTTGGTGCCCGTATTTGCATGAGGATATTGATAGTTGGAAAGGGTTCAGCGTTGCGCCACGAAACTAATTCCGTCATTGCGCAACAAGTCTAACGAAGATACTGTAGGATTAAAGAGTTCGACTTGCATTCACTCGAAACTAGGAGATTAAGGGGTAGCTTATTGAAGTTTTCAAAATCGTTAATAAAATCGATAACGTAAATTTTGACAAACTGTTCACTTTCGATAATAGCAATACTCGTAATAACGGATTTAAGTTGCGTCACTTGCGTGGCAGACGTTTCATTACTAATATCGCTAAAAACTTTTTTACGTTTAAAGTAATGGATAAATGGAATAATGTTCCCGCGGCTGTCGTGAACTCTACCAGCGTTAATATTTTTAAAAACCGTTTAGTTAGGCATTTTAAAAATATTAACGGTATTTAAAATAAAAAAAATAATTATCAACAGGAGCTCTGGGGGTAATGGTCGAGGATGAGTCTGTTGACGATTAATGCCAGCTTGTGACATGCCAGCGTGTGATATGCCAGCAAAAAAAAAAATTAGACTAACATGAACTTCGATGTAGCTCGTAGCGTAAACTAACACACGTTTTGTTATACTCTTTATACTTTTTTTTTCTTAGCCTCTCCTTACTTGCATGTTTGTAACTCTCTTTACTTGCAAGTCTGTAGTTTGCATGGTATGATACTGTTTGAGTTAAGACTGTGTTTGCATGGTTTGTAAGCGTTCTTATTTTACTTGTTTTCATCTTTCACACCTTTCCTATTCTCTTCAACTATTTTTCCGACTTGTCGGCTTGTCGGCTTTGATTCTTATTTTAATTTAATATACGTTTCTTTTCTTTTCTTAGGCCCAATGGCGACTACCCGCACAGCGAGTCAAATTTGGCTCATTGGCCATCCCATACCCGAGATCAAGGGCGCACGGCTTCCTTCAATTGGAGACGTTTTACGCCTGTTTTTTCACTTTCACATAGAGCACAAGAAGACAGTGAACGACTCAGCGAAGGAGGTAGCATCATCAGTCATTGGTTACTGGGAGAAATCCCGGATACCTACCATCACAGAGAAGAGCATTGGTCGAAAAGTGGTAGATCTTTTTCTTACTTGGAAGCTTCTCCAGAAAAATCGTGCTCGCGCTACGGAAACCCAGCGGAAAAAAGAAGATGAGTTCCGTGATAATTTGGAAAATCTTTTCGATGTCGCCCACCCTAAAGCGATTGAACTTTTGACCATCGAAGAAGATCGAGCCTTCCTTATTGCTCAGCGAGAAAAAGGGAGGAGGGGAGTAATGGGAGGAGTTGACAAGAAAATGGCTCATTCTGTCATGCGTCGGGAACAAACTGAAAGACGCCTAGCTCAGCACCAACCTCAAGCCAATATTACTTTTAAAAATATTGAGCTGGAATCTTCTTCTACGTCTGAAGCACCAAGTTCTGCGCCATCATCTGAAGACTCACCGCCCGCCTCTCCTGAAAAACGCAAGTGTTATGCTCGTGGCACTATCCAAGTCATCACTCCCGAATTGGCAAGTACATTGGATCGCACAGGAATCAGTCATCGTTCAGCACACCGGATTATCGACGCTACGGCTAGAAGCCTCGGCCATAACTCACAAAAACTCGCGCTCAACTATGAAACCATTAGAAAAATCACGAGAAAGGCTCCGTTCGGCGACGGCAGAAAAGATTAAACAAAGGTTCACACCCAACGAAGTGCTCACTGTTCACTGGGACGGAAAAATTCTACCAGACGATGAAGGTGGTCGGTGTGACCGACTAGCCATTTTCGTAACCGGAGTTGATACCGAGAAGCTCTTGGGTGTACCTAAGCTGACATCAGGAACGGGTGAGGTCATCGCCTCGGTGGTACATGCTGCGCTCAAAGAATGGAATGTGTCAGAAAAGGTATCAGCTATGAGCTTCGACACTACAAGCTTCAAATACTGGTTACTTGTCTGGGGCATGCGTAATTTTGGAGCAGAAACTCGGCCGCCGACTCTTATACCTTGCATGTCGCCATCACGTCCTAGAACTTGTCGTTGAGAAGGCGTACATGGAATGCATGGGACCATCATCTGGTCCAGATATCCTCCTATTCTGCCGCTTCAAAGAGACGTGGAATACAACTTGCCAAGATAAGTACAAGACCCTGTCAGACCTTCCATCGAGTTTGAATGAGAATCGAGAAGAACTGATCGTTTGCTGGAATCTATATCTGACAAAACATCAGCCGAGGGATGATTACCGTGAATTCTTGGAGTTGTCGATTACAATCCTTGGAGGTAATTTACCTAACTTTAGGTTTCGGCGACCTGGAGCACTTCACCGAGCACGTTGGATGGCAAAAGTAATTTATTCATTAAAAATCCTGCTGCTTTCCCATCAGTTCAGACTTACAACTCGTGAAATGTCTGGCTTAAAAACGATTTGTATTTTTGCCCTGGAGTTATATGTCAGGGCGTGGTTCACGGCCAGCAGTCCTTCATCTGCTCCCGCGAACGATTTGAAGCTTCTTCAAGACCTAGCAAAGTACCACGATGAAAAGATCTCAGCATCCTGCCTTAGTGTCCTCGGTCGTCACTTATGGTACCTCAGCGAGTACTTGATTGGTCTCGCACTCTTTGATAAAGGTATCAATGCAACGACGAAAAAGAATATCGCTCGATCAATCCTCGAAAAAGAAGCTGCTGAAGATCCTCCAAAGCGAGCCCCAATACCTGCTGTTTCTTCCATTTCAAGAAAGCAGCTCTCGGACTTTGCCTCGAAAGGATCAAAGCTTCTCTTTGAACTCCTAAAAATTAATGATGGTTTCTTGTCCAAGGAACCAGAGACCTGGCCGGACGACGAAGATTTCAAGACTGGTTTGACTATAGTTGAAGGACTAAAAGTCGTCAATGACATGGCAGAGAGGGGAATTGCCTTGATCCAGGCCTTCAATACAAAGATTACGAAGAATGAAGAACAGCGCCAACATCTCTTGCAGGTTGTTGAGGATCATAGGAAGTCTCAGCCTGGTACACTGAAAAAGGGGTATGGCTTGAGGAAAAGCAAGAATTAATGGGTGGTCTACAATTGAATGAAAGACACCCTGGAATATATTTAGTAAATATATTATTTACTTATTACGATTGGAGTACGCCTGCACTTAAACCTTATGAACTAAAACTAACGTTTATTTACATTAATTAAAAAAAATATTAATTTATTTTTACTAGGTAATGATAATTAATTTTTGTTATAAGGAGAATTATTTACCTCACTTGAGACACCCTTAAATATTATCTGAATGACCTAATATTTACAGTACATTGTTTTCTCATGTAGTAGCAGCATTGAACAAATGGCCAATAAAAAACTCCAACTTTCGATTTTTATTGTCACCCTACTCCAGGCCCTTACGCACTTTATCCTAGACATCTGAAAGATTTGAAAGACGTTATCGTAGGGCCCCTAACGAAGATTTTTAATCAGTCACTGGAAACGGGGATTATTCCTGAACACTTCAAATTAGCTAACGTTACGCCCATTTTAAAAAAGGCGACCGCACAGTAGCTAGCAATTATAGGCCTATTAGCGTAACGTCAATTGTCGGTAAACTTTTGGAATCCGTAGTTAGGGATCGTATCATCGATCACTTAGAAAGTCGCGATTTGATTAATAGTAGTCAGCATGGGTTTCGACGCCACAGATCTTGTTTAACTAATTTGTTAGAATTTTATAACGAAATAGTGCGCGAATACGATAGGCATAGAGCGGCTGACGTTATTTATTTAGACTTCAGAAAAGCGTTCGATAGAGTTCCGCATAGAATATTAATTGCGAAGGTTAAAGCGTACGGTATCCGCGGTCAGGTAGCTAACTGGTTAGAGGAATGGCTTCGTGCTAGGAAACAGAGGGTCGTTGTTAACGGTAGTGAATCGGGGTGGTTGGATATCGGTAGCGGTGTCACTCAGGGTTCAGTGTTAGGCCCATTGCTATTCGTAATCTACATTAACGATATAGATGTAGGTTTCACTAGTAACGTGTCAAAATTCGCGGACGATACTAAAATAGGCGGTAAAGTAAGTTCTTAACATGGACGATAGAAATAGGCTCCAAGGCGATATAAATAGGATTATGGAGTGGACGGATAAGTGGCAGATGCAATTTAACGTAGACAAATGTAAAGTTTTGCATATAGGTTCTCGTAACAATTACACGTACACGATGGATGATAGACAGTTAGCGACCATTGACGAGGAAGTAGATTTAGGCGTACGTGTATCTAAGGATTTAAAAGTTAGGAACCAGTGCCTGGAGTCTTGCGCAAAAGCTAATACGATGTTAGGCTTCATAGCGCGTAATTTCGAATTTAAATCGAAGAATATTACATTGCCCCTTTACAAGTCCCTAGTCAGGCCTCATTTAGAATATGCCGTTCAGTTTTGGTGCCCGTATTTGCATGAGGATATTGATAGTTGGAAAGGGTTCAGCGTTGCGCCAAGAAACTAATTCCGTCATTGCGCAACAAGTCTAACGAAGATACTGTAGGATTAAAGAGTTCGACTTGCATTCACTCGAAACTAGGAGATTAAGGGGGTAGCTTATTGAAGTTTTCAAAATCGTTAATAAAATCGATAACGTAAATTTTGACAAACTGTTCACTTTCGATAATAGCAATACTCGTAATAACGGATTTAAGTTGCGTCACTTGCGTGGCAGACGTTTCATTACTAATATCGCTAAAAACTTTTTTACGTTTAAAGTAATGGATAAATGGAATAATGTTCCCGCGGCTGTCGTGAACTCTACCAGCGTTAATATTTTTAAAAACCGTTTAGTTAGGCATTTTAAAAATATTAACGGTATTTAAAATAAAAAAAATAATTATCAACAGGAGCTCTGGGGGTAATGGTCGAGGATGAGTCTGTTGACGATTAATGCCAGCTTGTGACATGCCAGCGTGTGATATGCCAGCAAAAAAAAAAATTAGACTAACATGAACTTCGATGTAGCTCGTAGCGTAAACTAACACACGTTTTGTTATACTCTTTATACTTTTTTTTCTTAGCCTCTCCTTACTTGCATGTTTGTAACTCTCTTTACTTGCAAGTCTGTAGTTTGCATGGTATGATACTGTTTGAGTTAAGACTGTGTTGCATGGTTTGTAAGCGTTCTTATTTTACTTGTTTTCATCTTTCACACCTTTCCTATTCTCTTCAACTATTTTTCCGACTTGTCGGCTTGTCGGCTTTGATTCTTATTTTAATTTAATATACGTTCTTTTCTTTTCTTAGGCCCAATGGCGACTACCCGCACAGCGAGTCAAATTTGGCTCATTGGCCATCCATACCCGAGATCAAGGGCGCACGGCTTCCTTCAATTGGAGACGTTTTACGCCTGTTTTTTCACTTTCACATAGAGCACAGAGAAGACAGTGAACGACTCAGCGAAGGAGGTAGCATCATCAGTCATTGGTTACTGGGAAAATCCCGGATACCTACCATCACAGAGAAGAGCATTGGTCGAAAAGTGGTAGATCTTTTTCTTACTTGGAAGCTTCTCCAGAAAATCGTGCTCGCGCTACGGAAACCCAGCGGAAAAAAGAAGATGAGTTCCGTGATAATTTGGAAAATCTTTTCGATGTCGCCCACCCTAAGCGATTGAACTTTTTGACCATCGAAGAAGATCGAGCCTTCCTTATTGCTCAGCGAGAAAAAGGGAGGAGGGGAGTAATGGGAGGAGTTGACAAGAAAATGGCTCATTCTGTCATGCGTCGGGAACAAACTGAAAGACGCCTAGCTCAGCACCAACCTCAAGCCAATATTACTTTTAAAATATTGAGCTGGAATCTTCTTCTACGTCTGAAGCACCAAGTTCTGCGCCATCATCTGAAGACTCACCGCCCGCCTCTCCTGAAAAACGCAAGTGTTATGCTCGTGGCACTATCCCAAGTCATCACTCCCGAATTGGCAAGTACATTGGATCGCACAGGAATCAGTCATCGTTCAGCACACCGGATTATCGACGCTACGGCTAGAAGCCTCGGCCATAACTCACAAAAACTCGCGCTCAACTATGAAACCATTAGAAATCACGAGAAGGCTCCGTTCGGCGACGGCAGAAAAGATTAAACAAAGGTTCACACCCAACGAAGTGCTCACTGTTCACTGGGACGGAAAAATTCTACCAACGATGAAGGTGGTCGGTGTGACCGACTAGCCATTTTCGTAACCGGAGTTGATACCGAGAAGCTCTTGGGTGTACCTAAGCTGACATCAGGAACGGGTGAGGTCATCGCCTCGGTGGTACATGCTGCGCTCAAAGAATGGAATGTGTCAGAAAAGGTATCAGCTATGAGCTTCGACACTACAGCTTCAAATACTGGTTACTTGTCTGGGGCATGCGTAATTTTGGAGCAGAAACTCGGCCGCCGACTCTTATACCTTGCATGTCGCCCATCACGTCCTAGAACTTGTCGTTGATAAGGCGTACATGGAATGCATGGGACCATCATCTGGTCCAGATATCCTCCTATTCTGCCGCTTCAAAGAGACGTGGAATACAACTTGCCAAGATAAGTACAAGACCCTGTCAGACCTTCCATCGAGTTTGAATGAGAATCGAAAAGAACTGATCGTTTGCTGGAATCTATATCTGACAAAACATCAGCCGAGGGATGATTACCGTGAAATTCTTGGAGTGTCGATTACAATCCTTGGAGGTAATTTACCTAACTTTAGGTTTCGGCGACCTGGAGCACTTCACCGAGCACGTTGGATGGCAAAAGTAATTTATTCATTAAAAATCCTGCTGCTTTCCCATCAGTTCAGACTTACAAACTCGTGAAATGTCTGCTTAAACGATTTGTATTTTTGCCATGGAGTTATATGTCAGGGCGTGGTTCACGGCCAGCAGTCCTTCATCTGCTCCCGCGAACGTTTGAAAGCTTCTTCAAGACCTAGCAAAGTACCACGATGAAAAAAGATCTCAGCATCCTGCCTTAGTGTCCTCGGTCGTCACTTATGGTACCTCAGCGAGTACTTGATGGTCTCGCACTCTTTGATAAGGTATCAATGCAACGACGAAAAAGAATATCGCTCGATCAATCCTCGAAAAAAGAACTGCTGAAGATCTCCAAAGCGAGCCCCAATACTGCTGTTTCTTCCATTCAAGAAAGCAGCTCTCGGACTTTGCCTCGAAGATCAAAGCTTCTCTTTGAACTCCTAAAAATTAATGATGGTTTCTTGTCCAAGGAACCAGAGACCTGGCCGGACGACGAAGATTTCAAGACTGGTTTTGACTATAGTTGAAGGACTAAAAGTCGTCAATGACATGGCAGAGAGGGGAATTGCCTTGATCCAGCCTTCAATACAAAGATTACGAAGAATGAAGAACAGCGCCAACATCTCTTGCAGGTTGTTGAGGATCATAGGAAGTCTCAGCCTGGTACACTGAAAAAGGGGTATGGCTTGAGGAAAAGCAAGAATTAATGGGTGGTCTACAATTGAATGAAAGACACCCTGGAATATATTTAGTAAATCTATTATTTACTTATTACGATTGGAGTACGCCTGCACTTAAACCTTATGAACTAAAACTAACGTTTATTTACATTAATTAAAAAAAATATTAATTTATTTTTACTAGGTAATGATAATTAATTTTTGTTATAAGGAGAATTATTTACCTCACTTGAGACACCCTTAAATATTATCTGAATGACCTAATATTTACAGTACCTTGTTTTCCTCATGTAGTAGCAAGCATTGAACAAATGGCCAATAAAAAACTCCAACTTTCGATTTTTTATTGTCACCCTACTCCAGGCCCTTACGCACTTTATCCTAGACATCTGAAAGATTTGAAAGACGTTATCGTAGGGCCCCTAACGAAGATTTTAATCGTCACTGGAAACGGGGATTTATCCTGAACACTTCAAATTAGCTAACGTTACGCCCATTTTTAAAAAAGGCGACCGCACAGTAGCTAGCAATTATAGGCCCTATTAGCGTAACGTCAATTGTCGGTAAACTTTGGAATCCGTAGTTAGGGATCGTATCATCGATCACTTAGAAGTCGCGATTTGATTAATAGTAGTCAGCATGGGTTTCGACGCCACAGATCTTGTTTAACTAATTTGTTAGAATTTTATAACGAAATAGTGGCGCGAATACGATAGGCATAGAGCGGCTGACGTTATTTATTTAGACTTCAGAAAAGCGTTTCGATAGAGTTCCGCATAGAATATTAATGCGAAGGTTAAAGCGTACGGTATCCGCGGTCAGGTAGCTAAACTGGTTAGAGGAATGGCTTCGTGCTAGGAAACAGAGGGTCGTTGTTAACGGTAGTGAATCGGGGTGGTTGGATATCGTAGCGGTGTCACTCAGGGTTCAGTGTTAGGCCCATTGCTATTCGTAATCTACATTAACGATATAGATGTAGGTTTCACTAGTAACGTGTCAAAATTCGCGGACGATACTAAAATAGGCGGTAAAGTAAGTTTCTTAACATGGACGATAGAAATAGGCTCCAAGGCGATATAAATAGGATTATGGAGTGGACGATAAGTGGCAGATGCAATTTAAGTAGACAAATGTAAAGTTTTGCATATAGGTTCTCGTAACAATTACACGTACACGATGGATGATAGACAGTTAGCGACCATTGACGAGGAAGTAGATTTAGGCGTACGTGTATCTAAGGATTTAAAAGTTAGGACCAGTGCCTGGAGTCTTGCGCAAAAAGCTAATACGATGTTAGGCTTCATAGCGCGTAATTTCGAATTTAAATCGAAGAATATTACATTGCCCCTTTACAAGTCCCTAGTCAGGCCTCATTTAGAATATGCCGTTCAGTTTGGTGCCCGTATTTGCTGAGGATATTGATAGTTGGAAAGGGTTCAGCGTTGCGCCACGAAACTAATTCGTCATTGCGCAACAAGTCTAACGAAGATACTGTAGATTAAAGAGTTCGACTTGCATTCACTCGAAACTAGGAGATTAAGGGGTAGCTTATTGAAGTTTTCAAAATCGTTAATAAAATCGATAACGTAAATTTTGACAAACTGTTCACCTTCGATAATAGCAATACTCGTAATAACGGATTTAAGTTGCGTCACTTGCGTGGCAGACGTTTCATTACTAATATCGCTAAAAACTTTTTACGTGTAAAGTAATGGATAAATGGAATAATGTTCCCGCGGCTGTCGTGAACTCTACCAGCGTTAATATTTTTAAAAACCGTTTAGTTAGGCATTTTAAAAATATTAACGGTATTTAAATAAAAAAAATAATTATCAACGGAGCTCTGGGGTAATGGTCGAGGATGAGTCTGTTGACGATTAATGCCAGCTTGTGACATGCCAGCGTGTGATATGCCAGCAAAAAAAAAAAAAATTAGACTAACATGAACTTCGATGTAGCTCGTAGCGTAAACTAACACACGTTTTGTTATACTCTGTTATACTTTTTTTTTCTTAGCCTCTCCTTACTTGCATGTTTGTAACTCTCTTTACTTGCAAGTCTGTAGTTTGCATGGTATGATACTGTTTGAGTAAGACTGTGTTTTGCATGGTTTGTAAGCGTTTCTTATTTTACTTGTTTCATCTTTCACACCTTTCCTATTCTCTTCAACTATTTTTCCGACTTGTCGGCAGTGGCCGGCAGATGATGATGGTGAGTTTTTCTTTCTCTTTTTTCTGAATGAATGTTAACCCACGAATGATAGGTTTTGCTACTTACTTAACACCTTATTCTCTTCTTTTAACTCCCAATTCTCTTCTTTTAACTCCTCCTTTCTTCTTTCTCTCAGGCTAACCTTAGAGTGGATCTTAGGGTCTTTGTTAGCCTTAGCTTCTGTAGATCTGTAGATCATCATCATCACAATTAAATTCCGATCCAACACCGAGTTTATTGCATGGGTAACCATCAAATGTAAATCCAGAAGCACTTACAGTAAGAACCGAAATGTAAATACTGTATATTTACGATCGAATTTGTAAACCTTATTCGTACTTCTTATTCAAACCAACCTATTTCTTTTCTAACTTTTTTATAATAAATTTACCAGAGAAAAAATATTGCCAATTTTTCTTTCATTGTTAAGTAAAATTGGAAGACCTACTTTTTACTGTTCTCAACGGTAAATTCTTTCGAAGAAAATTTAATATTGACACATTTAATTCTTTGTCAACACCAAAGTTTTCACCTGAAGAGACATTTCCGTAATAGAATTTTTATTACATGCCAAAACATTGAAAAGTTTATATATATATATATATATATATATATATATATATATATATATAACCATCCATGCATTCATAGTTTAAATGGAAGTATGAAGAGCTAAACATCTTTTTACATTCCGTCCATACCCCCATTTCAAGGTACGAACAGCTCGCAGCAGCATTGCCAAGCAAATAAAGGGTCAAAGTACTGACAAGACTTTTGTACGTGGTTCATCACCATTGTTCTGTGTTAGTTTTTAGTCCAAAAACCACCCATATCTGTGTTCAATTTATTGTAAATTTCATTAGTTTGCATTGCAGACACCCCCTATTATTATCAGTCCTGGTGCATGATTCTTCAGGAGCAAGAGGCAGCGTAGGTTTGTGTTTCCTCTCTAAGGCAGCACAAATATATGTGTATATACACACCTTCCCTTACTTTTACAAAGTTTCGAACGACAGTTCAGGATTGACCTGCGATCGACCACTCTGCAGCATTCGGCCTCATTTCCGGAATTTGGTGTAGAAGGGAATTGGTTTCCGCTCTCCTCCCACCCTCATAGCCAGCCACGCATGGCTGGTCAGGGATTTTACATAAAGAACCTGTCCATTTCAGGTTAGTGTGTTGGAGGTTCTTTTGGCACAGTATTGAAAAATTTCGAGCCTCGTATTCTGAGGGTATTTTCCACCCTCGTTTTCATGGCTCACTCTCTCACCGCAGCTGGGACAGCACAGAATCTGCCTCTTCTCTCATTCCAATTTGTTTCTATTTCATTACTAAGGTTTAGAACACAACCTTGAGTATTTTCTATACGAATATGACTGTGTACCGCTCGCCAGAAAGTAGAGTTTCAGGGATTGTAATAGAAACCATTAATCTTTCTCTTTCGTTTCCTCTATCTTAGACGTAAATGTCCTCTGTATGGCTTCTATGTTTGTAATGTCTGTTTGACTGTATGGGCTTCAGTACTGAGCAATACTCAGTTAATTATTGGTAGGACTAAACTCTTCTATAACGTTAACATGATGTTTGCTTTCCTGCTGTGGATAATTCCCATTACTTTATTGCAAAATTTTGTTGTTCGTGCACAGAGTTAATGAACTGAGAGGACATCACATAGAATAGATCATGTTTTGCACTAAGGCAGGGGTCACCAATCTGGGCGGTAGCGCCCACTAGTGGGCTCACATTAAAGGTAATTAAACATTTATTTCATTATTTATTTTATCGATTATGTTGATTTATTCTTTTTGATCTAAGGTGGGCGATAAGCTTTTTTAATTTTCAAAAAATCGTAAAAGTGGGCGATGAACAAAAAAAAGGTTGGTGACCCCTGCACAAAGGGACTGATTCTCCATATGTAGAGAAAGTACAGTAAAGATTTCATGCTTTTATTTCAGTTTATAAAAAAAATACAAACTTTTTAAAGTGTCAAATGTTTAAAAATCACCCGATATATATATATATATATATGGTTCCCTGAGTTTTTTATGATACACACAGACCGTGCATGGAAAAAGGAACTCTTCTGGGATAATTAAATGCACTATAGTCCGAATAAGTAATGGTAAATGACAAACACCATAGTTTTTCTTTTTCATGATGCAAGCCCGACGTGGGCAACGGGTCTCTCGCAAAGAGGTCCCATAAATATAGCTTCCCTCACCAGCTATCTCCAAAGCAGGCACGATCTAGCTTTGGGACATGGATCTAGGGTTAAAGCAGCCTAGCCCCACTACAATTGGAACCTCAATATAAGTAAAAGACTCGTTGCATTCACGTCGGATTGAATAAATCAAAGAAAAAGGGCTAACTATTATATTTTTAGCCAAAACCAAAACTTAAACCTCAACTGGCAGAATTGAGCGTCCACTTTTCAAGGCACATAACATGTCCGTTTCATGATGGGAATGAACTCAGAATGGTTCCCTGAGTTTTTTATGATACACACAGACCGTGCATGGAACAAGGAACTCTTCTGGGATAATTAAATCCACTATAGTCCGAATAAGTAATGGTAAATGACAAATACCATAGTTTTTCTTTTCATGATGCAAGCCCGACGTGGGCAACGGGTCTCTCGCAAAGAGGTCACATAAATATAGCTTCCCTCACCAGCTATCTGCAAAGCAGACAGGATCCAGCTTTGGGACATGGATCTATTGAGGTTATATTGAGGTTCTAAATGTAGTGGAGCTAGGCTGCTTTAACCCTAGATCCATGTCCCAAAGCTGGATCCTGTCTGCTTTGCAGATAGCTGGTGAGGGAAGCTATATTTATGGGACCTCTTTGCGAAAGACCCGTTGCCCACGTCGGGCTTGCATCATGAAAAAGAAAAACTATGGTATTTGTCATTCACCATTACTTATTCGGACTATAGTGGATTTAATTATCCCAGAAGAGTTCCTTGTTCCATGCACTGCACGGTCTGTGTGTATCATAAAAAACTCAGGGAACCATTCTGAGTTCATTCCCATCATGAAACGGACATGTTATGTGCCTTGAAAAGTGGACGCTCAATTCTGCCAGTTGAGGTTTAAGTTTTTGTTTTGGCTAAAAATATAATAGTTACCCCTTTTTCTTTGAATTATTCAATCTGACGTGAATGCAACGAGTCTTTTACTTATATTGAGGTTCTAAATGTAGTGGGGCTAGGCTGCTTTAACCCTAGATCCATGTCCCAAAGCTGGATCCTGTCTGCTTTGCAGATAGCTGATGAGGGAAGCTATATTTATGGGACCTCTTTGCGAGAGACCCGTTGCCCACGTCGGGCTTGTATCATGAAAAAGAAAAACTATGGTATTTGTCATTTACCATTACTTATTCGGACTATAGTGGATTTAATTATCCCAGAAGAGTTCCTTGTTCCATGCACGGTCTGTATGATCATAAAAAACTCAGGGAACCATTCTGAGTTCATTCCTATCATGAAAAGGACATGTTATGTGCCATGAAAAGTGGACGCTCAATTCTGCCAGTTGAGGTTTAAGTTTTTGTTTTGGCTAAAAATATAATAGTTAGCCCTTTTTCTTTGATTTATTCAATCCGACGTGAATGCAACGAGTCTTTTACTTATATTGAGGTTCTATATGTAATGGGGCTAGGCTGCTTTAACCCTAGATCCATGTCCCAAAGCTGGATCCTGTCTGCTTTGCAGATAGCTGGTGAGGGAAGCTATATTTATGGGACCTCTTTGCGAGAGACCCGTTGCCCACGTCGGGCTTGCATCATGAAAAATAAAAACTATGGTATTTGTCATTTACCATTACTTATTCGGACTATAGTGGATTTAATTATCCCAGAAGAGTTCGTTGTTCCATGCACGGTCTGTGTGTATCATAAAATACTCAGGGAACCATTCTGAGTTCAATCCCATCATGAAACGGACATGTTATGTGCCTTGAAAAGTGGACGCTCAATTCTGCCAGTTGAGGTTTAAGTTTTGGTTTTGGCTAAAAATATAATAGTTACCCCTTTTTCTTTGATTTATTCAATCCGACGTGAATGCAACGAGTCTCTTACTTATATTGAGGTTCTAAATGTAGTGGGGCTAGGCTGCTTTAACCCTAGATCCATGTCCCAAAGCTGGATCCTGTCTGCTTTGCAGATAGCTGGTGAGGGAAGCTATATTTATGGGACCTCTTTATGGGACCTCTTTGCGAGGTCTTCTGGGATAATTAAATCCACTATAGTCCGAATAAGTAATGGTAAATGACAAACACCATAGTTTTTCTTTTTCATGATGCAAGCCCGACGTGGGCAACGGGTCTCTCGCAAAGAGGTCCCATAAATATAGCTTCCCTCACCAGCTATCTGCAAAGCAGACAGCATCCAGCTTTGGAACATGGATCTAGAGTTAAAGCAGCCTAGCCCCACTACATTTAGAACCTCAATATAAGTAAAAGACTCGTTGCATTCACGTCGGATTGAATAAATCAAAGAAAAAGGGGTAACTATTATATTTTTAGCCAAAACCAAAACTTAAACCTCAACTGGCAGAATTGAGCGTCCACTTTTCAAGGCACATAACATGTCCGTTTCATGATGGGAATGAACTCAGAATGGTTCCCTGAGTTTTTTATGATACACACAGACCGTGCATGGAACAAGGAACTCTTCTGGGATAATTAAATCCACTATAGTCCGAATAAGTAATGGTAAATGACAAATACCATAGTTTTTCTTTTTCATGATGCAAGCCCGACGTGGGCAACGGGTCTCTCGCAAAGAGGTCCCATAAATATAGCTTCCCTCACCAGCTATCTGCAAAGCAGCCAGGATCCAGCTTTGGGACATGGATCTATTGAGGTTATATTGAGGTTCTAAATGTAGTGGGGCTAGGCTGCTTTAACCCTAGATCCATGTCCCAAAGCTGGATCCTGTCTGCTTTGCAGATAGCTGGTGAGGGAAGCTATATTTATGGGACCTCTTTGCGAGAGACCCGTTGCCCACGTCGGGCTTGCATCATGAAAAAGAAAAACTATGGTATTTGTCATTCACCATTACTTATTCGGACTATAGTGGATTTAATTATCCCAGAAGAGTTCCTTGTTCCATGCACTGCACGGTCTGTGTGTATCATAAAAAACTCAGGGAACCATTCTGAGTTCATTCCCATCATGAAACTGACATGTTATATGCCTTGAAAAGTGGACGCTCAATTCTGCCAGTTGAGGTTTAAGTTTTGTTTTGGCTAAAAATATAATAGTTACCCCTTTTTCTTTGAATTATTCAATCCGACGTGAATGCAACGAGTCTTTTACTTATATTGAGGTTCTAAATGTAGTGGGGCTAGGCTGCTTTAACCCTAGATCCATGTCCCAAAGCTGGATCCTCTCTGCTTTGCAGATAGCTGAGGGAAGCTATATTTATGGGACCTCTTTGCGAGAGACCCGTTGCCCACGTCGGGCTTGCATCATGAAAAAGAAAAACTATGGTATTTGTCATTTACCATTACTTATTCGGACTATAGTGGATTTAATTATCCCAGAAGAGTTCCTTGTTCCATGCACGGTCTGTATGATCATAAAAAACTCAGGGAACCATTCTGAGTTCATTCCTATCATGAAACGGACATGTTATGTGCCTTGAAAAGTGGACGCTCAATTCTGCCAGTTGAGGTTTAAGTTTTGGTTTTGGCTAAAAATATAATAGTTACCCCTTTTTCTTTGATTTATTCAATCCGACGTGAATGCAACGAGTCTCTTACTTATATTGAGGTTCTAAATGTAGTGGGGCTAGGCTGCTTTAACCCTAGATCCATGTCCCAAAGCTGGATCCTGTCTGCTTTGCAGATAGCTGGTGAGGGAAGCTATATTTATGGGACCTCTTTGCGAGAGACCCGTCGCCCACGTCGGGCTTGTATCATGAAAAAGAAAAACTATGGTATTTGTCATTTACCATTACTTATTCGGACTATAGTGGATTTAATTATCCCAGAAGAGTTCCTTGTTCCATGCACGGTCTGTGTGTATCATATATATATTATATATATATATATATATATATATATATATATAATATATATATATATATATATATATATATATATACAGGGTGGGCCGTTAGTTTCCATACATAGGAAAAATTAAACGTTTGTTTTTATGTTTCAGATACCCTAAGAATATGCGTTTGACGTAAGATCTTGTTTACTGATGAAGCAAATTTTTACGTCAATGGAGAGGTTAATCGGCAAAACATACGTTATTGGAGTAATGCTAACCCTAACTGGCTGAGTCCGACGAAGATGCTGCAAGGTGCCGGTAAAGTGATGGTGTGGGCCGGGATATGGGGCGACAGAATTATTGGACCAATTTTTGGTAGTGGAAATCTTAATGCCGAAAGGTATCTTAACATGTTGCAAGAAGAGATTTTACCATCCCTGCTAAACGAGGAAGGTAACTTCCCAGTTTACTTCCAGCAAGATGGAGCTCCACCTCATTATGGTCTTCACCTGCGTCGGTATTTGGATCAGCAGCAGTTTCCGGATGCTTGGATTGGTCGGCGTGGTCCTGTGGAGTGGCCTCCCAGATCCCCAGATCTCACCCCCCTTGATTTCTATCTTTGGGGGCACTTGAAGGCCATGGTGTATCAGGAAAAGATACAAGACATAAATCATCTAAAGGAACGTATCACCAACGCCATTACAAGCATAACGTCAACTGTGCTAATGCGTTCATCAACAGTGGGGAACACGTATTGAAATGTGTTTTCAAAACAATGGCAACCATGTAGAGCATATTATAAAATATAAATGGTTGTCCATAAAAAAATGTTTATTTTTCCTATGTATGGAAACTTACGGCCCACACACACACACACGGTGTTATCTAATTAGGTTTCATAAATTAGTATACATATTCAGGACGTCAAAGTGAACAGAAAAGTTCCTATGAGCATAAATCCGCAGTCGCTTCGTTTCCGAGATACATTGCTTTTTTGTTGAGTACGATGGTATTCTATATGACGCGTTCGGTGGAGAAGGGGCGAACGCAACATTTTCGAATTATGCCACAAAATGCAGTTAAAGTTTGTAAACTTTAAACCTTTGTATTTTTCCAGTTTATTGAAATGTTGTATGAATTTGAACACATATTTGAGTAAAATATTGTTGTGTAATATGTCGATATAATAAAACGCCAAGAAATTTTACAATATTATTTATTGATAGCTTCTGATGTTAACTGGTGTAATCCATTATTTGGTCCTCTTCGTCGAATGTTGTATTACCTGCTTCAACTGTTTCGGTTTCTTCCAGTTCCTTTAACAATCTTGTATAATAGTTCACTGCAGTTGCAGGCATTAGGTCTGATAATTCTTTGAGATCTTTTATTTTTTCCTTAGTTATTGGCAGCAATTGGGAATACTTTGGTTGCAGTGTCTGCTGGGCTAGATTGAATAAACTGACACTGTAGGATTTTTTCCCTTTCTGCAGTCTGACGGGATGGCTATTATCTGGGGTTGTGCGGTATGCAGTAGATATTACGTAGCCTTCTTTGTGTTGAAAGTCAAATATTAACTTTCTTGCATCTGTAAATTTAGTAGTTGTTGATTTCCTAATGACAATGCACGTTTTTAGGACGTCAAAATCGAGAAAATCAGCCTGTTTCATTTCTACAACTAGGAAGCGCTGCGAAACGGCTGTAGTTATGGCCGTAACATAATCTTTTTTGGTGTAAATAATATTGCTGTAATTATTTTTTATATTTTGTTCAATTTGGCCAAATTAAGCATCACAGGGCATTGTCGAGTGACCAGAAAGTAGATAGACGTGTTCAATGTGAAGCAATGATGCGGAGTGAATTTCTCTGAGATACATTAAAACCTAAATTTTACCGTGAAAGAGTGCAGACTAACATCTAATTTTTTGCATAGGTAAAGCAAAGGTTTTAAAGGATAATTATAAGACAAAAAACTCATTTTTCGAATTTTGTGGCGTTCGCCCCTTCTCCACCGAACGCGTCATATACACTCAAGATATATCAGAAAACAATAAAATTATTATTATTATTATTATTATTATTATTACAGGATTTTTATCTCGATTATAACAAGCACGAGCCACTTCATTTCTGACGCATTACATACAAAAAAAGATAGAAGCAATACTCTTCATAACTTGAAAAAATAACAATAATAATAATAATAATAATAATAAAAATAATGATGATAATAATAATTCTCACCACCATCCATCCTGTTAGGAATGTCCTGTCAGGTAACGAGCCCCACGAACGTTCTCCAGGCCGACCGATCCCGATAGCGTTGACTCTCCTCTACATCTTCTATGGTTCTTCCTCTAGCGCTAATAGCTTCTTGTATGGTATCTCTCCATCTTTTCCTTGGTCTTCCCACTGGTCTCCTTCCTCCCGGCGTCCAATTATACCTTTCCTCTCTCATTCTTCGTATATGGCTATACCACCTTAGTTGGTTTTTTTTTGTACAAGTTAATACTGACTGCACTCCAAGTTCTTGCCCTATTGTCTCACTTCTAATTCTGTCCCTCAAGTTCACTCTCCTTATCAACCTCAAAATTCGCATCTCCGCTGCTTCAATCCTACTCTTTTGAGAAGTGTTCAAGGCCCAACACTCTGATTCATGAATTAATATTGGACGGAGAATCGTGGTGTATAATTTAGGGTGGAGCGAAAAATACTTTTTTTCTAGTATGAAGTTCTAATAGTGATTAAAAGTTGTATTTAGTGGACGAAATATGCCTACCAAAATATCAGTTCATTTGTTTAAAATTTTCAGCTGCCACCAGGGGGCTAAAGTTAACACAATTTTGTGTAAAAAGGAAAAAAATGCTTCTATTTTAGGTTTGTCAAACTATTATAACATTTTATCTTAGAATTATCTAATAGTTTGATTAAGATTCTTAAATGATAGCAATTTGTTTTGTAAAAATGCCTTTTCATATGCTTAATATCTTCAGCTGCCACAAGAGAGCTGAACTTAACACAATTTAGAGTAACTGAGTCATGTTGAGACTACACTGAATGTTGTGGGGGAGGGTTTGGGGGGGTTGTGGGGGAGGGTTTGGGGAGGGTTGTGGGGGAGGGTTTTGGTGTGAAGGAATTTCTTTCTGTGAGTCATTAGAACAGTGTGTTAACACTTGTCTTCTTAGGTAGTAGGCCTAGTCGCTCAGTTGATCGGAGAGTTTTTTAATATGATCGGAATATTATAAAACTTTATTTTAAAGTGATTTATATAGAGATAATATTGATTTTATTATAAAATGCTTGTTATAATGTATTATATAATTTTAGTTTATTTATATAATATTATATATATTTATATAATATATTATATATTTATATAATATATAATATACTTATAAAATATATTATATATTAATTATATAATGTTTTGATGTTACAGGATATTTTGTGATTGTGAATTATTCTTAAAAATATTATGGCATCAAATACTAAATATAAACATTTCACTAGAGAACATATGACGCGTTCGGTGGAGAAGGGGCGAACGCAACATTTTCGAATTATGCCACAAAATGCAGTTAAAGTTTGTAAACTTTAAACCTTTGTATTTTTCCGGTTTATTGAAATGTTGTATGAATTTGAACACATATTTGAGTAAAATATTGTTGTGTAATATGTCGATATAATAAAACGCCAAGAAATTTTACAATATTATTTATTGATAGCTTCTGATGTTAACTGGTGTAATCCATTATTTGGTCCTCTTCGTCGAATGTTGTATTACCTGCTTCAACTGTTTCGGTTTCTTCCAGTTCCTTTAACAATCTTGTATAATAGTTCACTGCAGTTGCAGGCATTAGGTCTGATAATTCTTTGAGATCTTTTATTTTGTCCTTAGTTATTGGCAGCAATTGGAAATACTTTGGTTGCAGTGTCTGCTGGGCTAGATTGAATAAACTGACACTGTAGGATTTTTTCCCTTTCTGCAGTCTGACGGGATGGCTATTATCTGGGGTTGTGCGGTATGCAGTAGATATTACGTAGCCTTCTTTGTGTTGGAAGTCAAATATTAACTTTCTTGCATCTGTAAATTTAGTAGTTGTTGATTTCCTAATGACAATGCACGTTTTTAGGACGTCAAAATCGAGAAAATCAGCCTGTTTCATTTCTACAACTAGGAAGCGCTGCGAAACGGCTGTAGTTATGGCCGTAACATAATCTTTTTTGGTGTAAATAATATTGCTGTAATTATTTTTTATATTTTGTTCAATTTGGCCAAATTGAGCATCACAGGGCATTGTCGAGTGACCAGAAAGTAGATAGATGTGTTCAATGTGAAGCAATGATGCGGAGTGAATTTCTCTGAGATACATTAAAACCTAAATTTTACCGTGAAAGAGTGCAGACTAACATCTAATTTTTTGCAGAGGTAAAGCAAAGGTTTTAAAGGATAATTATACGACAAAAAACTCATTTTTCGAATTTTGTGGCGTTCGCCCCTTCTCCACCGAACGCGTCATATGAAGTGTGCCATATTTGAAGTACCTTGTGAGATGAGTGGTATGCAACTACCAACTTATAACTGCATTATGAAAGATTACCTGTTCACAAAATATTTAGTGAAGGAGCAGATGAATAACAAGGAGCCTTCATTTTCTGAAATAGCAGAGGCAGTTTCCAAAAAGGTAGAAAATATTTGGAAGAAGGCCTCTTTGCCAATAGTTTCACATACACGCGTTTTACAGATGATGCGAGTGTACCATGAAATACAGGTCCTTATTAAAGCCATACAAGTCACGCAAGGATCAGCCTAAGTACAAAAATCAGCTTGAAGAATTTGAAAACTCTTCAAAATGCACTTTGTTTGACATCTGCACCTGCAAATGTAAGGAGTTTAGGAGATGCTCATGTGAAAAGAGAAAGAAAGTCCCTCCAAAAGAGCAGGATTTTTTAAATGACCAACGAACACGCAGAATAATGGTGATAGGAAGAATTGACATAGCACACACAAGATGATTACAAGCAAGAGAACATCGAAAGGAAATGGAAAAAGCACGTCTGGAATCCTCACAAACAACTAGTGCTGCTATAACCAATACGTCCAACTTACAAATCGAAACAGAGACAAGTGAACTTCAACAACTAGAAGAGATATCTGAAGATAATGAGGAAGATACAACCTCGACTCAATATGTAATATCAGAACAACAGATGCGTGAGCCACTGCCTTCATTAGCAATTACTTGTGATAGATTTAAAATGTCGGACAGAGCTGGGGCTGCTATTGCTTCTGCAGTACTGGCAGATCTTAAAATTGTTACTCCCGAAGACAAAGGGAATATTATAGACAGAAGTAAGCTAAGACGTGAAAGACAAAAACAGAGAAAGGAACTACAACAGATAGGAGAGCCAAAAACCATGCGGGGATTATACTTTGATGGCAGAAAGGATAAAACAATGATTCAAGTCCAGGAGAGTGATGGCTCTAACCACCAAAGAACCAAACGCGAAGAGCATATCAGCATAATATCTGAACCACACTCTCTGTACTTTGCACATGTGACACCTTCCAGTGGCAAAGCTAAATACATTTGCACAGCGCTAGTGAATTGCTTGAAAGAAAGGAATGTTGATATAGGGAACATCGTTGCAGTTGGCTGTGATTCGACAGTGGTTAACACTGGTAGTATTGGAGGCACAATAAGATTACTGGAAGAAGCCTTTAATAAGCCATTGCAGTGGCTGATATGCCTTTTACACCTTAATGAACTTCCATTGCGCCATCTGTTTCATCACTTGGATGGTACCACTACTGGACCAAGAGCATTTTCAGGAGAAATTGGCCGAGCACTTTCAGACTGTGAAAAGCTTCCCATAGTTAACTTCAAACCCATTGAAATTCAAGAGGACATGTGTGAAGTTGATGTAGATGACATAAGTACTGACCAGAAATACCTTCTTGAAATTCACAAGGCTATATCAAGTGGAACATTCTCAAAGAGTCTTAGTCATAAGAGTCCAGGCAATATATCACATTCAAGGTGGCTCACCACAGCAAACAGGACTCTGCGGTTATATGCAAGCACAGAGAATCCTTCAGGCAATTTACAAGAATTAGCTACTTTCATTGTTAGGGTATACGCACCAATGTGGTTTCAGATAAAGCGTAAACCATTATGCCAATATGGTGCTAAACATATGTGGCATATGATTGCAAGAAGCCGGTATCTCCGTGAAGAGCTTAGGAGTACATGACTCAGTCATTCAGCGAAATGCATATTACGCAAATCAAGAAAACATTCTCATTGCAATGATAGCTGATGAAAGGGAGCATGTGCGTCAGTTGGGATTTAGGCGTATCATAAAAGCAAGGGCATGCATTCAAGAAACAGATGTTATCAGGTATTTTAAGGTGCCAGAAATAAATTTTTATGCCAAAGACTATACAGATCTCATTATGTGGCAAGATTTTCAGATAGCAGAACCACCGATAACCAAAGGAGTTTCTCTTGATGATATTGAATCATGCATCAAACATGGTACTACTCTTCATTCAGAATTATTTCAGTTTCCATGTCATACACAAGCCGTAGAGAGATGCGTCAAGCTCGTTACAGACGCTGCTGGATCAGTCTGCGGACCTACAAACAGAGACGGTTGGATTCGTGCTACATTAGAATCAAGGAAAAAACAGCCAAAATTTGACACAAAAGCAAATTACTAAATAGTCTTCAGCAAGAACCCTTTCTAGAGGAGGTTGGTTGGGGAAAGGGTGGTAACTCCGCTAAGGCACGAAATAACGTTTCTTAACTGTCTCAAGCCAGTATAAAGGAGGAGAGACATCCTAATTTATTACTGTTCCCTTTTTCAAGTAAATACAGAATCATACTTAATTGTCATTTTTAAGTTAACTTCAGCCCTCTTGTGGCAGCTGAAGATATTAAGCATATGAAAAGGCATTTTTACAAAACGAATTCTTATCATTTACGAATCTTAATCAAAC
This sequence comes from Bathynomus jamesi, assembly GCA_023014485.1. NCBI lineage: Eukaryota > Metazoa > Arthropoda > Malacostraca > Isopoda > Cirolanidae > Bathynomus > Bathynomus jamesi. Next base: position 270,575 of record JAJOZX010002986.1, read on the forward strand.
TATTAGATAATTCTAAGATAAAATTTTATAATAGTTTGATAAACCTAAAATAGAAGCATTTTTTTCCTTTTTACCCAAAATTGTGTTAACTTTAGCCCCCTGGTGGCAGCTGAAAAATTTAAACAAATGAACTCATATTTTGGCAGGTATATATTGTCCACTAAATGCAACTTTTAATCACTATTAGAACTTCATACTAGAAAAAAGGTATTTTTCGCTCCACCCTAGACTGTACACGGTATATTACAATTTTCACCCCGGTTGGTACATTTTTATCTCTCAGGATGGGATAAAGCATCCCCACATTCCACATTCCTCGAGAACTTCCAATTCTTTCTTTTAACTCTTCTCCACTACTTCCTTGCTCACTTACAATCACTCCTAAGTATTTAAACTTATCAGCCTGGTTTAGCTGTTTCTCCTATTTCTGCATTTATGTTCTCTCTATTCCTTGATAGTGCCATCACTTCGGTCTTCGCCCTGTTGATCTTCATGCCATGATCACTCATAATTTCATCCATCTTTGTAGCGCTCTCTGTAACTCCTCAAGATCTCTTGTTATCACTGCTGCATCGTCTGCGTATACGAAGTGTGTTCTTTATCTTCCCTATTACAAATTCTTTTCAAACATCTATCCATATAGAGAATAAACAATAGTAGTGAAATCACGCTTTCCTGTCGCACTCCTGTTACCACATTGAACCAATTTTCTCTTCCTTCGTTTGATCTTACCGTGTTACTGCATATTTCATACATGCCCTTGATGACCCTTATCAGCTTATGACTTAATCTATACATTGGATCTTCCAATACCCGCCACAAGCTATTTTTCTAAGTCTATGAAAGCAATGTACGCCTTTTTATTCCACTCTATACTCTTCTCCGTTATCATTTTCAACGAAAAGACCAAGTCCATAGTGCTTCTATTGGGTCTAAACCCATGCTACCATTCTCCAATTGATTCCTCCACCATCGATCTTAGTCTCCTCTCTAGGATTCTTTCATAATTTGTCTTGCGCAGGTAAGAAGCGAAATTCCTCTATAATTTTGACAGTCTCGTTTATCGCCTTTTTTGTATACCGGGCATATTATTGCTTTACTCCATTCAGATGGTATACATTCCTCATTCCATGCTTGGTTAAACACCTCAGTCAACCATCCAGCAATTTCTTCTTCAGTTTTATAGAACTCAATACCAATACCATCAATTCCAGGACTCTTGTCGTTTTTAAGTTCTTTAATTGCATTTTTTACCTCAGTAATACTAATAGGTTGGTCTTCATCCAACTCTTCTTCCCGTGCTCGTGTCTGCAGTTCTTCGTCTTGCTCTTCTTCCAGTACTCGTACTTCTGGATCTCTTTCTTCTTCCTGCGGTACCTCATTCACTACATTTAGTAATTCGTTAAAATATTCTTTCCAGCTATCTTCCACATCGATAGGGTCAATTAAGGGCTCTCCTTCTTTACTTAGTATTGAATGAACCTCAATATTATCTCCCCTTCTATATTTTTTCGCCATTCCATAGATTAATTTTTCATACCTCACATATCTTCCTGTAGGTCTTGTCCAAATTTTTCCCATGCCTCTCCTTTAGATCGTCTTTTTATCGTTTCTGAATGACTTCTTGCAGTGATATAGTTGAGTCTGCTCTCTTCCGTTCTGTTTTTTTTATCCATAAACGAAACATCTCAATTTTTTTTTTCACGGCTTCTTTGCTTTGACCTCCTCTGTCCACCATACAGTCCTCTTCCTTCTCTCTCCACTTATTCTCTTAACTCCAATTGTTTCCTTTGCCACCAGCTCAATCCCTTCCTTAAGTTTTCTCCATCCTTCTCCAACATTTTCAGCTGTATCTGAAGCTTCTTCCCACTTTTCTCTCATCGTTTGTTTGAAACTCTCTAATATATTTCCATCTTTCAAATTTTCTATTTTATATCGTTCTTTAAAAAGTTTTCTGGTTCGAATCCTTTTCACCCATCTTATTTTGCCTATTACTAATCTATGATCTCCATCTAATGAAACAGATGGCACACTTTTCACATCTAAAACTACTCTCTTATCATTACATAGCAAAAGATCTATCATCGATTTCTCTGTATATCGGTGAAGTACATTGTTCCATCGGTACCATGTCCATTTTTTATTTTCATCATGTCTAAAAAAGCTATTCATTCCTGCAAGGCCTTTTCTCACTGCAAAATCCAACAGTCTATCACCGTCAGTACTTCTTTCCTCTATCCCAAAAGCTCCAACAACAGGCTATAATCCATCTCGCTGATATTCCACATGCGCGTTCAAGTCTCCCATGACAATTTTGATCGCGCCTCTCATCCTATCGTATACATCTAGTAGATTTTTTAAAAATTCCGTTTTTTCCTCCACTGGTCTCCCATGATGGGGTGCGTAGACCTGGATAATGCTCATCGTTTTATCTTTCAGTCTTAAAGTGATAGCATTATTCTCTCATTAACAAGTACTGTATCTATTACTTTTTTGTGTAATTCGGGTTTGAAAATGATCGCCACTCCGTGTCTTTTTTCACCCGGTCTTCCTTTGTACATCATTACATAATCTTTGTGCAGAGTTTTTATTCCCTCTCCAAGATATCTAACCTCATATACCCCGAGAATGTCCAGTTTTTTTTTTCCATCAATTCAACCACTTCCACCTCTTTATCTGTGAACGTGCTTGCATTAATAGTGGCAATTTTATATTCGTTATTCTTTTCTCGTAGTCCGTTTCCACGCCAAGTCGTATACCGAAAGTTCGACCAGTTCCGAGGTTCATCATTGGTTTCACGAGCAATTAAATTGTTTTCTGTGCAACTCCACCAGCGGCTTGCTAGGCCTCTCCTGGCTTCTAGAATAGCTAGCACTTTTAACGACGACCCACGTCCAAACCCCTCATTCGAGGTTACAAAACAGGAAATTTTCACCTGTTCCGAGAATAAGGAACGTAGTACATTCGGGCCCCTACACCGCGACAAGGTAGTGCCGGCTTGGGTATCAGATATTGTTGATACCCAAATAGGGGTATAATATAATAATAATAATAATAATAATTTTATTGTTCTCTGATATATCTTGAAAGCGTACAATAGGTGTACTGAGAATAGCATCGTCCTCGCAAAAAGCAATGTATCTCGGAAACGAAGCGACTGCGGATTTATGTTCATAGGAACTTTTTGTTCACTTTGACGTCCTGAATATGTATACTAATTTATGAAACCTAATTAGATAACACCCTGTGTGTGTGTGTATATATATATACATATTATATATATATATATTATATATATATTATATCGGGTGATTTTTAAACATTTGACACTTTAAAAAGACATTTATAATTGCATCTTAAATGAAAGTACGATGAAAAGCTTAGCATTTTCACATATTGCGTCATTCTGCCCGTACGCCCATGTCAGGGTACAAGCAGCTGGCAGTAGCATTGCCAAGCAAATAGGGAGTCAATGTTCTAACGAAGTCTCCGTACGTAGTTCACCACCACTAAAAACAATGCTCCGCGTTATCCCAGTTCAAAGAATATCCAAACTTTAGTCAGTTAGTATTGCAGAAAACTCCAGCTATTATCAGTTTTGGCGCATGATTCTTTAGGAGCACCTCGGCGGTGCAGTGCTTAGCATCGCTGACTACGAATCCACCGGCCCGGTTTCGATTCCAATAACGACAGGCGTCGCGCAGCTAACCCAGCTGTTTATCCTTCCATACAATAAAATTGGTTGATAGATAAATGGGTACCCTGGGTAGCTTAGTGATCAAAACGCTGGGCTGTTGATATGAAGGTCGTGAGATCAAGTCCGGGCGAGGACTTTATAATTTCTGACGGCCCGTGGTGGGTCATGGTTCGTATTCCACATTAAGCTGTGGAGCAACAAGCTTGACCTTCGTCAGAATGAACAATTCGGGCGGAAATAAAACCAAGGTTTACCAAGGTGTGTGTATATATATATAGAGAGAGAGAGAATAAAGTCAATTTCCGTTCGAAATTGACGTAAAGAAACTTTGAACAAGATTTTATACAAATTATCTTTTTCATCAGTTTCAAACGGAAATTAATTTCGAGTTAGAGACTACTTTCTTCTAATGTTTATTGGGTGCTTCATCTTCCCAAACTAAAATACAAAAACAAACTTTTAGGAGCAAAAAGTAAATTTATTTTTATTACAATTTCGTACTAACTGCTTCTTTAGAAGCTTTTGTTGAAAGCAGAAATGCTTACATGCATTAATTGCAGCAAAAAATGGACACCTCGAAAGCCAGTCGAGTGCATACAACTAAAAAGCCACTGCTTGTTTTTAGAAAGATTTTTTAGCTATAAAATTAGGAATGGTTAAGTACTGAAAGAAAATAATGTTTTTTTTTATGTTTTCCATTATCAAAAGGGAAAGGTCATATATATATATATAAATAAATATATATATATATATATATATATATATATCAACGTAAAGAACGACGCTTGTATAGGAGAATGTACCGCGCAAGATGAGGAGAGAGAACGAAACAAATGAAAAAATGATGTAACCACCCGGGAATCGAACCCGGGATCTTCCGATTGCCGGTCAGATATGATAACCATTACACCACGGGCCTCACTCGAACAAATGCCGTAATTCTTCTACATACGCGCAGAAACCAATGCCCCAAGGGGGCACCTCCCGCATGCCGTACATTATATACATTGTAACTGCAAACACGCAGTATAATTAACGTAAAGAACGACGCTTGTATAGGAGAATGTTCCGCGCAAGATGAGGAGAGAGAACGAAACAAATGAAAAAATGAGGTACCCACCCTGGAATCGAACCCGGGATCCCCGGGTGGTTACCTCATTTTTTCATTTGTTTCGTTCTCTCTCCTCATCTTGCGCGGCACATTCTCCTATACAAGCGTCGTTCTTTACGTTAATTATACTGCGTGTTTGCAGTTACAATGTATATAATGTACGGCATGCGGGAGGTGCCCCTTGGGGGATTGGTTTCTGCGCGTATGTAGAAGAATTACGGCATTTGTTCGAGTGAGGCCCGTGGTGTAATGGTTATCATATCTGACCGGCAATCAGAAGATCCCGGGTTCGATTCCCGGGTGGTTACCTCATTTTTTCATTTGTTTCGTTCTCTCTCCTCATCTTGCGCGGGAACATTCTCCTATACAAGTGTCGTTCTTTACGTTAATTATACTGCGTGTTTGCCGTTACAATGTATATAATGTACGGCATGCGGGAGGTGCCCCCTTGGGGCATTGGTTTCTGCGCGTATGTAGAAGAATTACGGCATTTGTTCGAGTGAGGCCCGTGGTGTAATGGTTATCATATCTGACCGGCAATCGGAAGATCCCGGGTTCGATTCCCGGGTGGTTACCTCATTTTTTCATTTGTTTCGTTCTCTCTCCTCATCTTGCGCGGCACATTCTCCTATACAAGCGTCGTTCTTTACGTTAATTATACTGCGTGTTTGCAGTTACAATGTATATATATATATATATATATATATGGGAATGAACTCAGAATGGTTCCCTGAGTTTTTTATGATACAGACAGACCGTGCATATATATATATATATATAGATTAGGGTGATTCAAATATGGGGGTAAACAAATTTTTTTAATATTTTAATGTGTCCAACCCTTTAAATGGTTCATTTCAGCATAAAAACAACTATCCTAAAATATTTTAGCAAATTTTTAATTTTTAGGGGTTGCTACCAGCAATTAAAAATTGACAGAACGACTCAAATTGTCAAATTTTTCCACACCACCCAGAGGATACAGTACAAGGCGCATTGCTTTTTTTTAATGTGGAAACCTCCCCCGTAGGTCCTATCATAACCACAAGCATGCATAATTAAACTAGCATGATATTTGAGACATTAGCTGTCCTTACTTCATCAATGTTTCTTTCTTTCTATCAGGGTAAACAGCCCTGTAGTTTTTCACTACTTGTAGCAAGAATTGTTTTTGATCTTCGTCATTTGTTAGTATTTTATTATATTCATCCATTAATTTTTTTACTCTTTCCGCTATATCATTCACGACTTTCCACTGTTTGATAGATTTCTTAGCGGAGTTATACTCTTCATCATTATGCCATTCTTTAGCATCTTTGAGTAAAAATTTTGAACTAAATTCTGTTATTGTAAAGAATCTTTGAGTATTTGATGACAAAATCTTCTAATTTCTTCGTTGGAATAAGTGCAGGATCTAGAAAAGCCCGTTTGCAGGAAGAGTTTCTGTTGTATTTTGCAAGGCCTTTACAATTTTGTTTTTCGTTTCAGTAGGCACTTCATCATCATAAAAGGCCAAGGCTACCAGTTCTTCTGATAGGTACCAGAGGTGACCTAACAGTTTTTTAATAGCAATAAATGCAGTTGTGTCATTTATTTGTTTGTAGACTACAAGATTCTGTAATAATTCCAGAGCAAGACGAGGAGCGCAAGATGGCACAGGAGCTGTAAACCATGCCTTTACATATAACCGAGTAGCAAATAGACAGATGTCTTTTAGTCCTTTTTTGTCTTTTACTGAAATTTTGAACTGAGATTTGAACATAAAATTTTTTAATGAATATGTAATTTTGGCCATCCACCTAGCCCGATGAAGTCCCGCTGGATGTTTAAATTTGATTCCACCTTTTGGTTCACCTCCCAAAAAAATAATTGTTAACTGCAATAGTTCTAGGTAATCGTCTCTTGGTTGGAATGTATCTAGTTGATTTGTTGCAAATATAATAATGTCATCTTTGATGTCATGAATATTTTCATAGATCTGGATCTGATAATGCTGTCTCGTAGTCCTCCTTATTAATGCTTGACCATTTTTCTCTGAACTTCTTAAAAAGGACTATATCTGGACCAGAAGATGGTGATAAAGACTTTGAAACAACAGCTTCCAGCATAATTTCAAATATATGGTGTCGACATGCCATCCACAATAAATCGTTGTCGAATTTTTGTTCAAGAAGAATAGCTGCACCATTTCTAGGACCAGTATTGGCTGCCGTTGTATTGAAACACATGCATTTTATTTGTTCGCAGATGTCCCATTCAAGCGATGTCTGATTGTTTGCATTAAAAAGAGACGCATTTCTGTCACTCAATTTTGCAACATCAAGACTTCCTAATAATTTATCATCAAACAATTTTCTACGTTTGCCAACCTTACTTTTCCATGTTGAAGGTTGTGCAGCACAGAAACCAGATTCATCACTTTTACTCTCCTCTGATTCTGATTATGTACTGGTGAGTATGACAGCCTCTTCACTCTTCTTTCTTTTGATCTCTTCTTCTGCTTTCCTCTTTTCATAACGTTGTTGCTTTTCTGCTGCTCTTTGCTCTTTTTTAGCAACAGCCTTATCAATGGTACCCATTTTTCCATGACGTCCTTTCTCACGTTGCATTTTCAAGAATTTCTTATCATCTTCTATTTTTATAAGCTGCATAGCATTCTCATGAGCAATGTCAAATAAGTTTTCAGTTTATCTTTCCATTTTTCTTCTTTATTATTTAAATTTTGTGATCTTTTCAATTTGTTTGCTTTGTTTTTCTTAAGCAGCTGTCATTCCTTCAGTATTCCTTGAATTTTATCTACTACATGTATTCTAGGGTGGATCGATTTTACATTTTTCGATTTCCATATTCTAATAGAGACACAAACTTGCGCATGCATGAGAAAATAGCCTCTGCAAACTCTTAGCTTAATAGGTAATCATCTTCTGCCCCGGCAGAGCGATGAAAATCATATTTTAGTAGTCAAAAACGTATTTTTCTTATAATACGTAAAATATTTCAATATGCATCAAAATTATTCCTAATAACTATAAAGTCGATGAAAAAGACCTCATATGATCGTTTTTCCAAGAGCGTTGTCCTACGTTAATATCTTTTGCCCCCGGCAACAACGTCAAATGTTGAAAAAATAGGTAATTTATATACATATTTTCAGATCGGCTCTGTCTTAAATAATTAATTTATATATTTCCCATAGCATTTATATCTTTTTCATCGACTTTATAGTTATTAGGAATAATTTTGATGCATATTGAAATATTTTAAAAATTATAAGAAAAATACGTTTTTTACTACTAAAATATGATTTTCATCGCTCTGCCGGGGGCAGAAGATGATTACCTATTAAGCTAAGATTTTGCAGATTCTATTTTCTCATGCATGGCCAAGTTTTTGTCTCTATTAGAATATGGAAATCGAAAAAAATGTAAAATCGATCCACCCTAATGTATTCTTTGTTTTGCTGGTATTCCTGCTTTTTTCCAAACTGCTAGCACATCATTTGCAGTAGAGCAGCATGATTCTCTAATGTCTTTCTTTTTAATATTTCTGTAGTGCATGAAGAGGGCCATCATTTCCTTCTCTGATGGTAATACGGATGTTTTAGTACTGCAGAGGGCTGCCCAATTAGCCATACTTCAGTTTCTTTTCTTGTAGAACTTCTCCCAAATGAGCAACTGGGTGATGGTGAGTTAGGCCTAGCTTCCATAATCGATTAATTGGTATCAAAATTACGAGTTCCAAGCAACAATTAAAAGCAAGCTAGTATATAAACCATTAATTAAAAATTTTGAAATATAAACAATTAAACATAAAATCATAAGTTGTAAAAACAAACAAATTGAAAAAGAGGGAAACTTTGACGCCTGGTAGCACATAGTAAATTTTATTTAAAATTCACCAAATTTGGCATACACTACTTTTTTGTCATAGGGAACAAAAATACAGGTTGAACAATTAAAAAAAAAAACTTTGATTTTTTTGGATCACCCTAAATTTATATATATATATATATACTGTATGTAATCTTAATGTAGGCTGGAATGGAAGGTCATTAGGAGGGTTCAGTGAAGATATGGATACTTCAGTTACTAAAATTAAGAGCCTGATTAAAGAACTAAAAATTAGGTTCTTCCCCAGTAGTAGATAACATATTGAACGAGCATTTAACGTGTGCTAATGATGTGGTGAATCTCCAAATTTCATTGTTTTTCTCAGCCATGCTTGCTCATAGTTATATTCCTGCAGAGTTTCTAAGGTATATACTCATGTATATGAGGCGCTCCGGACCACAACCTGCCAAGCGCCAGTGGGGCCAGAATTGAATTATTTATGGTTCTGAGAAAGCTCGTCCCCGAAAACTCGGTCCCGGCAAACTCGGTCCCGAAAATTCGGTCCCAGAAAACTCGGGCCCAAGAATACTCGGTCCCAAGAAAATTCGGTCTCAGAAAACTAGGTCCTAGAAAATTCGGTCCTCGTAACACTTGGTCCCAGAAATCTTGGTACGGGAGAAAAAGAAGAATTAAAGGGATTATGTTTTATTAGAAAATTGCATGAAAGACATTAAAAGAGTGCATACATAAATCTATTGCATAAAAGGCATTTGTAATTTCACTTATCTATTACTAAAAAGTACTAAGATTATAGGCAATGTTTCTTAAAAAGGCAATTTTCTCATTAGCATTGTAGTTTTCAACATTTTTAATGCGTCGGTTATTAGTTACATATTTTATTTTTTATGAGGCCTATCACCACGATTAATGTGTAGCATTTTTGTTTGAACCAGTGATTCTTCTTTTTGCAAAGCATATATTAGTGTCCAGATATTTCGGATGTTACTTTGAATCGAAGATCGTAGACCGCTATGGAATCCTTCAAGTGCATTATTCGTCCTAGGTAAGTTCATATTCACGCTGTTCTGTATATTCCACAAAGAAAGTTCAAAAATTGGCTTTTCTCTGTGGTTGCGTCTACCTCTACGAGTGCCTATATACGTTGCTTCAAAATAATTAATGAAGGTTATTGGTATTTCCTAACCTAACCTAACCTAACCACATCATCGAGACCAAGATTCCTGGGACCAAGCGTTACGAGGACCGAATTTTCTAGGACCGAGTTTTCTGAGACCGAATTATCTTGAGACCGAATTTTCTAGGACCGAGTTTTCTGAGACCGAATTTTCTTGGGACCGAGTATTTCTGGGCCCGAGTTTTCTGGGACCGAATTTTCGGGACCGAGTTTTCAGGGACGAGCTTTCCGGTCACCGTTATTTATACCACTATATTCCCCCACTCTTCCTCTATCCTGTGGGTGAGTCAGGGAGCAGATTGTGGACCTGTACGTATGGTCGAAATCAATCAAATATCGTTACTGGTTCAAAAGTTATGGCATTTTGCAAAATGACAAACTTTAACTGCATTTTTCTCCATTTTTTAATTTTGGCGCTTGGCAATTTGTGGTCCGGAGCGCCTCATATATATAATATATATATATATATATATATATATATATGTTCCTGAAGATGTTTCTCAATCATTTTGGTTTAAAAAATCTCATTGAACTGATCTGAGTATTTACTGTATGTATTGAAAGAGACTATGTAAATATACCAAGAGTAATTCAACTATTTATACTCGTTTCTTGGATATTAGCAAAGCATAATAAGAAAGAGTTAATTACAATATTCTATTTAAAAAATTAGAAGGCAGAAATGTTCCACTGTACATTTCAAATATATTGAAATTTTGGTACACACACACACACACACCAAACTTTTGGTTATTTGGGTAGTGTATTATCTGATTGTTTTGGTTCTTCTTGAGGCTCCTTGCGCTAGCCTCTGTTTAATGTGTATACTGATATGGCTTAATTACTTCTCTTAACACAGCAACAGTAGGATGTTGTATAGATAACGTGAGGATAAATAACTTGGTCTATGCTGATAATATAGCATTAAGAAGCCCTTCAGTTAAAGGTCTGGATTATTTTTTTAAAATCTGCGAATTTTTTTCACAGAATCATGATATTAATATTAATATTACTAAAACTAAGGTTACCGTAAAACGGGGTGACTTCGGACAAAAGCTGAGTAAAAAGTTTTACTATTAAATAGCTCCTAAATGAAATAATAAGAATAAGAAATACGAGGGGAATGTTCTGATGCAGAGTTTTGTTTACTTATTACATTTAGGAGCTATTTAATAGTAAAACATTTTACTCATTTTTTTTCCGAAGTCACCCCGTGTCCGAAGTCAACCGAGTTTACAGTATGAAATTCCATTCCAAAAGTTCATACCAAACCCTAAGTGTTACTAGGCGTTTGGGTATATATATATATATATATATATGAAACGTCTACTCGACATCTCACTATGAACTTAGCTTTCTGAAAGGAATAATAGCTATTTTGAAGTGTTTAGTAGATATTTCACTTATCTGAAAACTGTGCTTAAATGTTTCAAATACATAAAGATGTAGAAATTAAACATTTCATTTGTATAACAAGTTAGTTTTTATTCTTTGTACCTAGACGAATGCGCATTGTGGTTACAAATACTTTGAAATTGTGATGAATTTTATTTAGTGTTCGTATTTACAGGCTATATTGAAAAAAGAAGAAAACAATTATTATATTTGTGCAGTTATTCATTTATCCTATGTAGGCTTTGGTCTTCCAAGTGTCTTTCATGCATTTATTAATTTTATTTATTTGGCGAGGCCTTGGCTAGTAAAGTCTTTCAAGACTTCAAATTAGATGTTAAAAGTTTCCAATATACTGTATTACGCCATATTTGTAATATGCCTCGCTCATCTGTATCTTCGTAACTCCAAGATTGTATCATGATTTGAATTGTTCACTATTTTCTTTTCTATTATTTCTATTATTATTTCTATTGTCATTTTCTATTATTTCAAAGATTATTTCAATTTTCATTTGTAATGACAGAGTTAATTAAATGCAACATTATTTTATTTTCCACAAATTCTATCTACATTTGACATTTTCCTCTGTAAAAATAGAAATGAATCTCCAAGACTTTTGCCTGAAAAGCTGTCATGCTTCCCAACGGCATATTCAGATAAGAATATTGTAATTAACCTACAAAAATTAATATAAACGTTAATCCCAACATTGTGTAAACCAGTATGGATGTAATGTATATTTTATGTAATGTGTTCTTTCTGCATAAAGATTATTATTATTATTATTATTATTATTATTATTATTATTATTATCATTATTATTATTATTAAGAACTAACCTGTGACCCTGAACCTAGCCTAGATTGAACCTAGGGTACACCTACTGTAGTAAATTAATCTACTACTGTAGTAGGTGTACCCTAGGTTCAATCTATGACTTAGACATAGACTGATAAATTAGAAATGGTTCGAGCTACACCAACCAAAGTGAATCCAGGACTAGGAAGTAAAATATTTTTGGAAAAACTAGCAGAACTAGATATGTATTCACTTGAAAAGCGTCGACTTATAGGAAAACTAATTCAAGTATTTAAAACGGAGCTATTGAAGAATAGGGACCCCAGCCTTCTTTATTTAGACTTATAAGGCTAACTAACGAAAACATCACGACCTAACCTAACCAATCGTTAGGTTAACTGTACGCCCTTGACGATTGGTTAGGTTAGGTCATGATATTTTCGTTAGTTAGCCTTATAAAGTTAACTAAAGAAGGCTGGGGTCCCTATTATTCAATAGCTCCTTTAAAACTAATAAATAGCTTTGATAATGTAAATTACAGGAAGTTATTTCATAGTGATAAAGAATCAGTTACAAGAAGAAAAAGATATAAATTGAAATTCAAAAGTTTAAGAGTAATTAGGCTTTTTAATTAGTCTTTTTAGTCTTTTTAATTAGTTTTTTTAATTGTTTAAAAACTTGGGACAATTTAGGGGTCTTCTCGGTTTCACTCAATGCTGATTTTTAATAAAAAGAATTTTTTTTAGGTATTTTTATGGGCAGAATTCAATGTTGGCCTTCCTTAAGTGCGGAAATTAATCAAAACTAAGATATATAAACCCTCACCTAACTAAAATAGAAAGTAAATTATACCCACCTATAGCCTAAATGAACGTAATACCTTAAAAAAAATCATACGATATCTTGTTTCGAAAGGTAGGTTATGTTAGGTTAAATTAGGTTAGGTTAGGTTAGTTTAGATTAATTTAGGTTAGGTTAGGATAGTGCAACTCGCCTCTCTTAAATAGTTGTTATAGTCTATTACTGCGTTGGTTTTAATTCTGAGTTCATGATCACAAAATTTTATGTTGGTGTATTCTTTTGCCCAGCAATAAATAAACATAATAATCTTAGATAATGGAATATGGGTGTCTTCGAACCATGTTCCATTGCGCACCGAAACTGTTTTATTAAATCCACTTTTTTGGCACCTCCATACGCAATTATTATGTACGATTTTTATCATCATTTTATATGTTCTACGACATTCCTTTTCTTTTGGTGTTATGTTCCACTCCTGTAATATTAAAATGTACTCCATCTTCTTCTGTCTGCAATCTATTACACCTGTATGCATCAATTTTGCTGTCAAGGGTTTTGTAAGTGATTCTTATAGAGGTTTTCCTGCTGATTTCGAATCTGCAATCCGTTTTTCTCAATCAGCTCAGGTTATCCGGCTATGGCCTCATAAGTAAAATAGAATTTTTCGTGATTTTGTCAAAGCGGAATTGGAACAGTAACATCTATCATCACTTGTTTCACTTGTATAATATCTTTTTTTACTTTTCAGGCATATAGATAAAATATTTCATAATGAATAGAGCGTGTAAAAATGATCCCAATAGATTCTGCTACATATGTGGGACGGTTACCATGCCAAATAACCAGTCCCAAATCACTAAATTTGTGAAGACAATGTATAGAGCATACTTTGGAATTAAGCTAGGGGACCAGGACAAAAATTTCGCCCCTCATATGTGCTGCAAGACGTGCATTGAAAATTTGAGAAGATGGAGCAAAGGCAGAGCGAAATCTTTGCCTTTTGGAATTCCCATGATTTGGAGAGAAGGAAAGGATCACGTGACGGATTGCTATTTCTGCATGACAAACCTCCAAGGTGGGCTTATAAATTTATTTTTCTTAAATATTTTGAAATCCTCGTATGAAACTTGACATAATATTCACCATAATGTAATATTCACCATATATAGCATAATATTCACCATAATGGTAATCATACATTTACATATACATATGTTATAGAAAATACATTTACACATACATATTGTTATACAAGTTACATTTACATATACAATGATTGTATATTTTCTTTCTTTTTCATTCATATTGTCCCCGAAGGGACAATATGAATGAAAAAGAAAGAAAATATACAGACTCCATCGACCTATTTCATATCTTACAGACCGCAGCCTTCCCTCACGAGCCGCCACTGTCTGAATGCTTCTTCTATTTCATATGCAAGTTTTATATCCATGTTTCTGTTTTCTATTTTCAGGAGTTAACAAGAAGAATAAACACATTGTTGTATACCCTGACATTCCTTCTACTATGAGACCTGTACCCCATGGTCCTGGAATTCCAATACCCGACCCACCTCAAACCCTGGACTTCGATGATTCTGATGATGAATCAATGACCAATGCCAATGACCAGTCCCAGTCGTATATACTCCTCAAAATACCGCTTCAAATGAGCCGAGGCCTCTCAACCAGGCCAAACTTAATGATCTTACCAGGGATTTAGGACTTTCCAAATTAGCTGCCGAGATCTTGGGCTCACGACTTCGAGAGGACAACTTGCTGGCTCCGGGAACAACATTCTCCTGGTATAGGAAACGAGAGGAAGAATTCCGCAAGTTTTTTGCAGTGCACGAAAATACCTCTTCCTTAGTGTACTGCTGCAATGTTGAGGGGCTAATCGAATCCTTGGGCCTGCCATATAACGCATCAGAATGGAGGCTATTTATAGACTCGTCTAAACGAAGTTTGAAAGCAGTACTTCTCAACATTGGGAATAGGGTTGCATCAGTCCCTGTAGCACATTCCGTACAACTTACTGAGAGCTACGATAACATGAAAATTTTACTGGATGCTCTCGTATACGACCAACATAACTGGAGGATCTGTGGAGATTTGAAGGTAATACTAATATCATAAGTAAACTATTGCTATTGACTATGTTGTTTTTCCAAAGGTTATTTGAGAGCGTTAAGAACACTTAACTTCCCCACAGAAGTGATACAGTCCAATGCATAGATTTTTTTATCTGATAGAACAAATTCTCTAAATTCTTTAAATATTTTCATTTTTTTTCAGATTGTGGCATTTGTATTGGGAATGCAAGGGGGATACACGAAATACCCATGTTTCCTCTGCAAATGGGATAGCCGAGCGGATGAAAAGCACTATGCACAGCGTGAATGGGCATCCAGAGAGAATTTTGAACCTGGGTCGCATAATGTCGTTTCAGTGCCCCTTGTACCACCAACAAAAAGTTTGCTCCCACCACTTCATATTAAGCTGGGCTTGATGAAAAATTTCATCAAATCAATGAATAAGGAGGGTTCAGCATTCCGATATCTCGAGAGTAAATTTCCTCATATATCTGATGCTAAACTAAATGCTGGGGTTTTTGATGGTCCTCAAATTCGAACTTTGATCAAGGATACTCAGTTCGAAATCGCAATGACTCCAACTGAGAAGAATGCCTGGCAGGCATTCAAATCAGTTGTCACTGATTTTCTTGGCAAGCGTAGAAGTCCAGAATATGAGTCCGTGGTCGAAAACTTGATGGAAGCTTTCAAAGCTCATGGGTCGCGCATGTCCATAAAAATGCACTTTTTGTGGTCCCACTTGGACTATTTTCCTGAAAATTGCGGGGATTATAGTGAGGAACAGGGTGAACGATTTCACCAAGATATCAAAATAATGGAAGAGAGGTACCAGGGAAACTGGGATATCAATATGCTGGCGGATTGTTGCTGGTGTTTGAAGCGAGACGTGCCCGAAGAAAAACACAGACGGAAAGCCAAAAAAACTTCATTCCTTCCTCAATAAACTTTTTTCCATATTCATTGTATGAATAAAAGTATTTATTCACACAATGTTTTCATTTTTCACGAGTTTTCTTATAATATTACTCGTATCTACAGTGTTTAAGCTAAAAAAATCAATAAATTTGGGGATAAAATTGGACTTATAATAAATGGCCAATAGAGAAAAAACCTGACCTGATTGAGGAAAACCAATGTCATTTTCGAATTCAGCATGGTCGAATTATATAATATGAGTTGAAAAAACCCTCACAGCAGACAAAAACACTTCATATGCATACCAGTGTTATACAACTTTATTAAATTAAATTCTTCATCCATCTTTACTGTAAGTCAACCGATATCTTAACTGGTTAACCTAAGTGAGCCTTAGCCAAGCAGCTTATGAAAAGGGTATTTATTGTCTTGGTATTGTATACTTTCGAAACAAGATATCGTATGATTTTTGTGGAAAATATTGAGTATAATTTACTTTTTATTTTAGTTAGGTTTGGGTTTACATATCTTAGTTTCGGTTAATTTCCGCATTTAAGAAAGACCAAAATTGAATTCTGCGCATAAAATTACCTACAAATTTTTTTTTTTTTTAAATCAGCAAAATGAAACCGAGAATATCCAATTTAGACATTTCAAAATTCACAAAATTGAAACAATGAAACGTTTAATGAAACGTCTGCTTCTGTTTAGAGTGAAACAGCCAATATTATTTTCAAATTGAAGGGTGAACCAATAAAGCAACTACAGGAATTTAAATAGGAGTATCTTAATCAAAGAAAACTTGGCTAAAGGAAACTTGATTATAAGGAACTTCAGATTCTATGCAAGCATAGGCGTAGGAAGCCCGATTTTGTCCGGGGGGCAAGAAAGTTTTGCCCGAAAAAAATAATCGAAACCGAAAATCGATTTTCAAGTCATATTTTTATTAAACACTATTTGTAGGTATGCGCAACTGAACAAAGGCTGGGCACCAAACAAGTTACAACAATAGAGTAAGTTGTAACAGGTTATATTAAATGGGATGCTTAAATACTGCCGTTTTGCGACAGGTTTTCCTTTCTATAATCAAATATTGTGTGGTTTAAGATCTGAAGAAAATCATAAAAAGTTTCGGGTGAAATCGTGGTGATTGAAAATATGTGTACTGGGCTTTTGCCTGAATTTTTGGTGTAATTGTTCAAAAAATTCAGTCTGGCTGAATTTGTGGGGTCAATTGACCCCTCCCCCTGACCCCCATCCTACTATACCTATGTATACTAGCAAAGCTGAAGATATATGTTTTCATTCTTTCTGCACTGGTAGCTATGGGCAGCAGTTGTAGGCTAATTATAAAAAAAGGTTCTGCCAGATCATTAACTTTGCTTTATGACAGATCTTTTAGACTGCTGCGTAAGTTATCTCCAAGAAACTCTCTTTGCAAATGTTTGCTAATCACAATGTTTGAAACCTCCCTGACGTAATAAGACGTACTCAGTGCAGTCGAAGCAGAGAATTCGAAACTCAGACAACTCACTGCCCAAACTATTCAGGAATTCAGCTTTATTGTCTTCTAGAGTATCTAGATTATGGACTTCTTGGCATGAAATGTTTATTTATAGCTTTACTTAACGCCTGTATCACTATATATATATATATATATATATATATATATAATATATATATATATATATATATATTAGTTTCTTGAGGATTATTATTATTACTTGTTTTATTAGGGGTATTATTTTATTTCTCTTTCAGTCCTACTTTTGTTTTTACTTTTATTATTACACGCTGTATTATGGAAGTTATTTTGTTTTTTCTGCCAACAAACTTTTGAATTTCAATTTCAACTTATATATGTAACCTCATAATCCGACACACATGGCTGGTTAGGGACTCTGTTTAGGAATTTGCCCTGTCATTTTTTGATTATTAACCGATTATTTTACAGATTATTTAGGCAGTTCCTTCGGTAGGATTTACACAGCCTGGGGCCTCATTTCAGACTTACAGGTTCTTCGTTGAGATTCAGTATACGGTATCTCGTTTTCGATGCAAACTTGTAAACAGAGCAGTATTCAGTTGCATTATATAGGGGCTTCTATATATTATATATAATATATATATCGTAAAGAACGACGCTTGTATAGGAGAACATCCCGCGCAAGATGAGGAGGGAGAACGAACAAATGAAAAATGAGGTAACCACCCGGGAATCGAACCCGGGATCTTCCGATTGCCGGTCAGATATGATAACCACTACACCATGGTCCTCACTCGATCAGAAGTCGTAATTCTCCTACATACGCGCAGAAACCAATGCCCCGAGGGGGGCACCTCCCGCATGCCGCACCTATGGTGTAGTGGTTATCATATCTGACCGGCAATCGGAAGATCCCGGGTTCGATTCCCGGGTGGTTACCTCGTTTTTTCATTTGTTCGTTCTCCCTCCTCATATTGCGCGGAATGTTCTCCTATACAAGCGTAGTTTGGTGCTGGTTAAGTGTGCGGTCTACCTAGCTTTTAGTTAGCCTTATAAGGTTAACTAACGAAAATATCACGACTTAACCTAACCAATCGTTAGGTCAACTGTACGCCCTTGACGATTGGTTAGGTTAAGTCGTGATAGTTTCATTAGTTAGCCTTATAAGGCTAACTAAAAGCTAGGTAGACCCACACTTAACCAGCACCCGTAGTTCTTTACGTTAATTATACTGCGTGTTCTTTGCAGTTGAAATGTATATATATATTATATATATATATATATAAAATCCCCATTATAATAATAGCCAAGTTTTGTTTGTTTGTTTATATGTCTGTCTGTTTGTTGCAGAATTGTCACGCTCTGAAGGAATTAGATAGGAATAATTAGAAGCTATGAATTATTGTATTACGGGCGGCAATGTAAAGCTCAAGATTTTCATGACTGTGTTCTTTTCTGTAGTTTAGCAATGGGGGAAGGGTGAGGGTGGGGGGAAGGGTTGGGGTGGGGGAAGGGTGGGGGTAAGGGTTGGGGTGGGCGGAAGGGTGAGGCAGGGGGGAAGGGTGGTGGTGGGGGTAATGGGGGATGGGTGTGGTAATGGGGAGGGGTGGGGGTAATGGGGGAGTGGGTTAGCCCCCAAGTTGTATGAATGGTGAAGAGGTTTTGGGAGATACCAGATTCAGAAATGTTGACACAATGTGAAGCTCAAAATTTTCACGTCTGGGTTCTTTTTTGTAGTTTAGCCTGTCTAACCGTCAGCGAAGCGACGGGAATAATAATAAATATATTTATAATGATCCTATCCTTTTTTATACTAACAGTGTTCAAGGTATCATTCCTGACTTAATAAGCTTGCTCTTCTCCTACGTTGTCGTTCTCTTGCCAATCGTCTTCTTATTTCTGCAGCAGTCTCCATTTTCGTGGTTCATATATATTTTGCCGTCATTCTTGACGGCACGGGTACACTAGTATATATATAATAAAAGGATGTGTGTGTGTGTATGTGTGTGTGTGTGTTCCAGCCATAACTCCAAAATGGAAGCAGTTATAAACATGAAACTTCACACACATATTGATTAGGTTCCCAGGTTGTGCACCTGGTTGTTAATAAATTAAATAATTAAAATTACTGGGCCCGAAGGCCCCAGCACCGCGATTAAACTACAGAAAAGAACGCTGCGGTGAAAATTTTGAGCTTCACATTGTGTCAAGATTCCTGAATCTTAAGATTTTCATGACTAATTATTTGGTCAATAAAACTATAGAAAAGAACAGTCATGAAAATCTTGAGCTTCACATATAATTAAAATTACTGGGTATGTATATATATATATATATATATATATATATATATTGATTAGGTCCCGAGGTTGTTGTTGTTGTTTAGCCGATCAGCCCACCCTGATCGAGCAAGCCGGCGGCACGCAGGTAACCGATCGCCCTCTCCGGAGTGGACCAGAGGTTCAGCGCACTAGTGATGTGTTGTGTTCGTTGTTGTGCTAGAGCGGTACAGTCTGTCATACTTGTTCAACTGTTTGTGGTGTGTCCTGACCCAGGTGGCAGGTGTCGTCTGTGGAGTTGTCTAGTCTGTGTTTATATGTCCGTAAGTTGGGGTGGTGTCCACATCGGAATCATGCTAAGTTAACTCGATCCGATCTGCTCAGGCTGATCCCTGACCTGTTAATGGGTGGCGGCTTCGCACCTACGACCGCATTCGGACAGAGTCGTGTCATTGCTTTGTGTGGTTAGGTTTGTGTGTGTGGTATGTTTCTGTACAGTGTGATGTCTGTGGGGCGTGGTATGGAATGGAGTATTTGGTTATAATGTCTCTCTGGTGTTACCTTAATGGTGCGAGGTGTTGGTGCATGATTGTACAGTAGTAGCAAGGGTGTTGTGGGTTAGTTATCGCTGCTGCCATGAATTGTGTTCCCCTCAGTCTAAATGTTCCCTAACTTTCAGTATTTTTGTTTCTGTGTGTGCAGTGTTCATTGGTGTTGTTTGAGTACATCCTGTATGATACGAAGTGCGTTGTTTTGTATTGTCTGTAAGGTGTTTATGTGGTTGTTTGAGAAATGGGGTGCCCAGCTTGGGCTAGCATAGTCCATAAATGAGCGAATATATTGTTTGTATATGAGTGATGTTGTTTCCTGCTGGTGTTCAGAGTTTGTGCCTGTTAGTACCCTAAGCGTGTTAAGTCTGACGTACATTTGTTTTTAATGTCCTGAATGTGGTTTGCAAATATAAATGATGTGTTTATGTGACCCAAGTATTTTGGTCCTGTGAGCGTGTGGAATGTTGGTGTTGTTTAGTGTAAGCGTGGAGTTATCTGGTGTTCTTTTGTATTGCTTGTAAGCAAGGTGATGGTTGACTTTGTGGGCGCTACTTTGAGTCTATTGTGTGTGAGCCAGTCTTGTATAAGTTTATGTATGTTTGTAGTGTTATTTGTAGCGGTGTGTCGAAGTTGTTGTGGGTGGATGTTAGGGTGATGTAATCTGTATATGATGATAAGGTAAGCTTGTTATTATGGGTGTTGGAATGTCATGCATGTATAAGTTGAAGAGTGTTGGTAAGAGAACAGAGCTTGAGGGACCCCTTCGAAAAAGTTGCTTTTGGATGACTTGCATAAATGACATGTGAGTATCTTCCTGAAAGAGAGATTGCTCAGCCACCGTTTGGTGTTATTGTGCATGTTTGTGTTGAGTATTTTGTTATGAGAGGGAAGCGTGGGATAGCATCAAATGCTTTACTAATGTATATTGTTGCTAATAGTGTACGTTGAGCTGGTCGTCTGGAGTTGATGCCATCCATGATGTGCTGCGTGAGGTTACTGAGTAATGTCGTTGTTGAGTGGTGAGGTCTGAATCCATGTTGAGTAGGCGATAGTGGTATGTGTGGGTTGGTGATTTGTAAGATTATTCTTTCTGTTACTTTGGAAGGTGTGCATAGTAAAGTAATGGGTCTATAGAAAGCTGGTTCTGTTGGATTTTTGTTTGGTTTGAGTAGTGTAATAATTTTACCTTGTTTCCATATGTCAGGAATAATACAGTGTTGGTATGAATATGTGCTGATATTTGTGAGAGCTAGTATTCCGTCTGGGCCCAAGTGTTTAAGGTGTATGTTAGATATGTTGTCTGGTCCAGTAGCCTTCAAATTCTTAATGTTTTTGATGATCTTGGTGGTCTGGTCTGTATTGAAGGGTGTAATGGTCGTGTCGAGTCTGTAGGTTTTCTTGTGTCTGGCTGTTTGTCTGTCTGCGTGTTTCTGGTTGTTGTCTCTGTTTAAGTGACTTATCTTTGCGTAGTGATTAACTAGAATGTTAGCTTGTTGTGTATATCTTGGGATATTATTTTGGCTGCGACAGATAGCCACGTGTGAGGTGTGAATACCGCTGTTAGAGTGGGTAATGCTGTTTATAGTCTTTTATAACCTGGATGTATCTGTGGAGTGGTTTAGTGTTGTTATGAATTCCCTAAATGTTTCTGTTTGTTTTTCTTTGAGTTTCTTGTTTATTTCTGTGTTGAGCTGTGTTTTATGGTTTCTGTGTGTGGTGTTTGTGTGTTATGTTTGAGGTTGTTACGTTGCCTTATGAGGTGGGTATTTCTCTAGTGTAATTTGGGTTGTATTTCCTAATGTTGCCCTCGGGTATGAATTTGTTTCCATTATTGATGATCTGATTAAATGTCTTGAGTGTTGTATTGATGTTTATGATGGGTGTGCTGTTTAATGTGGAGAATTGTTCCTCAGTCTATATTTTGAACTGTTCCCAATCAGCTTTCTTGTAATTTCTGTAAGTGTGCCTAAGGCTGTTGGGACAGAGTGTAGAACGTGTTGTAATGATGATGGGCAGGTGGTCTGATGACAGTTGTTTTTCTGTTCTCCAGTGTGTGTGTGTATGTGTTGCTAGTGAGGGGGAACAGAACGTTATGTCTTGGGAGGAGTTTGAGTATCCTGCTTGATGTGGTATGTGTGTATGTTCTTCTGTATTGTTAAGAATGAAGAGGCTGTTTAGTTGTGTGGCTATGTTGGCGCCTCTCGTGTTGCTTTGGTTGTGCAGGTACCAACTAGTGTCTTTAGCGTTCAAGTCTCCTCCTCAGATGATATTAGTGAGAGAGGCCAGATTGTGTAAATGTGGATTGTAATTGGCTGGCACCTGAGTGAACTATCTGGTGGGATGTAAATGTTCATTAGTGTGTGGTGTTTTGCGCGTGTTTTAATGTTAACTGCCTGTATTTCTATCGTGTTATCTGCTTGGATTGTGTTTGTAATGTTTTGGGTGGCATCAATGTAGCTAATGCTTTTACGGATGTAAGTGATGAGTCCACCCCCGTTACCCAGTACGATCTTGACGGATCGCCGTGAAGTCAGGGATGGTGGGTGTTTTGTGCGTGTGTTTTAGTTTTGTTTCTTGTATAAGTTCTATGTGAATGTTTTGTTTGTTTACGAATTCCCTAAGCTGCATGATTTTGTTTGTGAGGCCATCTACGTTGTACTGTAATATGTTAATATTATACTTCTGTATGTGTCTCATGGTGCTATTGTGTCTATGTCTTTGTGTATGGTGACATGTGTAAGTTGTAGTGACATTAGTCTTAATGTCGCCGGAGAGTAAGAGTAGTCCGGGGAGCACGCAATTGCTCCCCGTAAATGAAAAAATAGCACGCTGAGAATAGGTCCGGCCCAGGGAGCCGATCAGCACTCTGACCGTGCCACGCAACAGGCCGTTGACTGCCAGTCTGGCCAACCGTTGACAGCCCGCTGCACGGAGATTTGAGGAAGTTTGGCCACCAGCGCGTTGATGTTGAGGTTGTGCACCTGGGTGTTAATAAATTAAATAATTAATTTTAAAAGATTAAATGACGTCATCAAGATCATTACGTCATTACATATATATATATATATATACAGGGCGTCCCAAATAAATGTATACACACTTTAACAGCTGATAGCTCAATTGATGTTTCTTTCTTTCCAAGTTAAACCCATTAGAATTAATAATGGCAGTCAGACTAAGCTTTGAACAAAGGAAATTCATTCTAAAATGCTACTGGAAGTGTGAAAACGCAGTTGAAGTGCAAAGACAGTTTAGGAGGGAGTTTCAAACAGATCCACCAACGCGACTTACCATCACTCGAATTAGAGATAAGTTTGAAGCCGATGGAACTGTTCAGAATGTCCACAAGAAGCGTTCCGGAAGACCACGGACATCGACAAGCCCCACAAAGCAAGAAAGAGTACTGGAAACGTATCACCAAAGTCCAAGAAAATCTGTGCGGCAAGCGAGTCGTGAGGTAGGAATCTCAGAATCATCTGTCCAACGCATTTTGAAGCGCTGTCAATGGAAAAGTTACATTCCAAGATTAGTTCATGCTATTAATGAAGATGATCCGGACCGAAGAGTGGAGTATTGCGAGTGGTACTTGGCACGATGTGGATGTGGATTGGACGAAGGGGTTTCGTAGAATACCCTCCGCGTTCACCAGACCTCACACCACTAGACTTTTTTTATGGGGATACTTAAAAGACAAAGTCTACGCTATAAAACCTGCAACAGTCGCTGAATTGAGAGCAGCCATTGAACGAGAATGCACACAAATACCAAACGAAATGTTTCGTGATGTTTGCGATTCCATTGCTTCGCGTTATCAGCAGTGCCTGGACCAGAACGGACGTCAGTTTGAAAACAGGCGTTGACAAAACAATTAAATAATGTCTGTAGATTCTATTACATTTTGAAAATGAAATGTATTTTAATAAACACTGCCTTTATAATTATTTAAAGTGTGTATACATTTTTTTGGGACGCCCTGTATATATATATATATATATATATATATATATATATATATACATACATATATATAATATATATATATATATATATATATTTATATATATATATATATATATATATATATATATATATATTTGTGTATGTTTGTGTGTCATCCATTTATTAGTGTCTCCTCTCATTTGTTCTTTCATTTCTTTTTCATATGCATTTTTTCGCTTAAATAATCCTTCAGTGCTGCGAGATATTTTAGTTTACTCATCAATTTTACTGGCTTTTGTGAAGTCGGCTCTGTATATATGGTGACACCATAAACATGCCACTGTAGGCCTACAAGATTTATGGCACGAGTCTCGTAAATTTATCAGAAACCGCAACAGGCAATGCCGGATTTAGACCTGTGGAGGCCCTGACGCAACTCAGATTGTCGGTCCTCTATCTCTGTTCAAACCTAGAACATCTTGAAAAATAAAAGATTTAGATACAGATTCTATTGTGGATGTTTAGTTCACAATAGAAAAAAAAAATCTTAAATGTAAGAGTTTCGTGCTTTGATAATTGCGAATTCATTTATTATGTCAGAGAAGTCAAGGTCAGGAAGTACATCACCTTTAACACATTAAAGAAAGCAGTTCACTCTTTTGGGGGGGGGGGGGGGTTCATTGTTGTGCGCAAGCAAATCGTTCTTGGTATACTTCAACTTTGAAAAAACTTTTCCCCTGAACAATTGGATATCGCGAGTGAGTGATAAATACATCCGAAGAAGACTTTCCACATTTGGAAAGGTTGATTTGAGATTCTTCTTTGAATAAGGAGATATATGAAGTGCACATTACTGATACCGTCATGATCATTCTTCTCTCTCCAAAAATAATTTCATAACCGTGCGGAATTGAACAGTTCATTACCGAGAAACTTTCAGATCAGCAGAATAAAGTTGAGCTAATTTGACATTTCATGAATTTGAAATTGGAAGTTCTGAAGTGGTCTCTTGAACTCTGTTACACTTCCTTATTCTCTGCCATAATTTAATGGATCTAATCTCACATTCCTACGCCGAACACGATTTTGTTGTGCACTGTATTCTGATGTGCCACTTTTTAAACTCAATTCCTGATTATTTAAAATCATCGAAACGATCTCCCAGCGTTTGCGCAAATGTTACCAATGATTTCAGCAGAATGACAGCTGTATTGAGATCCATTTTTTCGTCTTGTAGTTGCTTGCTAGTCACACTGAACCTTTCAAGAATGATGTGCCACAAATCAATGAAAATCCCAGTTTCAAATTTACACATTATATCCACCAAACCTGATGCCGTGTTCCAACTTGTTCTAACAATTGCTTATCAATCCTCCCATTGGCTTTCATTAGTTTCGTCACTTCTACGGTTGCATTACAGTGGAATTTTGATTTTTCATGACTGTCTACGGACGCCCAACATTTTTTCAGTCATTGAACCCACAGTCACTAATAGACCTTGGCCCATATTCACTAGTTTATAATGGAAACAATAAACCTTGCTAGTACTAGGTGAATAACATGACCAGCCTTGATCAATTTTTTTTCATCATTTGAATGAGTACGTTCAAACATTTATCTTCTACAAAAACGATTACTGTTGACAGACTTGATAAAATCATTACTATTGTTTTGTAATTCAGTTAAAACCTCTTCTTACCCAATAATTGACCATTTCATTTGTCGATTTGAAAGGTCATAGCTCAATGTCCAATTCAAGTCCTGGAAGTACTGTACTTCTTCAGCTGACTGAGATTCTTCTTGATGTGCTACTTCTGAGACTGAGTCAATTTGAGTAGTAGCTGAACCTTCAGTATTATCTTCATGACCAGATATATGTGTGTTACTTAGATAGCCCTGTTCAAAAATCAACTTTTTCTTATTTTCATAGGTTTCTGTACTTTTTCCCATACGTTTTGACCTGAGAAGGCCGAAAATCACAACCATTTTGACGTAGGTTGTTGGAAAGCATTGCCGCATGGAGCTTTAAGTTTTCTGCCTTGAAATCGGCCAAAAGCACCAGTTCCGGGGTCCCTTGAATCATGTTTTGCACTATAACTTTTTATCTAAACAAGATAGAGCAACAAAATAGGCACCAAATTAAAGTGTTTTTAATCCTCTTTCTAACTTATACAATTATGATAGTCTTGGAACAAGAAATGGCACATTGGTACATACAAAGATTTCAGAAATATCACAAAATTCGTTTTCTCACACTCAAGGCAGACAAGGCGCCTTATTCATGACACAAATTTGAGATTAACATTTTGTCACAAGTCTAATCGATCAAGAAGTGAAAGCATTACATGATGATTAATTTCATAATGACATTTACACAGTCAGTTGTTGAGAGTTTGTTTCTTGAAGCTGTCAAAGCGGCGTCTGTTGAACTCCACAGCTTGAAGGAGATAGTCCCTTTGGTTGGCATCTGTTGTTATGACATTTGCAAAGTCGCTCATCATCTTGACACCACGTTCAGCAATGTCATTCACCGCTTTCAGATTCTTAACATAGTCCAACGCTTTTCTGTAGTCCTCATTCTGTGGCCAAGACGTGACAGGCTCCAGAAGCCACTCGGATCCAATGTTCAGTGTGTCCAGCAGGAAATGTGATTCTGGGCCAATGAGATCAACCAGGGTGGTCTTAGCTGTGACTCTCTGGAATAGAGGCTTTCCTGTTCTGAAGCTGTCTGGCTTCTCAGTGGCATGTAACTGGGCAGCAATGTCGTGCTTCAATGTGTCACTCAATCTACTGCTGAACAGGGCAAATGGCACGACTTCCTGCGTCAGGTACCATTTGTGGTTTTCCATCTTATTAAGTACTGCATCAGC
Source organism: Bathynomus jamesi (assembly GCA_023014485.1). Classification (NCBI taxonomy): domain Eukaryota; kingdom Metazoa; phylum Arthropoda; class Malacostraca; order Isopoda; family Cirolanidae; genus Bathynomus; species Bathynomus jamesi. The sequence continues at coordinate 297,534 of JAJOZX010002986.1, forward strand.
AAGCTCTGGGTCAGTTTTCTTGTACTTCAACATGTCCTGGATTAGACTTAGATCATTCACGGGAGCATCTGCAGCAGACATTGACATCATCCATACAGGAGTGTAGAACAGCGCAAGGAAGGTGTTGAGTCTTTCCAGCTTTGATACAGTGTCTTCGTCGTACTCAAGTTGATCTGCAAACATCAGCATTTTCATGGAGTACAGGTTTCTGGCCATCCATCTGGCCTGATGAATGGCGCCTGGTCGACTCCAGTGAATACCTCGAGGAGGCGTTCCTCCAAGAACAATGACTGTCAGTTCAGCCATTTCCCTGTAGTCGGCTCTTGGAAGCATTTCTGCTGTTAGAATGTCTTGGAGTATTTCTTCACTGTTCTTCTTCTTTTCCTTCAGCCATTTGCTGTTGATAGCCAGCATCTTTGGGTTTTCCTTGGACAAGTCCGTCCAAACATCCTTCAGATGCTCAAACCAGGATTATCTGGCCCCTTCACCTTCCCAAACAGCTTCTCCCAAACTGCTCCTACTAGGATTTCCAGGATGTGATGTCGACAGGCCAGATAAAACACCTTTTTGTTCAGCATTTTCTCTAGCAGTTTGGCAGCTCCTCTGTGAACTCCACTGTTACTGGATGTAGTGTCAAAAACAAGGGCAGTAACATTATCCGTAAGTTCCCATGTCTCCAGTAAATCCATTGAAGCCTCAGCCTGAGCTGTGCCAGAAGAATTGTCGATGACAGGTACTCCCAGTAACTTTCCTTCAGTGTATGAAGGTGGACCAGACACTAGCACAGCTAAAGTCTCTGAGGTACTTCCAGGTTCACTGCCCAAGACATCTTTGAGCAACTTTCCATCCCAGTGTAAGGCAGCGTACTGTGGGGGGTTTTCACAAAACTTGGACATGTGACTCTGGCTAATATTATACCTGGACAGCATTCTGTTGCGACGTGTTGTTGAGGTTGAGATGACGAAGTTATCCAGATCAGCCCCTCCAGCTTTCAAGGTGGCAGAAACCATGGCAGTAACTTGATTGTCTGATAAACAAGACGATCAGCTGTATTGCAGATGACATCACATTCCATGACCTTCCTTGGAAACGTCAAAGTCACACTAGTCACAGTGTCTTGATGGTGAGAACATCCAGGACGAGGCTGATGGTAATCCATGTCCTCTGTGTTAGCGTCGTTGTCAGTTGAGTCACCCCAGGTAATGTCATCCACATGAACAACTGCCTCTTGTTCTGCTGCAGCTGTAAAATAGTACAACATGTTAAGACAGTAATTGTTAAGTACATGCTAAATATCGCAATGGAGTAAAACTTAAAACTTTTTGTAACGTTCAAAGTAATTAGTTTTACCTTGTTCTTGTTATGCTGCAGTCTTTCATTCCTCGCTGCTTGCTGCAGGGATCTTGTCTCAAAAATCTTGTCATGACCAGACATATGACCTTTCCTCTCAGTCTTTTGGTCTTCGTAGAACCTGATATCCTCATCTTTCTTCTCTCTGGATAACAGTCTGTTGTTCTGTATTTCCTGGATTGCATCTGGAGCTCCTATATCGAACAGGCTGTCTAATTCCAGCACAAATGCTCCTCTTTTCCTCCAGGGTTACTTGCTCTTCCTTTGCTTTTCACCAGAGCACGATGTTTCTCATGTAGTTTCATGAAGAGCTTCATTGCGTTGTACTTGGTCATTGTCTTGATCCTAGCCATCTGCCAGAATGGGATGATAGATTCAACTGTTTCATATGCAAGGTCTTGAACCATGGGCCTCCCTCATTTTCCGGTAAATTCTGAAGATTAAGGAAATACTGGAACGCCTGTCTGTTGGTGGGAAGCTGGGAACCACTGATAAAAGCTGAAGGGTATCCAACCATGAAAGTTTCAGTGAGAGATCTGGTAGATGGCCCAGTTGACACCTGCCTGTGGACAGTACGTGGAGGTTCTGAGATATCAACTGTGCGCCCACGGAGCTCCCTCAGCTCCTGCTTAATGCCATTGTGAAGTTGTAACTTGTAGATGGTTTTCTAGATTCTGATTGAGTTTCTGTTGTTTCCTGAAAAATGATAGATAATTAATTATTATTATTATTATATTATTATTAATTATTATTTATTAATTATTATTATTATTATTATTATTATTATTATTATTTATTAATTTTATGCTCTTTCATTTGATACCTAATTTGTTGCTCTATCTTGTTTAGATCAAAAGTTAAAGTGCAAAACATAATTCAAGGGACCCCGGAATTGGCGCTTTGGCCGATTTCAAGGCAGAAAATTTAAAGCTCCATGCGGCAATGCTTCCCCACATCCTAGGTCAAAATAGTTGTGATTTTCGGCTTTTTCAGGTCAAAAAGCATGGGATATTGTACAGAAACCTATGAAAATAAGAAAAAGTTGATTTTTGAACAGGCCTAGTGTTACTACCTCGTGGTGTACGAACGTTTTGTTTCCGCTCTGTGTAATATCGAAATAACTAGTGTTTATAAGTTCAGCGGTAAATTCTATCTTACTACAGTGTGTGTGTATTAAATGTCAGTGAATTCGCGATAATAATTTATTAAGTGAAAGCCGGTGGCATATAGGGCGCACAAATAAAAACAACATAACTGAAACATAAACTGAAAACAATTCGAACGGAAAAACAGCTCCTGAAATTTTTACATTAGGCCTACAGAGGGAAGAAAGAAAATAGGCAAAATTAAGGAAAGAGTGGCAAAAAAATACGAAGAAATATGTAAATTGCGGTAAATTCAGAAAGCTGAATAGGGCTGGATTATGTTTAATGGAATGCGCCGCACACCAGCTCTGCGATTGCAGAAATGAAGCAGACCAGACCACGGGCTTAAAATGTATTCTGTGCAATATCTTTAAACACCACGAATGCACGAACTTAGAAAAGACAGGAAAATGCTAAACAGAAAAAATAACAAAATCATAGGCCTTTATAGTTTCCTGTGTCAAGTGCATGGAAAACAATAAGAAATTAGTACAAAGGGGAATAAAAAACGTTGAAATAGATGAACCAAGTGCAGCAGTTTTACAAACAGAAAACCAGGAAACACCAGAAAACGCCGCACAACCGAAAACGAGATTCAGGACAACACACTACAGGCAGGTGCGAAAGCAGCCTCAGACGAAGAAATACCCCTGCAAAAGAGAGAGATACCAGATACACGCCGAAGACAAAAAAAAAACACTGAGTAGGGAAGAAATGGGGAAGCAGAAGAAAGAAAGTGAATCACATAAGACTCGAAAGGAAGACAAAAAGAACATAAAAAATAAACTGGGTAGTGAAAAAGCGGTGACGGAGCAGAAGAAAGAAATTGAATCACACAAAACTCGAAAGGAATTTAAAAGACGGGCCATTACGAATATTATAAAACAGGTTCGTGCAAATATAAATATGGTTCAAACTGCATGTACCATCACTCCCAAAAATGCTTCTATATGATGAGGAATGGAAGATGCAGATAGGGACCAAACTGCAACTTTTTCCACCCTCATATGCGCAGACAGCCAGTTACAGAGAAAAAATTTCTAAGCATAGAGTGCTCGTATTTTCACATAAAGGGTGCGCAAAGAAGAGAACGGGGAAAAACAGATCATATCCGAAAAAGAAGTAATAATAAGAACAATGAAACATTTTTTAGAGGAAATGAGGATGATAAAAGCACAGCTTGCCCTTCTAACAAGAACAGACAGAACTCCCCAGATATATTCACCACAACATTACATACATCACCCTTTTACTCAACACCACCCACCAATAATACAACAACCACAGCGGTATTAAGGGCCGCAACCCCAATACTCCCAAATGCAGCGGCCAAACCAATAACACCAAACAAGAACCGACATCGACCAGGAAACGACCAGTATATAAGAAAACCGAACCTAGATATTAGAAACCCTGTAAATACAGGGTGTTTATAAAGTCCTATCTATTTCAGTGAAAACTTAGGAAAAAAGGGTAAAATTCAATAACAATATAATAGAAGGCATACATTTAATGAATACTTAAGCATATGATTCTACATGAGCACCATCAGTATCTCTACAGAGTTCGAATCTGTCAGCAGCAATGCGGAACACATTTTGGAGCATGACAGAGGTTGTGTTTTTAACTGCTGTTACGATACGAGCACCTAAATCTTGCAGATCTGTAACCCTCGTTCGATAGAAGTTTGATTTGATAATGCCCCATGCAAAGAAATCCAAGGGCGTTAGGTCAGAAGATCGAGCCACCCAGGCCCTGTTGCCTCCACGTCCGATCCACCGATTTGGAAATCGTTCATTTAGGTACTCCCGAACAATGTTTGCGTAATGACAAATGCCCTATCTTGTTGAAAGACGACGGTGTTTAAAATGCCATCTGAATGAAGCTGGTGTTCCAGGAATTGCTGAAGCATGTCCAGATAAATAAGACCTGTAACTATAGCTTCAGCAAAGAAAGAGGGCCCGTAAATCTTAGATTTGGTCATACCCAACCAGACAGTAACTTTAGGAGAATCTCGTTCCCATTTATAGAAATCAACTGGCTTTTCATTAGCCCATATGCGGCAGTTATGGCGATTAACCTTTCCACACGTGTGGAAAGTTGCTTCATCACGAAGAGAATGTGGTCCATTAAATTTTAATTTTGAATGTGTTCAACAAGATCAGCACACATTGCACTTCGCTTTGGATAATCCTCTTCATGTAAGTCATGAAGCACCTGAATGTGATAACTTCTTTTCTTCAACGTCGATTTCAAAATTTTGTGGACAGTTAATTTGGGTATCCCGAGTCTACGTGATGCGGTGCTTGGATGTTCATCGATAACATTACGTACCGCATTTACAGCATGCTCAGAGACACTTGGACGTCCAGATCTTGACTCATCATGAACAGATCCCGTTCTTTTAAATTTATTAAGCAAATCACAAATTGTCTTGTCTGTAGGATCTGGCTTATGAAATGTTCTTTCAAACTTCTCTCTAATTTCTTTGCATTTCTTTCTTTTAATCCGAAGTGACACCACCATCACCCGTTCTTGTACATTCATTTTCATAGGGTTCTGCAACAAAAATAAATAAAAACTTAATTCAACGAAATAGATAGGGACTTTATAAACACCCTGTACTTACAAAATTTAGCTATGGGAACCAGCATAGACATTATATGTCTCACGGAAACACACATAAATGCGATAAATGCTGTGAAAACTGCATCGAGATACTGAAATAGCATTGCTGAACTACAACATATACAAAGCAGATAGAGTTGCTAGACGAGGGGAGGGTGCTATATGTACGTGAAAAACACATACACATGTGAGGTGAAGGTAAGCAAATCAAACAGCACAGTCGAAATTATTATTTTACAAATAAAAGAACTTAACCTAACCATTATGGACATCTACAGAAAATTAAACACCACAAAAAGTTAATTCCAATTTGCCACAAATGAAACAGAAAACATTAAAATTACTCGAAACTCCAGCAACAAATATCCTAATTTGCGGAGATTTTAATTTCCCATTCATAACATGGAAGAAAAATGACGGTCATTTATGTTGAGAAGTTTCATGGCAATTGCAATGTTGCAAGACCATTCCCCCTCACCCCTTGTTGCAAGAGCCCTCCCCTTCCCCTTGTTGCAAGAACCCCTTCCCCCTTGTTGCAAGACCGCTTGAGGAAGAAGAGAGAGACCATGCTTCGCCTGCCTCCGCCAGACTCATAATAAAGCTCTTGGTCTTTGCACTTGGCTTAGAAGGTCCTAACCCGCCAGTCGGCTTAGAATGTCCTAACCCGCCAGTCGGCTTAGAAGGCTTAATCTGGCTTAGAAGGCGTAAATGGCTTGTTCAGGTGAAAATTATTTTTATTTTTTGAGTTGCCAGATTGCGCTATTTATTTAATTAAAGCAGATATTCTTGACAGTTGTCTCAGAAATCCGCCAGTCGGCTTAGAAGGCGTAACCTGCCATTTGGTATTATATATATATATATATATATATATATTTATTTAATTAAATAATATCGTTGATATATACAACCAAAAGAATTAAATAAAACACCATTACATCATTCTGTTTATTTAGACGAATATTGGAAATAAATTCATGAAATATATAGAAAATAAATATACAATAAAAATAGTTCATTCTATACACAGCTTAAACGAGGAATATATATATATATATATATATAATAAAATAATAATAGTATAAGAAATACACAAATTGAACGAGAAATATATATACACACAGTCAAATAATAATAGTACAAGAAATACACACTTTAAACGTGGAATATATATATATATATATATATATATATATATATATATATATATATATATATATATAAATAATATAGAAAATAAATATACTGCAAAACCATCCAAATACATACACTTTATGTTCTACTGTGCTTAACTAAAATACTAAACTCCACGTGATCGAGTCTACAGTTACATCATTGTTGCTTTGCACTGTGCAATAAATACGATTTAACATTATTTCACCGCTCAAATTATAGGGATGCCTATACTCGATGTAAAGGGCCTTGAATTTGTTCAAAATTATTTTTGTGTCCACTTTACATTCGGTTGGCAAGTTATCTTTAAACACGGCCAGAATACATTGAAAAGCACGCACAAAGAGGGCATCGTTAGCCACAACATCATTATTAAATTCAAGTTTATAAACACTCCTTTCCAATCGAGGATTTATTCCTACCAATCCAAGCTTTTCAATCATGAACTCTTCTTCACAATGCATAGCGGCAGTTGAAATAATCTTCTAAGTCGTAACGACAGCTGCTCATTATATAAAGAAACAATTCCTCAGGGTGAACGGTGTAGGCGAGCTCTGCCCTGTACCTCTCAAGTCCTTTGTACCAAAGTTCATGATATTTCGAAGAGTCTGAACTTTTAAAATAAGCATCCAGCTCTAGACCATTCTCGCCTTGTTCAGTCCTATACTCAGTAAACCCGTCTAGCAGAGCGGTATATGCGTATTCAAGAACAGTATCAAAATAAAGTATATCCGTTTCAGCTGACGGAAACCGACGATTTCAAACATTCTGTCGAGGATGAATCGGTTTCGCGTAAGGACAAGAACGTTATTATCAGACGCATTCTTCCACATCAGTCGTATATCAATACATGGCTGATCGTTATTTATACACAACGCACAAACAATGGCATATGAGGGAGTATCACTAATCTGTTCTCTTCTTGTACCTACACCTGCAGGTATTTTATAATGATCCTCGCTCCACTTCTCAACTATCATGAAACCTCTATTCATCTCAATACTTAAATAAACAACATTCCGTTTACCAGAGTTTGTTTGTCTACAAGTCGTTTCCAGTACATACTTGTAGTTAACGACACCTGTTTTACGCCTGAACACACGCAATGACTTCGTCGCGGACACATCGTATACGGCATTAAGAATGTTACTCCAAGGAAGCTCCATCGTATTCTATTGTGAGGAGTGCACGTCCAGTCGGTTCAAGCTCTGAGATGACTATGAGCCACAGGTGGGCGAGCTGGCTCGACGGGAGGTATGGAGGAGTGAGTCACACCATAAGTTGATGAAACGTGTAGTGTAGTTCCAACGTGAAAGAGTCATGTGAATACTTGTATCCCATTATACTGGGCATAGGTTTAGATAATTTTTCTGACACATGAAGTAATATCAGCTTTAATGTTTTATCACTCCCCAGATTGCGTACTAGACATTTTCACGCAGTAAACACATTTTATTCACACTCCGGCGCACTATTTGTGAGAAACATGTGCCCATATTTTTCCTGTTTGCTTAGCAGACGATACTCGTCTCTAAATTCTATTAAAAACTCACGCAGGCCTTTAGCCACAACCTCACTACAAACCTCGTCATGATATATAGTAATGTAGTAGAAAAATACTTCAGATTCTCCATTATGACAAGATTCACACTCTCAGCCGCAGGGTACGAGTACTCGGTATGATGCAGCATGACATATTACCGCTTGTCACACCACTCATCAACAAGACTCACTAACCATAACCGTTGCTTCTCTTCTGCACGTGTTGTTTCTTCCACTTCACGGTATATGTAAGCTTTTATACAGTTTAGTCCTACAACATAGTTCATTACATCGTTTATACTACTAAATCCTGCAATGCTCTCGCCAGAACAGACGTAGAGTATTTGAACCTCTTGTTCCTCAAGCTTCGCACGGTTCAATGTAGCCTTAAAAGTATCAGAGGAAGGTGGAGTAGGGAGTCTCTCAGTATTCACCACATACTCATACTTTACCGAATACCACTTCATAAACATCGGGCATGCAATATTAAAGGTAGCCATCACTATTTTTCGTCTACTTGACATTTCTTCAAATACATGTCTGAGATCCAAGGCTTGCAGCGGTCAACTGTGCACGCAGGGGTAGAGATATGCCCAGGTAATAGCAGGAGTCACGTGACCATTGATCTATCATAAAGGGGGCGGAGCTTAGGACGTTTCCTGTACATTCGCACACACACACACACACACACACAACACATACACACAGAGAGGAGAAAATGAAACGCTAATTGAAATACGATTTATTTAATAAACATCAAATTATTCAAGGTGTATATATATTTACAAGTAAATAGATATATAACAATCAAGGATTACGGTATCGAAAGGGTACGGTATCATAGGTACCAGGCACCTGGTAACGTTTCCTATAGGTGTTACAGCACACCTTCGTGCCCCTAATTTCCTTTCCCCCCCCAGCTTCTGCGCCCGAAAATTGTGAGTCCCCACAATCAGTTGGGGTGGCTGGTCGCCCTCATCTTCCAAGTACACTAGATCTTTCAACGAGTCAAAGTTAACGACCCGTCGGTTCGCCTGGTTAAGCGTGATACCTTAGCTTCACGACATATTTCATATCCTCCCCCACCCACCCGTACCCATAAGTTTTTGGACCTGTTGAGACAAAAGAGTCACGTATGCGATGTCTCCATACTCATCCTTGATCTCATCAGTCAACTCTCCGAGGAATTCACCAATAGGCGGCATGTATTCACCCTCCTCGCTGTGAATATCACACTACTGTGTCGGCGTACAGAACCCTCCGCCAAAGAATGCAATAACCCCAAAGTTTGATGCGTGCGTAGCCGTTGTGAAGCTGGCTACAGGTATGTTTGTAAACGCTATGAGTCTGTGGCCAATTCGGTAATGTTGTACTTTATTATGTACGTATTACCTACATTCACGATCTCCATGACCTCTTTATCGGAGCGTTGGCATAATCCCACACCTCGTTATAACTTTGGCTGAACGTTCCCTTGCCTGTATTCTGTGCAAATTTTCCCCAAAGACTATTTAGACACAACTTTGCACTAAAGCGCCTCCTGGGTTCTTTACAATTTGGGAACGGTCAAGTGTATCCCTTCACGGTCACGTAACGTGAAATAAGCCGATTTTTCATCTTCGGTATCAACTCCTCGCGGATACCCTGATGCTTCTACCTTATCCTTCAAAAAAGTGTTTATATATGGCGTGAAAAGGTTGGGTAGCTTCTGAAACCTCCACACCTCATATATCTTCAATATTCTGTAGCCATGGCGAACGGCTAGGGACAGCTCAGGGCTTGTATATACGCCTCTGATCTTACGCTGGTTGGTTGTGTGATTACAAGTCCCATTGTTCTCCTCTGCGCACTTCACGCACAGGGGAAACATAAGCTTGTGGTCTATAACGACGGGTAAGATCGGCATCCATAAATCGCGAGGGGGGAGCACGTCTACGAAAGAAAGACCGAAATAGTTCTTGTTCAAATTTGCTGAGAACTCCTCGATGGTGGGCAGGTGGTCCTACCAGTTTTTCAGGTGCACCTACGGGGTACGGATTGTTCTTCATCACGTAGGGGTATAAAGAACAGAAGTCGTAGTAATGGAGTTTCACGCCCTCCGTACGGAAAGTATAGCTTGAAGGGATTTGTACGCCCTCCGAACAAGCTATCACCGCATTTGAGAGGATCCAGCACCATTGAACGCTTGATCGTGTTTATTCTTCACGGTACTGTCCATCTGTTTCCATCCGTGCATCATACTCATGCTCCCACAAGACTTGTGAGTGAACTGGGTGCCTATAAGCTGATCGCGGGTGCGGGTCCATGCAAGACTGTCGGCAGGAGATCTACCGTGGATATCTCCTACGATTCCCACTCAGGACGGGGCATCCGTGCCACCAAAGCCGTTAAAGGAGTACACAGTCTTCTCACCAGTGGCACGGTTTTCGCTTAGACCATCAACCCAAAAACACGACCATTAATGGGTACTTCCCCCGTGTTGCGGGCATGCTTTATGTATACACCTGTCTGCTGCTGTATGTGTATGAGCCAGTAAATAGCCTTGTGCCCATAACTGCGGGGATTGTTTCTGTGAATGACGGCTAAGGTGTCTTTAGGCATGAAATTGTTCTTGAACACCGTAAAGCACAATGAGGCATCGTGGTTGCGACTTGCAACGGATCGCATTTGAAACGGTCTATGTACATCCTTCTAAAGGCCTGGAAACATACTCTAAGCACGCGCACAGCATTCTCGCAATAACGCTCACATTCATCACCTATATTGTAAGGATTAGCTTCATTAAAACTGTTGTAATTGCGGTCAAAATCTTCACGTTCACCTGTACTCATACGTTCATAGTTAAAGTAAAGTTTGGGTGGAGGTAGTCCTACGTAATTTAAAGTTTCGCTAGTGAGGAATGTGTAAGGGAAATATCCTTTTGAAATTTCGGCAGCTACGCCCATTACCTTGGATAGCTGGACTAATTTACAAGGTGTGAATAATAAAGTGTCTTTAAACTGTACATTACCTCTTATTTGCATCTGTATAAGATTGTTTCCTCTTTTCAAGGGATCACCTGTAAATATCTCAGATGAATCGTGCTCAAGCAGCTCCTTATAAAGGAACTATGTGTCAAATTTGCCCCGTTATTGGCAAGAATATACAGTCATTTTTTTTAACTTGTCCGCTAACTTGACAATATAGGGCACATAGAGTTTCACGTGACTGTCGTGTGCAATCGTTTTAAAAACGTTTGTCCGTTTACCACATTTGTGACACTCATCACACTCGCTCTTCATGCACTCATCACAGACAGTCTGGCTTACAAGTAGATTTGGGATAACCTTTTTGGTTTTAGCAACAGTGTATGTTTCTATATCGTAGTACACAGTTATATAAGGTCTATTTTTAGGCTTAGTGTCTTTCATATGACATACATGCTCTACTCCATCCACCTTATATTTCTCATGGCATGTAGAACAGTGAATTTCATCACATTTATGCTTGAAATTCCCCAAATTATCCATCATATGAAACATACCACATTCACAGATTCTCAGTTTCCTGCACGTGCCAATTGACTTATGGAGCTCAAAACAGTTATTATTGAAAAATATACATTACAGTCCCTCTTCTCAGCTTCAACCACACGGCTTTCACATTTGGAGCTCTTACACTGCGCACATACCATGTATGTGGCAATCCTTACAATGTTTCACTATATCATCCGCAAACTCGAGACATCCCTTACACAAATCATGATGCCTTCCATATTTTCGACTTTTATCATAACTCGCGTAAAGAGCCTTTATGTTACGGATGGGGAGATACTTTGTTCCTGACAGTCCTAAAATAAGTAGGGTCCTTGTCCGATCCCTCACACAGCTTTTAAAAACATACACAGCCCTACGACGATCATCCATTCCAAATACAACTATACGAACATTCATTTCCTCCTCTACCCTTCTCAGCTCTTCAGGACCCATATTACAGTCAAACTCAAGCTTGCAATCTGAAGCTAGTTTACGGGCACGCTGCACAACCGTAGGCAACCAAATTTTTGGGCCGTGTATTTAGCACAGTAAACATACGAGCTAAGACTACTGCTATAAAGCCGCAACACGATCGGTGTTATATGCCGTAAATAGCCTGAGAATTGAAGTTAAGAGTATAAGGTGTGGCACTATGACCCGCAACACGGAACACGGTCAATATCTACCGTGAAGTTGTCCATATTGAAGGCTGTACTACTTTGAGAGGCCTGCATTATACGGCCTAATATATACTCTATATCTACAGCTGCCAAGCGTCTGAATGGTATTACTACCCAAAAATCATCTACATCCCGTCATCTGACCCGAACCCGAAGGACAGTCGTCCTGACTTCACGTTCGTCGCGGTTCTGAAGGGCAAACTCCACAATACGTTCAACTACGCGCAGTCCGTGTTCAACACCATTGCTATACATGGATCCAGGGTCAACCCTGACTATATACCGATTTCTAGTCAGGCTGGGGTGGGGGTGGCGTGCGCACCAACTCGAATGTTATACCATCCTCTACAGACGAGAAGCTGCTGCTGCTTGTGGAGGATGTACCCGGAATTGAACAGGAATAAGGGGGTACATTTTATTTGAGGAAGGTACTATGTGGGGTTGTGTCGTAAGACGTAGAGGGTTGGGGCTCTATTACTGGGGTCTAACAACCGGCGCACTCCTGGCACGCTTTATACCTGACGTGGAAGGTCTTCATCATGCCTCCGCTTTGAATTGTCGCGTGTGGTGTTACAGGTCGCTGGTGGTGTTCGAGCGGTGGAGTCTGTGACACAACTACACTGTCATCGGGTCGCTGTAATATCGATGATGGGACATGATGCTGTACCTCGTCATTCACGGTTCTGTGGAAGAAGAGGAAAAACAGACTGTAGAATATAAGGAACACCACTTAAATTTTTATATATTTTGTAAATGACCCACTTAGGGTGTGACGTGTTAGAGATGGATTCTGTAGAAAAATTCAGGTTCACGAGCCCATCCACATGTATTATATCTGGCCCTACAGGATGTGGTAAAAGTGTTTATGCTTAAAATCATTAAAGAAAAGGGAGATGTTCTCAAAATTTGTGCATAAAGTTATATGGTGCTATTCGACGTATCAATCAGTGTTCAACGAGTACCAAGATGATATTTGTTCCACAAAGGTGTATATGACGTTAATTCGTTAAAGGGAAATGAACATACAGTCATTGTAATTGACGATCTCATGTTAGAAATGGATAAAACGTTTGCCGAGACATTTACAGTGTTCTCCCACCATCTTAACATAAGTGTTCTTCATCAATCAGAATCTATTTTTCAAAAATAGATACATGCGCGATGTGTCGTTAAATACACAATATCTAGTCTTATTCGCGCAACGTAGAGATGTGTCACAAATTGGGGTATTAGCCAATCAAATGTTCCCGAATCAGCGTAAGGAGTTTTTGGAAGTTTATAAAGAAGCTACAAGTCAACGTTACGGATATTTGCTTTGTGACCTTCATCCGCGAAACACGTTTAGGGTGCTTCTAAGAACGAATATATTTCCAAACGAGCCTGAAACGGTGTATATTCCAGAATGACAAAGAGGCTAAAGAAATACCATGAATTAATAAAATCTATCATCGACTGCCCCGGGCAATGCAACAGATGTTTTAAAATATCGACTCCGACTTTTTAAAATGCATCTGTGAAATCTGTCTTAACGTTATAAATTGCAATGTATCAATGAAACCCCTCAGAAGGCTCGCCTACGCCGTTACAAGAACATAATACGTACACTCGCTCGTAAAAGTCAACTGTGGGAAGAAAAAACGAATTATTGTACAAAGAGGGGGTCATTCCTCCCCATCTTATTTTCAGTTTTGGGGCCTTTACTGACTAGATTATATAATGAAGAAAGTGGTAGTGATTCCACACGAGGTGTATGCTTCACTGCAAAGTTCAAAGAGTCCAGACACGGTTCTAGAACCCCGTAAAAGCAGGCTTAAAAGAATGGAAAGCGAATTGTTAGCCTATTAAACAGTGAAAAAACACTGATGAGAAAAGAATCTTACCAAGAAGCTCTGCAGAAATTTCTTCACGAGTACGAAAATTATAAGAATCCGACAGAGATCCCGTGGTTATTAGGCACAGCACGGACAACGATGAGCATGGCGACATAGGACCTGTCCGACGATAGAGCTGACCAACCAAAGAATAACGGGTCGGCCACAACATATCGAGCATGTATTAAAAAGCACCCTCCCACATACATTGAGGAATAAAGGTTTAATTCTTTATAATCTATTAAATGAGGACCCCAACATAGAGTGGACCGATACAGGTGAGATTATTGTGGAAGGAACAAAGGTACAGGGCACGAATATCGTTGACATCGTCCATTATCTGGTGAGAAAGTGGGATCGGCCCTCACCATCAGGATGGAAGCATATTAAAGCAAAACTACAACAAATAAGTGTCCCCAAAACATTCATAGGAAATCTGAACAGTTTAAAAGACTTGGAACATGCCTTGCATGTGATATAACTGAGAACGCAATCACCCCGAACGGTAGCATCTCTGAAGAGGAGAAAGAAGAGGCGAAACACCAACAACGGTCAACCCTCTCCACGTGCCTCCAAAATATGCAAATGGCTAACATATTAAGAAGACGTTATTATGACATTTATAGCCCAGCCTCCTACGGAGGCGTTGATAAACTGTACAGAAGTGTTTACAATGATAGAGTAGGGAAAAAAGATGTGGAGAGGTTCTTGCGGGAGCAGGATGCTTATACACTTCATAAGCCTGTGAGAAAAAAGTTTAAAACAGCCAAGACAACAGCGCCATCGATTAACTTTATTTGGCAAGCAGATTTAACAGACATGCAAAGATATTCAGTGTATAACGATGGTTACCGCTACATCCTATTCATAATAGATGTATTCTCTAGATATCTGTGGCTAATTCCTCTGAAAAATAAATCGCCTGAAACAGTTGTTAAAGCCACCAAAACATTGATGTTGAAAGAAAACAGGGTTCCTGGCTATTTTTGTACGGATATGGGGTAAGAATTTATAGGCCTAGCGTTTCAGAACATGCTGACAGAGTTTAATATCAGCTACTACATTACCAATTCTATACATAACGCCTCTTTAACTGAAAGGAACGCATGCACCGCTATTTTACACATGAAAACACATTCAGATATATAGACATTCTGGAATCATTGGCCTCATCATACAACCGCTCACACCTTCGCACGATTAGGACAACTCCTAACGAGATTTTAGAAAGAGGTACGCGCACAGAGCCTGATGTGTGAAGAGATATTCGTAGAACACCGCCACACTCTGCGCGAGATTTTTAAAGTTAGGGCTATGAGACCTAAAGACGAGATAATGCTGTGTTACGTTGAAGATTTGAATGGGGATGAAATAACACGAGGCTTTTACCGCGAGGAGTTGCGGAATGTGACATTTAATTTAGGAAAAAATGTGTTTAAAATTGAAAAAATTTTAGGAAGCAAAGGCTCAGGAAAGAGAAAAATGTACCTGGTGAAATGGCTAGATACCCAGAGAGCTTCAAAACCTATATAAAAGCTAATGCAATAATGAAGCTTAAATAGTATGTAACATGGCGCCTAACAATTTCTACGTCACACTACCGTCCTCTTCTTTTTTGTCTGTACATCCTAACAACACCCCGGCCAACTTTGCAACAGAACTCCGTGGTTCCATTGAATTGGGTCGTGATTCGTATGAGATTGGGATATGCGAAATTCATTTGGACACCCTCTTTTTAAATATTGATTATAAAGAACCCGTTTTTACGGTTCTTAGAGACCTTGATGAGTGCGAAAAAGTCGGGTTAACTCGGAATGAAAACATACGTATCGCCCGGGTTGGGGATGCACAGTTATACAGTACAGTAGTAACACTAGGTCCAGGCCGTCATAGTGCGGCTGAGGATGTTGTGAGAGACTTAAACGTTAGTTTAAAAAACTCATATCTTACGGCTGACTTAGTATACGAAATCGTAAAGAAAACCGTGCATATACTCTGATCCTAAAATCACAAGCTAACAGAAATATTAAAGACAAAGGGCTGTTCAAAATTATAACCGAGGGGCGATATCGATTAGCTTCCAGAGAGATACCTTTCACGAGGTACAACATGACTCGTCCAGCTTAATGTATCAGATGAAATTGGAGAAATTGGGCGATGGCTATATACCCCCAGACATGTGCTATATTTACAGCAATATAGTAGAGCACCAGTTTGTTGGGGATACCCAGGCACGCCTGCTGCGCATCGAACACATCCCCAACCATATAGGGAAGAGCTTGAGTATTACATATGATAGGCCCCATTATGGGAATGTCGCAGCTAATCTAATAACCAATATCTCAATATATATAAGAACGATTGAGGGAAAAAATTTCCTATTCGGTGATGGGAGCTTAACAATGAAGCTGCACTTTCGACGCACTGAGTTATAATGGACAGAAAGCCTTTCACAGTCTATCGAGGTGTGAGATAATGGTAGTGGGCTTGGATCCATTTTTTCAACCATACTACGTACAGCTGTCACCTTGTTGAAGAGGGGTGCCAGATATCTCGGGAGGAAAGCGTTACAATCAGGTTTTAACACGTTAGAAGACTTAATGACTGAGGCTAAACCAAGGAAGCTCTAAAAAAACACTTAAAGGGTACACGGTACACGGGACGAAATCATCAAAGATGCAAAGAGAAAATGCATGGTGGTGGGAAGAAGAGGGCTGTCTGGAAGAAGGGGTTACGTAAAAGGAAAAAAAGAAGTGTTCTAAACGACTGAAACCTATGGTTGACCATTTTTTTGACTGATATAAGCTAAGGACATTGCTCTCATGAATTATAGGCTCATTACTACTTGTCGAGAGAGGTGGCCTATTTCTGACTCGTCATGGCACGCTTCATCCATCCGTGTAGTTCACAATGTTGTAAATCGGAGCTGTCCTCAACTCAAGTGTCTATTGAGCACAGTGACTTTATTACAATTAATCCGTTAAACACAATTAGTTCCCCGAGTGCTCCAATAGAATTCGTGGTACCCAACTCAGGCCCTTACTTTTTGATCCAAGTTGCGTGCACATGTACGTTAAACTCCGTATAGCCCATTCTGATGGAACGGACTGCGATGACAAATATGCTGTTTTCCGTGAAACAAACTTCCTGCACTCCATATTCAACCAGTGTGACGTATATTTAAAACAGGTTAACTATCACCTACGAGCCTATCTGGAAAATGTGCTGAACTTTGCCAAAGAAGCGAAGGATACCTTTTTAACTGCCGAGGGCTATTATCAGGCTAAAGACGAAAACAGTATAAAGGACAAATTTACAAATTCTAAGAAGGAAATATATGAGTGTTTTGGACGCCTCCATACGAGGGCGGTTCAAATAAATGAAAATTAAAAATTCAAGCAAGCATGTACTTTTTTTCATTAGACTTAAGAACATAAAAACTGAGACGAATTTGAATGGAATCCGAGAGTATTTACTCGGTGCTCAAGCATTAGAATATGTACAGTGGGTGAATTGGATAAATAACATTTAGATAACCAATGAATTTGCACGATATAACGTTCAGTGATTGCACAAATGCATTGATATCACCTTAATATCATACATGAAATCTAGTCGCCTGAACATTTACCGGTGGCCAATGTCGACTTTTTCTGGTCAGGAAATTAGTGCCGGTGCATTTCCACTACATGTAAGAGGAACTGCTTTTGAGTCTCGGCTTTGGTAATGGTTGCATTGAAATTCTTTGTCATGGACACGCCCCTTTCAGCAGTGTCGTTGATAACATTGAATCTTTACATGGATAGGAGGGATCGTCTATCGTCTTGGTGATTTTTCCACTCATCAGGAGATGTCCTAAAAACCCTCGGCTGATCTTGAAAGTATCAAATAACTTGAATAACGCTGAATCCACAAAGTCTGAGAGATCCATCATCTCTACTGAATTGTTCCCTTTGTATTTTCTCCGATCTTTCTTTAGTGTTCCTCTCTGTAATATATTTTCTGCCTCAACCATTTTCATCTTTGTTTTCTGACAAGGTTTCAAACGAAACAAAGCCAAAACAGGAGATTGTAGACACCAATCGACCAGGGAAGTGCTGGCATCTTTACATGACCGTAAATTTCCCTCAATCGGCGCACTCGGAAAATTTAAATACCAGAAGCCCCATACGACAAATCAACAATCTAGGAGTAATCGAACATGAGCTTCAGCACCCACTAAAGGTTTTGCTACTAAGTAGAAATTTGCCATGAACGTTTTTGTAAACAAGTAGAATTAAAAAATTCCCATGCTCAGTGACTTACCTGCAATAAAAATTTTCACCCCTATTACATGAACCGCACTACAGTGCATAGAGACTTTACATTCCAGAGGATGTTGCTTGTGAATGGGGTCGATATGAAAATAAAGCTCACCGGTACGAATCCTGAGATCTGCTTAAATCTGTATGCTGATCAAGAAGAGGGAGAAAAACTCGTTGTGATTCACATTATGGAGACACCTCCGCGTACGGTTAGTGAAATTAAGTTCGCCTAAACAAATAGAAATTGAGAAAAATTTACTACATGACACAGTAAAATACCGAATTAACAGAGTACAGATCAAACTATACACGTTCCCTGCAGTGTTGGCCTCGAAACAGATAGAAAATGTGGCCCTGAGAGTTCTACCTAAAAGGATATTAATTGGAATGCAGGAACACAATTCGGTGAATGGAAAATATAAAAAGAATGCCTTTAATTTCAAGAATTTCGGCCTTAAAAATATAAATCTATACGTCAATACCGTTGCGTTGTGTGGGGCAATGGATACGGATTATTCATCAGACGCTGTGTTCCCGCTTTGCACGAGAGCATATAGTAATCTGGCCCATATTGCAGGTGCTTGTGATGAGGTCGGGATTGGGGTAACGCAGAAAGAATTCATCGATCAATTTAACTTTTATCCATTTGACATCATACCTGACTTATCTGCTAGTGTAAATACACGCTGAAGTCCACAACAGTGTGGAAACATCTCATTCAGATTGGAATTCGCCAAGCTGATAGACGCGCCTATTAGTGTACTAGTATACCTCGAGTTACAAAACCTAATAGAAATTGACAGATTTAAGGGCGTTGTCACTGACTTTTAAAATGGACGAGAATACACTTCAGAGAGTAATGAATAGTGAACGAATCACGCGCTCCAAATTTATCGGTGTGTTTGCGAAGAATGAAACATTGAAATTGCCAACTACAAGAAAATGCGACAGTCTTATTGTGAACACCGATGTTATTGGTGGTGAAGGATTCATTCGATAGCTATCTACTTTAAAAATAGGGACAGCTACACATTCCCGAATTTGTTGGAATCCCTATCGACTCCAGGGTTACTTTAGTAATACTTGCGGGATGTATTGCCTTTCATTTCTCATGCACATGTCACGTGGTATGGAATTTATAATTTTTTAAAAATTATTCGATTTGTGTCACTCGGCGAAACGACGAAATGATATGCAGACAGGTAAAAAACCATTTTCCGTTTGTGTGCACTCGATGTATTGTATATATTTATGTGTATATATTGTATATATAAAATGAATAATTGCATCAATGTTGTCTCCAATAATGTTAGTTTGGGTATTCTGTAGCTTATTTAAAATGTAACGGTAACTAATTCTGTAACTAATTTAAGATGGATATAAAAAATTTTACTATTTTATAAAACATGATTTCTATCATTTAATAAATTGATGTAAATATATTGCGTCTTCTTCTTAGCCGAAACATATGAAAAAGAAAAAAAGCTCTTACCTGAAACATAAGAAAAAGCTGACATTAATTCGTTGCTGATGTGGCAATCGCTGGGTTGAATGCGCGGCAAAACTTCAACCTCCGTATTCAGTCCACGACATGCATTTATTCAATGCTATCACGAAAAGATTGTATAAAACGAGTCAGTTCCTCATCGGACCTTTAAGGACAAAGAATAATTTTAAATTAATTTGTTTAGTTCATACATTTTTCTGACTCTTTTTTAATAAAACACTATTTGCTTTTCATCAAAAACACATGTATAGTATATATTATATATATATATATATACAGAGTGTCCCAAAACCATGTATACATTTTTTTAAAAACTTATAACAGGCGAACCCACTAACAGATTCAGATGATTTTTATTTCTTTTTATAGCCTATAGCCTAAGGAGATACAACAGCGAAATTGTTAACAGCCTTGCCTAGCCTAAGGAGATACAAAATCGAAATTAGTAATAGCCTTGCCTGCCTACAGTAAACATGGAAAATGGAAGTGTGCGCTTATCATTTGAGCAACGAAAATGGATACTAAAGTCGTATTTTAAAGTTGAAAAGATATCAAAGGTTCAACAACAGTGGAGAGACAATTTTGGAACTAATCCTCCAACTCGACTTACCATTTCACGTATCTGTGAGAAATTTGAAGTATACGGTACTGTGCATGATGTGTACAAGCAAGCGACTGGGCGTCCAAAGACATCAACAGATGCTAACACTTCTGATGAAGTGCTACAGGTATTCAACCGATCACCAAGAAAATCTGTGAGACAATGTGCTCGTGAAACAGGGAAAAGTAAGACAAGTGTCCACAGAATTCTGAAGAATGCTAATGGAAATCTTACATCCCGAGATTATTACATGCCTTGAATGAGGATGATCCGGATCGCAGAATCCAGTTTTGCGAATGGTTTCGAGTAAAAACACAGAAGATGGCCAATTTGCGGACAAAATTGTGTGGTCTGATGAGGCTACATTTAAGTTGAATGGTATAATTAATCGTCATAATTGCACATACTGGTCACAAGAAAATCCCACATTTATGTGGAACGACATGTAAATTTACCGGGTTTAACTGTCTGGTGTGGTTTTTCTTCCAAAGGTTTGGTTGGTTCATTCTTTTTCGATGGTACAGTTACCGATCATAGCTACCTCAACATGCTTCGGGGAAAAGGTTTTCCTGCAATTCGACAGTTATACGGAGATGAGGACATTTACTTTCAACAAGATGGAGCACCTCCTCATTACCATCAGGATGTCAGGAACTACCTTAATGAAACATTTCATTATCGGTGGATCGGACGACGAGGTAGTATCGAGTATCCACCCGTCCACCAGATTTGAACCCACTTGACTTTTTTTTATGGGGTCATTTGAAAAATGAAGTACACAGTAGAAGACCTACATCACTTGAACAACTAAGAGCACAGTTGAAGAAGCGTGTAGAAATATCCCTACAAACTTTTGTTGAAGTCTGCCAATCAGTGAATCAAAGAAGCGCAGTGGTGCATTGATGTCAATGGTCGACATTTCGAACACTTACGTGTTTTAAAACAAATTAAACTATCTATTATTTCGATGTTGTATATTTTACAATAAAAAGAAATAAAAATCATCTGAATCCGTTAGTGGGTTCGCCTGTTATAAGTTTTTTTAAAAATGTATACATGGTTTTGGGACACTCTGTATATATATAGATATAAAGAACATCAAAGAAGAGTGCCAATTTTTTAGACGCAGCCAACACATTTCAGCTGCTAAATATATCCAGCAATTAAAAAACCAGCTGACAAATATAAATATAGGAATCCGAGAGCCGGACAGAAGGTACGAACAACGGCAACTTCATGCTTTATCGCTACAACAAGTACCGACAAAGATAAAAAGAGGAAATTCTCGGAGGACCATAAGGCAACGAAACCGCACCCCATTGGAAACAATCGGAACCACCTGTATGCGAAAAAGAAAGAGAAAAAATAAAAATAATCCGGAGCCACATACAGGGCCTTAATCAAACCATTCCACGAACAAATTTTATATCTGAAAGGACTCATGCAAGAAGCCGGAGCAGACTTTGCATTCCTCATGAAAATTCATCTAAAGGACTGCCTTTTGAACTATGAAAATTGTGAGTCCTGTACTGACAAAAAAGAAATACAAATTCACAAAAATAACATCCACTGAGCCGACAGAACAGTGAGACTTAAAGGAGGATGTGCTATTTACACACGCGAAAGGTATATAGCAGAAATGGCTATAAGTACCTCAACAGCTACGTAGAATGTGTAGCAGCAAAAATTGAAAATTAAATTATGGTACTAATTATAATGTACAGATCCCCAAACACGCCAACCTCAAAAATTTTCACATACCATTACAGAGGGCAGAAACTTGGTAAAAATCTACATTCTCCAACCCCAAATATTTTTCTCTGTGGTGATTTTAATTTCCAATTCACGAATATAAAAGATAGGAAAAAATATATTATACCACCAGGACAAGGGGGGCACGCGAGAAGACCAGGAGCAGGTAAAAATGCTACTAGCTCTAGTGATAATTATGTTAACGCAAGAAATAACAGAAAACACAAGAAAAACAACTGCCTAGATTGGTATTCACAAACAAGTGATCTAATTGATAATGTAGAAAAATCCCCAAATATGATATCGGATCACAACATCATTGAAATAACAACTAATATAAAGGCAACAGGAAAGAGAAGCACGCACAACAGAAAGAAGCAAATACGAATTTTTTAATTTTCACTCCAAAGCTATAACCTGGGAAGATGTGACATCCAGCATGGAAGTAATAGATTGGAAAACCATTTTCGAGGCCAAGACAACGGAGGAGATGCTAATGACGTTAGAGGAGAAGACGTTAGTTAGAAATTATGGGAAAACATGTCCCAAAGATACAACAAAGATGAAAGAGAAGCAGGTTCGAAAGACAAAAAAGGGCACTGTTTCGAAAGAGAAAAAGAGTGACTGCAAAATTAAGTAATTGTAAAGATAACAACATCAGAAAAAATATTAAATGATAAAATGCAAAGTATCGATGTCGTCATACAGGATCTAATTGAGAAGCATACAGAAAAAGAAGACGACGCTATAGAAGCGATAAAGGCTAACTCAAATTACTTCTATAATTTCGCAAAGAAAGTCGGAAAACCATGGACTATCGGACCTTTAAAAATGAGAACAGTGTTTATCTGATGATCTAACCGAAGTAACTGAAATATTAAGAACTCAGTACGAATCATTTTTCAGTAGTATCCCAAAACCTGACAAATTGATATGCGATAGAAAACGCCTTCTTTGAAGAAGAACCACAAGTGAAAGTATAACGGATTTCGACTTTACGACGGATGATATTACACAAGCCAAAGGGAAACTAAAAACACACTCCGCGGCAGGACCGGAAAATGGAAAGCCACACTGATCAAAAACTGCAAGAATGCAATCGCTGAGCCCCTATTCTGGATATGGAGAACGATCACGAGACACGGGAGAAATACCGGCATCCTGAAGAGCGCGAATATAGTCCCAACATATAAAGGAGGAGATCGACGAGGCCAAAAACTATAGGCCAGTATCGCTTACATCCCATCTCACTAAAATATTTGAAAGAATAGTTAGACAGAAAATCTATGACTTTTTGGAAACTCAGAAAAAATTCAATGATAACCAACACGGGTTTCGGTCAGGCAGATCATGCCTATCACAACTAATGGAACACTACAACAACATTATTGATTCAGTTCAAGTAATGAAAACTATGATGTATGATACCATACACAGATTTTGCTAAAGCGTTCGACAAGTGTGACCACGGAATCACAATACATAAACTGAAATATATGGGAATAACAGGAAAAGTAGGGAAATGGATATATAATTCCTTAGTGAGCGGCGGCAAGTCGTTACAGTACAAGGAGTATCTTCATCAGAATCAGAGGTCCTCAGCTCAGCACCACAAGGAACAGTATTAGCTCCACTACTCTTCATAATCATGCTAACTGACATAAATGAGGACGTTACCAGAGACAGCACAGTAACATCCTTTGCGGATGACACAAAGATCAGTAGAAAAACAAGAAACCCAGAAGAAATAGGATCTCTACAAACTGACATAAACAGAATCTACAAGTGGACGGAAGACAACAATATGACGTTTAACACCGAGAAATTTCAGCTATTACGGTACGGAAAAAGAGAAGACCGAAAATCCATGGAATATTATACCCCAAATGCACAGGAAATTCAGAGATATTCCAGATTCAAAGATTTATGGGTTGTAATGACAGATGATGCGAAATTTGAAACACAAAATAAGATAGCAGTAAACAGAGCAAAGAGAATAACGGGACAGATATTGAGAACCTTTAAACGAAGGGATAGGAATGTAATGATTCCTCTACTGGAAACCCTGATCGTACCCAAATTGGATACTGCTCGATCCTAATATGCCCATACAAAAAAGAAGACATTAGACAGCTGGAAGGGATCCAGAGAAGCTTCATAGCCAAGATCAATGGGTGCAAAGAACTAAATTACTGGGACAGGTTACGCGAACTAGACCTATATTCACTGGAAAAGAGAAGAGAGAGATACACCAATATTTATACTTGGAAATTAATGGAGAAACGAGTCGTTAATCTTACTGTGAGCCCTATAACTCCCCAAACAACGGTGGAAAGTAGAAACGGTAGACTGTCTCGTATTCCCAAATTGAAGGCGAGACAGGAACATCCTTAACCCTGAAAGAAAATAGTTTTGTTGTGTGAGGACCAAAACTGTTTAATCAGTTGACTAAAGACCTAAGAAACACGAAGGAGTTGCAGTGGACATCTCAAGAAGACTGGACGCCTGGCTCTGAACAGTCCTCGATGAGCCTGGCGTACCTGCTATGTGAGGTTGAGAGCGCAAGAATCCAACTCACTACTTCATCAGGCCAACTCGAGAGGAGGGCGACAAGCTTGACCTTCGCGAAATGAGAAATCATCCCTCGAAACCTTTGTAAGGTTGTAAGGTTGAAGAGAGTTACAATGTGAAGTATCAAATATCTTCGAACCCCACAGAGAAGTTTGTAACCCCTTTGATAGAGAGTGCCGAATAACTTCACATTTCATATGAATTTATTTGGAATTTTATAAATTTATTTAAAACTTGCAAAATGGTCTTGAGTGTTATGAGTTAAAAAATAATAAACGATTTTTGATGAATAGAAATATCAAAACGACTTTTACCATAATATTAGTTATTAATTACTAATGCAAACTAATCTATAATTAAAAATTTATGATACATGCTATTTGGATGAAACATTTTACAACAAATGTAATGAGATGAAATAAATTACTACAGCCCCTCCATATATATATATATAATATATATATATATATATATATATATATATATATGATGAAATAATCACGAAGGAAACAGAACGGTACTCAAGAATATTCGCCTAATGACATCCTCAAGAATAATAGAATAAATAAAAAGTTCGCGACTAAATATAGGCCACAAAAAAATAAAATTACAGATACATAAATTTTTATACTCACATCTCTACTGTAGTGCCTTTTGCTGGATCGTACGGATCATCATCTTGCAGATGTCATCAGTGTTTTGCGTTGAAAATAATCCGTCCAGATTGGTTGCGTTAAAAAGACCAATTTTAGCCACCGCGGCAGTGTATAAAGCCGGGTACCGGTATAAAGCTGGTAAACTGTAATGTTCTGACTGACTCATGATGCGTGTGTTTATTCGTTTATTCACTGGAGAAAATAACTGCTGTGAGTTTCAGCTGAAAATACTTCCTTTTATATACATGACCCCGATTTGTAACCCCCAGAAGACTAATAGGCGATCGTAAGTTTGTTGATTGGCTGTCAATGTAACTGGGTGGACTATGTCATATGTGTATGCCAATCAGCTGTCGTAACACGACATAACGGACAAACGCTTTGAGTATTGAAGTCCTGATTGGCCACCTCCACGAATAAAGAAGGTGTAAATTTGCTTATTCTTTCCGCAGATTTAATTTCACTGCTCGCATCTCAAGGTGAATGAGTGAATTGCCCACTCGCACGCTCTGTCACGATGCCCTCAAATATTTTGCATTATTATATAAGATTTTGTTTTCCATTATTATATAAGATTTTTATTTTCCATTATTATATAAGATTTTAAATATTTCCACAACGCTAATATTCTTACAGCCCTGGAACGATTTTTGTTCAGGAGATGAGTGTGAGTACTTTATTTGTGCTTATTTGATTGCATTTTTAATGTTATAATACTCTCTATTTCTAATTTATGTAATTTGATTGTATTAATAAATAAAATCAAACGTTGGTCTCTTTGCACTCATACAACTCACAGCTTCATCTCAGCTTTTCCCATTTAGGACGTGGTTTAGGTTAGGTTATGTTACATTGGCTATGGAATCCGAACCATGGATCGCTACATCATCTGGACACGTTTCCTCCGCCAACTACTACCCAGACCTAACGTCGCTTAACATCGCTGATCCAACTGGTAGCTGTGTTAGAACGAGGCCACAAAGCATGCGAAATACATACACTAAATATTTGTACATTATGCAGTTAATAAGTAATGTTTTATGCTTTTCAGAAATTTAATTTCTAAGTGAAGTAAACAAATTGGAAGCAATCGTGAATTTAATTAATAAAGAGATTTATATTGTCGGTCTCTTTGCATCTCATACAACTCGCAGCTTCATCCTCAGCTTTCCCATTCTGGACATGGGTTGTTAGGTTAAGTTACATTGGTTATGGATCCGAACCATGGACGGCTACATCATCTGGAAACGGCTCCCGTCCAACTACTACCAGACCTGACGTCGCTTAACTTCACTGATTAATGGGAAGCTGTGTTAGATCGGGCTAAAATGATGAAAAATCTATAAGAGAAAGCAAAGAATGATGTTAAGAGGAACGAAAAAAAATTGTACGAAATTAAGGAGTTTCTATATATATATATATATATATATATATATTATATATATATATATATAATATATATATATATATATAACACACAAGGTGTTTCAGGAGAAAACGTCAATACTTGGGGAAGTGATAGAATCGATTATTGTGAGAAAAAAAGTTCATATGAACATGTGTCTAATTCTGAATGGTTATGGAGATAGAGCTGTTTGAACTACAAATACAAAAGCATTGTTGATGGTAATCAAGAAAGAGAAACCATTACTGTTCTACATTTCATGTTTAAACATTGACATTTGAATGGTATCAGATACAGAAATGACAAATTTGTTACAGTTTACAATACGTTTTCGAAAATCCCACCGTTCAACCTCAATGCACTTTGCAACTTGTGTGCGAAGATCGCATGTTGTTCCTCTGAGTTGATCTTGACGTTCCTTTATAGCGGGCAGCAGCATCCAAAATGCGCGCGAGCAATTCGTCTCGTGTATCCACCTTTCTTTTGTAAACTTGACTTTTCATCCACCCCCACAAACAATAATCTAACGGAGAGAGGTCTGAGACCTTGTGGCCTTGAATGGGACCACCGCGTGGGGGGGAGGAAGAGCTGCGCGCGCATCAGATTCAAACAGCTCTATCTCCGTAACCATTCAGAATTAGACACATGTTCATATTGAACTTTTTCTCACAATGACCGATACTATCACCTCGCGAAGTATTGACCGTTCCTCCTGAAAACACCCTGTATATGTGTATATATATATATGATATATATATATATATATATATAATGTATATGTGTGTGTGTGTGTGTGTGTGTGTGTGAAGAGTCCATTTATATATTTGCATTAGGTATATATCATTTTGCATCCAGGTACATGACTAAGATGCTTTAAAATATGTTAATGTCGATAAAACCAAAGTTTTTATAAAAGAAAGTGTTTTATAAGATTTTTATATACGAAGAGAAGGATATTTTGAACGATGATAGTTATCCTCTTTCTTCGTAACACCTATAAGGTTAAATGATGCAAAGAGACTTTACGTGGAAACCTCAAACCACGGTCGTTACATCATCTGAGTGATCAGGAACAGAATGAATTTTAACTTTGTTTCCGTTGAACTCCTGCCCTCGTGTCAGCTACTGACAATATATTTCAGTTATATATCGAAGTAATATTTACCATATTTTATATACGGTGTAAAATAATGGTATCTTTCAAATATAATTTATGTAACTTGTGAATGCGACCGATTTAAGATTGTTATGCATTAAAAGTATATTAACACGACTAATTTTTATTTTGTTTTTAAAGTCTAATTCATTTTAAAATGTTAGAATATTCTCATTAAAGTATATAAGACTAAGTTACCAAAGAGACACTGACCTAAAACTTAACTAAAAAATAATGATTATTAAGTCGATATATCATCGGGAATGAATATCCTTGTCTGAACCACGGGTCACTACATCATCAGTATGAATTAGTTTGGGATATTACAGTTGGTGTTTAAAATAGCGGGTAATGACTCTGAATACTAACTATACAGAAAAATAAAATGAAGGGACTATACAACATTATGTCGCATTCTATCACGTAAACTTTTTTTTGGAAAACCACATTAATACGCCAAATGTAACGAGGTTAATGGCTATGACGCACTGATAAAATTATCTCTACATTCTTCTACATCTGAGTGTTCAATTCTCAATACTCTCTATGTTTCTAATTTATGTATTTGATTGTATTAATAAATGAAAATCCTCTCTAATACTGCTATTTGTAATATATATATGTATTTTTTAAGTCTGATTTTCAACAGTTACAACTTTAAATGAAATAAAAAATATTCTTTCTCTACAAAATTTACTGTAAGAGTACAACGGGAAGTCGACAACTCAAGGTGAAAGATATACAGAAATAAGGTGTGTATACATCTCTCGTTCCTGCGGTTGGAATCGCCGCGAGCTACCTACTCACTTACTGTAATTTAGGTCAGTTTCGAATACGCCGTTTGACCGATTGTACAGTGTGTGGTGTGTGTGTGTGTGTGTGGTTTATCGAGGTTACTTTAACTGAAAAACATGAATTGTCGTTTCTTTGGATAAAAAAAGAAGTTTTTTGTATCGGTTTTGAATACATTTTCGTGTCTTTCCGTCCTGGTTCCTCGTTCAACTTGTGTATTTCTTATACTAATATTATTTTTTATTGCATATATATATATAATATAATAATATATATATATATATATTATATATATATATATATATAATCCTCGTTCGTTCTCTCACTTCTACTCAAGAAGTGCTTGCCCTGAAAAAAGTTATAAATAATTTACCGTTCGTTTGGAAGATTTAACAGATAAAAGAAATTACTTTAACTCCAACATATTATGTAAAACATCAAAGAATTTAAGGAAAATATAAAAACTAAAATGAGAAAGATTTTTATACATTTACTTACAAAATTATTTATACTTGCTTCCCCAACTTAGCCCAAGAAAAGGGCTAAGGTTGAGAGAAGGGTGAAAACGGGGAGAGAAGCTAATACAAATACATGTTTTATATAAAATAAAGCCAAACTTCCAGTATTAGAAAGTAGATTCCACCTCCGGTTAAGAATGCCGAAATCGAGGTATGAACACAGTTTTCTTATTCAAGAGGAAGCGAGAAATCCAATTTACGTACGTACACATCTAAGAGAAAGTAACGTACATGTACGTCTTTCAATATTAAGGTCGCTGATGTAATAACAAATCTTAAAATACTGCCCTAAAATTTTCATTTTAATCTGTTGCAAAAGGTATGCGTTCTTTTGAACAAACTTAGTTTGTATTTAATCATATAATTTCCTCTCATTCTCTCTCTCGCTCTCTCTCACCGTCTCTCTCGTGCACACGCACACACGCCACACACACACATCTCCATGAGAAATGCTCTGTGGTACGGTTGAAGGAAGAGAGAGTGGGTACAATTAAATGAAGTGTTTAGAAAGATATTCAGAGATATTGGTGACTCGTGATAATTTAAGATTAATATATGTTTTTAACTATTAATAATATTTATTTTATTGTTAATTATAACAACTAGCGTAAATTTTATAACGAAAGTAATACATTATTTGGAACATGTTTAATTCAGTAATTTCCTAAAGAAAATTTAAATCTATCCGTAGTGCTTCTCGTAGTTTTATTATATAGATTGAAAATTAAGGAGAACATCTCCCTCTCTCTTGCCTCTAATATATAAATAATTAAATTATATAGTATTATCTGGCAACCCCCTCTAAGCATTGAGAGCATCTCTCTTACCTTTAATAAATAAATAATTGAAATAAACATCTGACAACCCTCCATATATAAAAAATGAAATAAATAACTGGCAACCCTGCATATATAAATAAATGGCGCTATCTGGCAACTCCCGACCTTCTATATAACAGATGTTGGTACCCTGAGCTCGCAATATGACCTGGCGGTACAGATGGAAACATGGTCTCTCTCTCTCCTACTTAGGTTTTTACCTTCTTAGGTTAGGATACCCTTTGGGGGAGAGGCCGTCCCACCTCCCCCCCAAAGCTCCCTTCATGTAACTTGGGGCTCCCCCCTCCCCATTACCCTAACCCCTTGATGCAACTTGGGAGTTACCCCCACCCCTTGTTGCAATACCCCCGTTTACGGCATTATCACCTTTGCAACATTGGTCGACATTTCATTTGAACATTGCAAATCCCGAATTTTTCCGATAACAGTTCGGTTTCGGGAAAAACTTTTATTTCTATATCTTCTCTAGCTTTGTGTTCATTAAATATAATATCACTCGTATATTAATATAACGTTTAATTTAACTGTTAACCATTGTTGTCTTATTGCTGCTGAGAAATTATTAACGAATATTTATTGTTGTAAAATAATCGTTATTAAAGGTAAAAAGTCTGTCCCGTATCATTTATCCCAAGAGTAATTATTATAAACATTACAATCGAAAACCCTGCCTCAGCTTTCTTCACAAATAATCTGTATGATCATTGCAAAGTGGGGGCAACATATATATATATATATATATTATATATATATATATATGTAAGGTGTGTTTGTGTGTGTGTGTGTGTGTGTGTGTGTGTGTGTGTGTGTGTGTGTGTCTGTTGCCCCCACTTGCAATGATCATACAGATTATTTGTGAAGAAAGCTGAGGCAGGGTTTTCGATTGTATGTTTATAATTAATTACTCTTGGGATAAATGATACGGGACAGACTTTTTACCTTTAATAACGATTATGTTATATAATATATATATATATATAAAATCATCCGCAGTTTACGTACGATTAGTCAAATATGTTTTTACACAGAGTACCATTCCGCCCATACGCACATTTCATGGTACGAGCAGCTCGCAGCAGCATTGCCAAGCAAACAGAAAGTCACAGTACTGACGAAACTTCCGTACGTGGTTCATCACCACTGAAAGCAACAATGCTCCATGTGAGTCTGGTCCCAAGAACATCCTTAATCATATTCAATAGATCGCAATTTTTTTTAGTTTGTATTGCAGACACCCCCAGTTATTATCAGTCCTGGTGCGTGAGTCTTCAGGAGCAAGATGTACCGCAGGTTTGTGTTGCCTCCCCAAGGCAGCACAAATCCACCCGCATCAATTATAGTCACACTCGTACTACCTCAGGATCGCTCTACACAAACTGGACGAAATACTACAAGTTTCCGCAATTGCAAACTCTCCGTATGTAGGCCTGTTTTTTACCTAATCCTTATTCTGTTTATTTTAGGTTCATCAGAGCTTATTCGTTTTCTCTTTTTCATTAAATCTCGCCATTTAAAAATCCCACTTTTACAATCAACCGTCCATATACGGGCCTGTATTTCTTTTAGAATAATAGTTTTTTATACAGGGTGTCTCAAAAGTCACTATCTATTTCGGTGACATTAGATGTTTTTTTTTAAAATGCTATGCTGGCATAAAGATATGTACTTCTGGTGCAATTTGTGTATTAAAAAAAGTAATTGGTTTATTATCTTGACATGCTTGAACAATTCCTCGAACCTCAACTTCTTACAGATGGCATTCTTAACACAGTAGTTTTTCAGCAGGATGGAGCACCGTGCCATTATGCAATAATTGTACGTGATTATCTTGACAGACGCTTTCCCGGTCGCTGGATTGGTCGTGGAGGAACACAACCATGGGCAGCACGTTCACCCGATTTAACACCATTAAATTGTTTCGCCTGGGGTTTCATTAAGTCTAAGGTGTACACTGGTAGAAGAATTAGTGATGTAGCCGAACTTCGAAATCGTATTACCGATGCAGTTCAGAAAATAACACCTCAAATGCTGGAAAGTGTGTTCCGGAAACAAACTTATCGCTTTGAGCTCTGTAGAGACACTGATGATCGCCATGTGGAGGACAGATAAATAAATAGCACTAATTCTTTGTGGCACTTACTTTGAAATAAATAATTTTTCATGTCTTAAACCAGTTTTTCGTAATTCCCATTATTTTTCAAAATAGATAGTGACTTTTGAGACACCCTGTATATTTGTAGATTCAGCAAGTAAAATTGTCTTTGTAAACTCACACTGAATAGAATTTAAAGAAGATTTATCTATGCAATTCTTTGGAATTGCATAGATAAATCTTTAAAAATGGCGAAGAAAACCTTCTACGAAGTAAAAGACAAGACTCCTTATACCACAAAAAACGTCTTAGCATTACCATTTAAAGAAAATTTCCTTCATCTGCCGAAATTACTGAGGACTTTTAACGTAAATATCGCGTTCAGAAATTTAGATGTAATTAAGAATTCATTGATTAAAAACTCCCCTTTAAGTGAACAGGGTTGGTTATGTATATAAAATTCCATGTACAATATGTAATAAATTTTACATTTGTCAAACTGGCAAGACGCTAGACTTACGTATTAAGCAGCATAAATACAGTATAAGAACCGGCCAGGAATCTAACACCATTTTCATTCACGTAAGAGATACTAATCATCCCATTGACTGGAAAAATGCCTCCAAATCAAATTTTAGTAAATCTATTGTTAGTAGAAATATAATTGAATCGAGTGTGATCAAGAATAATGCTGATTTTTTCTTAATATTAGCCCTGGGCTTTACAAATTAGACTCGTACATTGTTAGAAAGGTGGTGGATTATTCTGACCGCATTCTTGCCACTTAATTGTTTGCTTTAATTAAATAAATATTATTTTAATAATTGTTATCATTTTCATGTGTACATTTTAATTGTTATTTCTTTTATATAGTCTTTATGTACTCGATAGTTTAGTAGACTTTAGAGCAAGTTATCTATTGGGGAAATTTTTAGATTGTTTTTAGACTGAATTGTCTATTGGGGAATTTTTCGCTTTCCCAATAGGTAACGAAATATTCTGGAAGTAGCACATGCTGACGATTACGCATGCCCTTTGTTTCCTTAGACGACTGCATTCTTGCCACTTAATTGCCTGTTTTAATTAAATACTGTTTCTAATAACTGTTATCATTTTTTTGCATGCATGTTAATTGTATAAGTTCCTTTATATAGTTTTTTATGTATTCGATAATTTAGTAGCCTTTAGATTAAGTTATCTATTGGGGAAGTTTTAGATTGTTTTAGTGTTTTTAGATTGAGGTGCCTATTGGGTAATTTTTTCGCTTGTGTATTTAACTCATTTACTTTGTAAATTCTGTTTATTGCTTTCTTGTCCCTGAAGATGTGACTATATCACGAAAGCGCTCGGACTTCGTGTTTCTTTTTCCTTTTCCCTGTGGTTCTTTGCTTATATATACATATATATATATATACATGATACACACAGACCGTGCAAGGAACAAGGAACTCTTCTAGAAAAATTAAATCCACTATAGTCCAAATAAGTAATGGTAAATGAAAAACACTATAGTTTTTTCTTTTTCATAATGTTAGCCCGACGTGGGCAACGGGTCACTCGCAAAGAGGTCCCAAAAATATAGCTTCCCTCACCAGCTATCTGCAAAGCAGATAGGATCCAGCTTTGGGAGGATCTAGGGTTTAAAGCAGCCTAGCCCCATTACTTATTCGGACTATAGTGGATTTAATTTTCCTAGAAGAGTTCCTTGTTCCATGCACGGTCTGTGTGTATCATAAAAAAACTCAGTGAGCCATTCTGAGTTCATTCCCATCATGAAACGGACATATTATGTGCCTTGAAAAGTGGACACGCAATTCTGCCAGTTGAGATTTAAGTTTTGGTTTTTGGCTAAAAATATAATAGTTACCCCTTTTTCTTTGATGTATTCAATCTGACGTGAAGGCAGCGAGTCTTTTGCTTATATTGAGGTTCTAAATGTAGCTCGGCTAGGCTGCTTTAAACCCTAGATCCTGTCCCAAAGCTGGATCCTATCTGCTTTGCAGATAGCTGGTGAGGGAAGCTACATTTTTGGGACCTCTTTGCGAGTGACCCGTTGCCCACGTCGGGCTAACGTCATGAAAAAGAAAAAACTATAGTGTTTGTCATTTACCATTACTTATTCGGACTATAGTGGATTTAATTTTCTTAGAAGAGTTCCTTGTTCCATGCACGGTCTGTGTGTATCATAAAAAACCTCAGGGAACCATTCTGAGTTCATTCCCATATATAAGTTATATATATATATATATATATATATATAACAGGGTGATTCATAACATGTGGGACGCATTTCAGGATGGATTCAGGACGTGAAAACAATGAAAAAAGTTCATATAAACATATGCCCGAAATTGCTTTGTTTCCGAGTTACAGCCCGTTTTGTGTTCCAGCAATTCTTTCCGCAAACTGTTTACAAACACTGCTTCCCGACAATGTTTATGAGTATGTACGAGACTTATTTCATGTATGGCCTTGCCGATTGTAATGTTTCGCATACTCTATGACATGTGCATCGCGGTGTTTCACTGTTCGTATTCGTAACTTCTTACCGTGAATAAGTGCAGTCCAGTGAAAAAAAAACCTTAAAAGTTTTTGTGCTATTCAATGATAGTGTGGCTTTGAAGTGAGAATCGAGGCTTATTCAAACATAGAAATGGCAGACATGCATCTCATGTATGGACTTGCCGAGTGTTATGCGGCTGCAGCAAGACGTCTGTATGCGGAAAGGTTTCCGAATCGCCGTCTGCCAAATAAGAAGACCTTTCAGAGAATAGACTAGCGTCTAGGTGATACAGGATCATTCAACAAGCGAGTTTCGGATAGTGGTAGACCAATCAGCGCCAGAACTGTTGAGTTGGAGGAGCGGGTTCTGAATCGCGTGGAGGAACATCCTGGTGTCAGCACCCGAAGGATAGCAGCAGCAGAGGGTGTAAGATACACAACTGTGTGGAGAATTTTACGGGAACAACAGCTTTACCTACATCACATTCAGAGAGTACAAGGCCTTACTGAAGCTGATTTCCCACCACGAGAGCTTTTTGTACGTGGTTCCTTCACAGTGTGCTCGCGATCCTCTTTTTCTATCCTCCGTGTTTTTTTTCTGATGAGGCTGTCTTTACAAGAAATGGTTGATCAATTTCACAACACTCATCACTGGTTCGAAGAGAATCCGCATTCCATTACCAGTCAAGGCACCATAACAATTTAGTATCAATGTATGGGCAGGATTTATTGCCGACAACTTAATTGGTCCTTTTGCTTTGCCTGGAAGGTTAACAGGAGAATCCTGTTCCAAATTTTAAGAATGATTCAGGCGATTTACTAGATGACTTCCTTTGGTGTCAGACGTCGTATGTGGTTTATGCATGACGGCGCTCCGCCTCATTTTAGACGAGTAGACAGAGACTATTTGGATGACCATTTCCCTGATAAGTGGATAGGCCGTGGAGGACCCATTGCGTGGCCTCCTCGCTCCCAGGTCCTGATCCACTCGATTTTTACCGGTGGAGTCATCGAAATCCATCGATTACGTGACACCCATTGACAACGTGAAATGCTTCGCCAACGTGTAGAACAAGATGCCAAAAATCCGAGCAATACCTGGAATGTTTTGAACGTGTCAGGCAGTCTATGATGAGGCGTGTTCAGGCGTGTATCAAGCGCAGGCGGTCATTTTGAGCACTTCCTTTAAAGGTAAGTGGATACTTGCTGGAACACACAGGCTTTACTCGGAAACAAGAGATTCGGACATTGTTTATATAAACATTTTTCATGTTTTCGGTCCTGAATCCATCCTGAAAGTGCGTCCCACATGTTATGAAAACACCCAGTGTGTATATATATATATATGAAAATTTTTCACGAAAGTAACACGTGAAAAATATTTATGATGAATAAAACCACGAAGGAGAGGAAAGTGTTTCCTTTTCTTCGTGGTTTTATTCATCATATTATATATTTGGTTTTAATGTTCTTTCAACATTCGAAATGTTTCCGGGTGATATTTTCTTATAAAAACAGCTAAATGGCTCATAGCAAATATTTGATGTTAAAATGGATTCTGTAAATAAATTAAGCGTAAAACTAATTCTTAGTGTTAAAATCTTAATGAAAATTAACAAATAAAGTTACCCAAAATGAGTGGTTTGAGACGAATCCCTTCCTACACAGTTCTGAACGTCTTATCAGGAGTGCGAGATTAGAGGAGGAAACAGCTCCAATCTCTCTTTCATTAATTTCAACTAATGGACAGGATTAGAGTGTTATATATATATATATATATATATATATATATATATATATATATATATATCGTAGGAGGAGATTGCAGACCCCAGTCGACCAGGGAAGTACTCTGGAAGGGACGTTAGACAGAAGATAGGGAGTGTTGGAACTCCCGTTTCTCCTGTCACTGTCCTTTTTAGCTGATATTTTTCATTCTCATCTACCGTGTGAGCAGTCCATCATGCTCTCAAACACATACTTCTCTCCCTATTCCTCACTACATATACATTAGGGTGGAGTGAAAATTTTTTTTTTTTAATTTCAAAATGCTTGGGGTCGGGAAAATTGCGTATTTATGTGAAATGTACTGTGTGAAATTTTTGTAATTGTACGGCTGTAATTAAATTGTGCACACTGAACTCAAAGTTTTTAAAAATTGGCAAAATTACTAAAATTTCACCTTTTTTATTTATTTTTTTTTTTTTTGGACACGCACTGTGTGAAATTTTTGTAATTTTGTAATTTAATTTAAAAAACGGAAAATAAAAATGGCGAAATTTTAGTAATTTTGCCAATTTTTAAAAACTTTGAGTTGAGTGTGCACAATTTAATTATAGCCGTACGATTAGAAAAATTTCACACAGTACGTTTCACAAATACGCAACTTTCCCGACCCGAAGCATTTTGAAATTAAAAAAAAATATTTTTCACTCCACCCTAATATACATGCATCTAACACATAAATAATCTTTTCAAAATTAAAAAAATAATGGCATAAACTTCAAGAGCCTTGGGAGTCCTCTGGGGAGGGGACCATAAATGTCTCCACCTCTGGCTCCCCCGCAGCCGATAACAGGAACGGAGATCCGGTCAGCGGGGCTGGATCTGCTACTGCCCATTCGAGATGTTCTGGGCCTCTGCCTGATTCACTTTTCATGAACTTCAGCAACATTCGTGGGTGGCCTTTCCTCAAATTTTCAATCTGTTGAACACCACCTCTCCTCTTCTAAACCTCATCTTCTTTTCCTCACTGAAACTCATGTGTCTGAAACGACTGACAACAACCCCTTTTCTGTACCCTCTTATTTTCTCTGTACTCAATTTCACTCCAAAGGTGGATATTGTGTATATAAACGCAATGAACTAACTTGTTATCGTATTTCCGAACTCGAATCTTCCGAATTCTATACCCTCTGGCTACGTCTTACATGCCAGTCTCAAACTAAATACATCTGCGCTGTTTACCTTTGTTCTAATTCTACTGACTATCCAAAATTATTTGACTACCTCACTCCCAAAGGGGAATACATTCTTTCCCGCTCTCCCTTTGCTGAAATCTCCATTTTAGGAGGTTTCAATGTTCACCACCACCTTTGGCTTTCCTCCTATTTCACTGACATCCCTGGTGAATTAGCTTACAACTTTTCCATCCTAAATGACCTAGAGCAGATTGTACAACACCCTACTCGTATCCCCGATCGTCTTGGAGATAGACCCAACATTCTGGGTTTATTTCTCACCACTCATCCTTCTTCTTACTCTGTCAAACTTTTTTCTCCGTTGGGCTCCTCCGACCACAATCTTATATCTATTTTCTGTCCTATTGCTCCAATTCGGCCTTTGGATCC
Organism: Bathynomus jamesi; assembly: GCA_023014485.1. Classification (NCBI taxonomy): domain Eukaryota; kingdom Metazoa; phylum Arthropoda; class Malacostraca; order Isopoda; family Cirolanidae; genus Bathynomus; species Bathynomus jamesi. Next base: position 335,480 of record JAJOZX010002986.1, read on the forward strand.
TCCCAAGAGGAGGCACCTTCGGCACTTCGGCACCGTTGATTGGGAAGCCCTGAGGCAGTACTTCTGTGATTTCTCATGGTGTTCCGTGGCCGTGGTCCTTCCGACTGTGCTGAGCGCATCACGGAGGTGATTCTCTCGGGCATGGAGGCGTACATGCCATATTCTATTCCTACTACTAATGCAAAAAAACTTTGGTTTAACTGTACTTGTTCTAATGCTAGCCGCAACAGAGAGGAGGCTTTCAGAAGGTACCGTCGCCATCCAACTCCTGACTCTCACTCAGCTTATATTTCTGCCCGAAATCGTGCAAAATCTGTTCTTCGACTTGCCAAAAATTCATTCATCGGACAAAAATGTGAAAACCTATCCAATTCTAATTCTTTCGCTTACAACTCAACCCTGAACTATTCCGGTGCTGTTCCTCCATCTCCCTCTGACTTCATTATGTCTGAAGTTAGAATCTCTTCCAAAGATGTTTTTTCTGCCCTATCTGGGCCCAACTCTAGGAAGGCGTACGGTCCTGATGGTGTTTCTCCTATTGTTCTTAAGAACTGTGCTTCTGTGCTGACACCCTACCTATGCAAACTCTTTTGCCTTTGTCTCTCATCTGGTACTTTTCCTTTCTGCTGGAAGTTCGCTTTCATTCAGCATGTCCCAAAGAAGGGTGACCTCACTCAACCCTCCAACTATCGTCTAATTGCTTTGATTTCTTGCCTTTCCAAAGTTTTTGAATGTGTCCTTAATAGGAAAATGCTTAAACACGTCTCTTCTCACAATCTTCTTTCAGATCGTCAGTATGAGTTCCACAAGGGACCTTCAACTGGCGATATTCTTGCATATCTCTCTTGGTCATCCTCCTTTCAGGATTTCGGTGAAACCTTTTCTATTGCGCTTGACATATCAAAAGCTTTTGCTAGAGTCTGGCACAAATCTTTAATTTCAAAACTGCCCTTCTTCGGTTTCTAGCCTTCTCTCCGTGTCTTCATATCTAATTTCCTTTTTGGCTGATCTATGGCTGCGGTTGCAGATGGCCACTGTTCTTCTCCTGAAGCTATCAACAGTGGTGTTCCTCAGGGTTCTGTCCTGTCACCCACTCTTTCACTTTTATTTATTAATGATCTTTTAATTCGCACTTCCTGTCCTATTCACTCATATGCCGATGATTCCACTCTTCACTTCTCTACCCGCTTTCCAAAGCGTCCCTCACAACAGTCACTCCAGGATTCGCGTAGGACGGCTTTGGAGCACCTGATCTTTGAGCGTTCTGCTATCTCTGAGTAAGGTAGAGAAAACCTTGTAGCTTTCAATGCCTCAAAAACTCAGTTCCTTCATCTGTCTACTCGTCACAATCTTCCATACAACTATCCCCTTACCTTCAACAACACAACTCAATCTTTCCTCTTCTCTTAACATTCTTGGCGTTTCCTTTTCTCGTGATCTTTCATAGAAAAATTACATATACTCTCTTTCTGAAACAGCTTCTGAGAGGTTAGGCGTGCTGTACCGCCTCCGTAGTTTCTTCACTCCCCTCAGTTGCTGTGTCTGTATAGGGGTCATGTGTGGGGCCAAAACCCATACAGACGTACTTGACCGGGTAGAATCAAAGGCTTTTCGTCTCATCAATTCACCGCCTCTTACTGATTGTCTTTAATCTCTCTCTCTTCACCGCAATGTTGCCTCACTCTCTCTTTACTCTCGCTATTATAACGGACATTGCTCTTCTGAACTCTCTAACTGCATGCCTCCTCCTTTAAGGAGAGCACGCAGTACCAGACTTTCTACACTTTCTCATTCCTTTTCTGTCCAACTATCTAATGGAAAGGTTAATCGGTATTTTCAGTATTTCATCTACTAAACCGGTCAACTCTGGAACAATCTTCCCCAGTCCATCTTTCCTCCTGTCTATGACCTTCCATTTTTCAAACGCAGAGTGTCTAGGCGTCTCGGAAACCCCGGCCTTGATTTTGGCATACTCCTTCTATCGGGGGAGGGGACCGGTTTTGCGGGTATTCGCCCTTTGCCCCTCCTTCTTGCCTAAAAAAATATATGTATATAAATACATGTTGCAGTAAAAACCCGAAACCCGTCAAAACCAGTGTTCACTAGTCAAAACTAGAATCCACGAAGGTCGTTCGTTAAAACTAGTATTACCTAGTCAAAACTAGTTCCACTAAGGCTGTCGGGGAGAACCCGAAATATACAGTTCACATGTTACTGAACCTACTTCTAACTAGACATTTCAGTCAAAACTAGTTTCAACAAGAGCTCTGTTAGGAAAATCAGGTTAAAAATGCCTTGTTAGGTTAAATGAATGCTCGGTCAGTTCAACTGAATGCCCGGTTAGGTTAATTGAATACCCGGTTAGGTCAACGGAGTGCTGAATGACCTTCGTGGCTTCTAGTTTTGACGGATTTCGGACTTTTACTGATATATATATATATATATATACAGGGCGTCCCAAAAAAATGTATACACACTTTAAATAATTATAAAGGCAGTGTTTATTAAAATACATTTCATTTTCAAAATGTAATAGAATCTACAGACATTATTTAATTGTTTTGTCAACGCCTGTTTTCAAACTGACGTCCGTTCTGGTCCAGGCACTGCTGATAACGCGAAGCAATGGAATCGCAAACATCACGAAACATTTCGTTTGGTATTTGTGTGCATTCTCGTTCAATGGCTGCTCTCAATTCAGCGACTGTTGCAGGTTTTATAGCGTAGACTTTGTCTTTTAAGTATCCCCATAAAAAAAGTCTAGTGGTGTGAGGTCTGGTGTACGCGGAGGGTATTCTACGAAACCCCTTCGTCCAGTCCACATCCACATCGTGCCAAGTACCACTCGCAATACTCCACTCTTCGGTCCGGATCATCTTCATTAATAGCATGGACTAATCTTGGAATGTAACTTTTCCATTGACAGCGCTTCAAAATGCGTTGGACAGACGATTCTGAAATTCCTACCTCACGACTCGCTTGCCGCACAGATTTTCTTGGACTTTGGTGATACGTTTCCAGTACTCTTTCTTGCTTTGTGGGGCTTGTCGATGTCCGTGGTCTTCCGGAACGCTTCTTGTGGACATTCTGAACAGTTCCATCGGCTTCAAACTTATCTCTAATTCGAGTGATGGTAAGTCGCGTTGGTGGATCTGTTTGAAACTCCCTCCTAAACTGTCTTTGCACTTCAACTGCGTTTTCACACTTCCAGTAGCATTTTAGAATGAATTTCCTTTGTTCAAAGCTTAGTCTGACTGCCATTATTAATTCGAATGGGTTTAACTTGGAAAGAAAGAAACATCAATTGAGCTATCAGCTGTTAAAGTGTGTATACATTTTTTTGGGACGCCCTGTATATATATATATATATATATATATATATATATATATACTGTAACTATTGAGGAATAGGAGGGCGAAGAAACGGTACATGTTGCAGTTTTATTGGCAGACTTTTCGGAAAATTAGTTTCTATCATTAGTGCTAAAAATGTTAAAATGAACGAAAAAATGTAATATCTGAAAAATAATTAAATATAATGAGACAAAAGGTATACAGAAATATGCTAAGATAGTAAAAGTGAACAAGTAATTATAATATATTTATATTATTCCCTTCATTTCGAGTTCATAAGAACCCATTATTTCATTCTGAACCGAATAACGCCCTTAGTATAAAATTCAAATTCAAGTTCATATAGAACGTATTACTTCGTCTGCAACGAGCAACGACCAGGGCCTCGTGATCCATGACTCAGGAGTACAAAAGGTTAATTTTAAATTCATATAATTAACATATTTTTGTACCTAAATACGATTTTAGACGAAAAGAGAAGTTAACTTTCTCAGATATGCCTCATTTAAAATCTAAAATAAATGTCTCTATATGGCAAGACAAAAGGATTAAAAATCACTTTAATTATATTATACTTTTTCGTACTTCCGTTCAAATTAAGATACACACGCGAGTTGACGCAAAGGCACCTTGCGTTGGTGAATCCTTTTACCAAACGAAAGTCACGCGGTAATAACGTCACCACCTCATGCGAATGACGAGAGGACTTCCGTTTTATCGAATATAAAAGAAGGGGCTCAGCACCCTTAAAATCAGATTTTTACACTCGGCGGTTAGACGAAAATATCCGGATCAGGACAGCGGAGACCCGATCCGTATAGAGAGATTAATTCAGATTTTTGCGCGCGGAGGTTAGACGCGGATCTCCGGATTGAACTTCCAGCCCAATCCGTTATTATCTCCCTTCAGGAGGAAAAGAAAATAGACAATATTAGATTAAGCAACGGTAGCAACTAGCCTCCGGGATTTAGAGAGAATTATCCTGCACAGGGCTTAAGTCGTGTTAAGAAGTCTTGAGATAAATTAGGCGACGGTAGAGAAAGTCCGTGCCTACTAATTCAGAAATTTAATATAATTTAGAATTAAGTAACTTTGATTTAAAGTCGAACATGAACGACTAGACATCCAATTAATTTTATTTCAACTATTTAGGCACTCTGATTCAAGCACATTAAAAGAAAAACTTTGCCAGACATTTTCTTTCCCCACCGGACCCTTAAATTCGTCGGCGCACTCGAAAACGAGTGCCTAGAGAGTAATACATAGAGAAGACTCTTCAGGTCTACTTCGCCGGGAGTATTTTTCTGTTGCACGGGAAGGAACCCAAAAGGAAGAAGAGGTGTACATATATGATATGTTGATTGACTGTAATGAAACAAAAGATATATAAAGGATAATATAATGGGGCAGTGAAAATATATCCATCCATCCATCCAGGGTGTTCTGCCTATCAGGCAGGTCCAACTCGTGTGTCCCGCCAAAGTGTTCTATCCTGAGCTATCCTTTTCATCTCATGGTAGCTCCTGCCTGCCTTCAAATCATCCAGCATTGCTTTCCTTTTCCTTCCCCTCGGCCTTCTACCTTCATATCTACCCTCTATCACCTCCTTCAACAACAACAATCCCTCTCCTCTCAACACATGTCCGATAGGGTGGATCGATTTTACATTTTTTTCGATTTCCATATTCTAATAGAGACAAAACCTTGCGCATGCATGAGAAAATAGCCTCTGCAAAATCTTAGCTTAAAAGGTAATCATCTTCTGCCCCCGGCAGAGCGATGGAAATCATATTTTAGTAGTCAAAAACGTATTTTTAAACCCTAGCCTAGAGTCATAAAATTTTGCGTGTGTGTTATTTCATGCCTAAGCAACGATATAAATGCTATGGGAAATATATAAATGCATTATTTAAGACAAAGAGCCGATCTAAAATATGTATATTATACATATTTTCAGATCGGCTCTTTGTCTTAAATAATGCATTTATATTTCCCATAGCATTTATATCGTTGCTTAGGCATGAAATAACACACACGCAAAATTTTATGACTCTAGGCTAGGGTTTAAAAATACGTTTTTGACTACTAAAATATGATTTTCATCGCTCTGCCGGGGGCAGAAGATGATTACCTATTAAGCTAAGATTTTGCAGAGGCTATTTTCTCATGCATGCGCAAGTTTTGTCTCTATTAGAATATGGAAATCGAAAAAAATGTAAAATCGATCCACCCTAATGTCCGATCCATTTATTCTGTCTTTCTCTTATCACTTTAATGAGTCTTCTTTCCTCCCTCACCTTTTGCAGTACTTCCTCATTACTTTGGTGTTCCCTCCAGCTTATCTTTAGCATTCTTCTCCAAATCCACATTTCAAAACTTTCCAGGAGTTTCTTTTCAGTTGTTTTCAGTGTCCATGTTTCTGCTCCATACAGTACCACACTCCATATCAAGCTTTTTACTGACCTTTTCTTCAACTTCAAGTTGAGTTTACCTGTAAGTAGTCTTCTCTGTCTCTCAAAAGCTACCTTACCCACACCAATTCTAGATCTTACTTCCTTATTGCAATCTCCATTGTTGGTTAATAAACTTCCCAGATATTTAAACTGCTTAGCTTCTTCTAAGGTTCGATTTCCTATCGTTAGATTCATTTGTGCTCCTTTCCTTCTTGCAATTTTCATTACCTTTGTCTTGGTCTCATTAATTCTCATTCCGAATTCTTCCGCCGTTGTTGTCAAGCTATTGACCATTCTTTGCAGTCCTTCCTCAGTACTACAAACAAATGCCTTGTCACCTGCAAACCTTACAGATTTGACCAATTTACCTCCCACTCTGATTCCCTCTTCCAGATCTGAGAGTGCTTATATTATCATTGCTTCCCCATAGATGTTAAATAACACGGGGGACAGGGAGCATCCTTGCCTGACCCATCTCCTAACCAATCCAGGCTCCGATTCTCCTCTTGCAACTCTAACATTCACAGTCTGGCCAAGATACAGATTTTTTATCAGCCTACGGTCCCTCCAGTCAACATTAATATTCTTCAATATTTCCATTAGTTTCCTCCATTGGACTCTGTCAAAAGCTTTTTGAGAGTCAATAAAACAAAAAAACATCTGATCATGTTCCAGCACTCTCTCCCCCATCATTCTCATAATACCAATAGCTTCTCTTGTTCCGCATTTTGACCTAAATCCAAACTGATCCTCTCCAGTGTACTACTCATATATACAAGTGGTTAAAAATAGGGATATAAAAGTATAAGAGCAATAGTGGATGTATAAGAAGTTAACTTACCAAGTTCAGTACAGTAAAAGATTATGATTACAGATTGCGAGAAAATTATCTATTGGTTTGAACAAATGTTGGGTGGTGGACTCTTTATTTTGGTAGGATTTGTTTAAGAATTGAACTGAGTTGTAGTAAATTTCCAATGGTGAGGCAAGAGGGTTTATTCCACTTTACTCAAGTTGAAGGCAGAACTGCACTCGTTGAGGAATGGTTTTATACTGAGGTATAAAAGCAAAGAGCTTGCAGAGTTTACGTCATTTGACCTCCGCCATTGGATCAAACAAAAGTAGATTATGAGGTTGGGTGTGACTAGCCTTCCTGACTTTTTATATTAACTTTTATATTAAATGCTCGTTTTGAAACGGGTGTGCCTGTTCTATGTGAAATATGTTTGTGTTTATCCCCTCCCCACTTTTGTTTAAGATGTACAGTTGCGGAGAAAAGTTCGTCGGCAGCTTTATGATATTTATGTATAAGTCAAAAGCGCATTGGTGAAGTTTTGGTGGAAAATTGGTGGAAGATTTAGAACCATATGACTGGGTGAAATAATGTTGTTGTTGTTTACGAAGCCTCATCCTTTATTTTTACGTATTATATACGAAATAATAAACATATTAATTTTAGTGTTCTCATAATAATTATTTTATGAGTACGGAAAATGCATATTTGAACATATATATATAATCAAGAGTGTTTATGGAAATTTTATTATATATGGACCGTACGTTACTGTATAAATGAGTATGTAAAATGTCGACAGTAATCTGTTGTAATCTGCTTTTCAGTAAGTTTGTTATTAAATACGTGGAAGAAAATTAATAACTTGCGTGATTTTCTAGTGCTTTCCTCAGTGGGTAAAACTGCGAAGTAACTTTAGTCCAACAGAGGTTGGGACGTCGGCTGCACTGGAATTCCAACCCAGGGCCAGTGCATTCGTAGCCACCGACGACATACTCAGAAAACAGTATTGTTGATTTGACAAAGAAATTAATATCTTTAACAAGGGTGGCATGGTTATATGCAGTGGCGGCTCGTGACTAAAAATTGTAGGGGTGCTGTCTCTAAGAATGGGTTGAAATAATTACTGAAATAAAAGGATGAGCATTGAGCAATGAATAAAAGTTTCAAAAGTTATTGAAAAAGTTATTCAGTGAGCTCATCCTTATATTGTTCTTGATTTCAATTGTAAATAAAAACTTTAGGGGTGCTGCAGTTCCGCAGTGTCTACCGACGAGCCGCCACTGGTTATATGATATATCAGGTGACAAAGCCATCTTTGTCAATTCTCTTACAAATGTTCCTCGATTAATATAAGAGTCAAAATTTTGTTAGATTGACATTTTTTATACGAGCAAAGTTTACAAGGTCTACATTGTTAAAAAATAATTGATATTATTGAATGAGTGGCACCATCTATTGGAGGAAACTTCAGTTATATTCCACTTCAGTTCATTTTGTTAGATTGACATTTTTTATACGAGCAAAGTTTACAAGGTCTACATTTTTAAAAAATAATTTATATTATTGAATGAGTGGCACCATCTATTGGAGGAAACTTCAGTTATATTCCACTTCAGTTCATTTTCATTAACAGAGCGTTTTTAAATGTAAATTAATTAATTTATGTCAATCCAGAACAACATATCATACAACAACGTAAGTTTTAACTTTAACTATCTAAAAATTAGATTTACTTTATCTTTGTAGGGTTTGAACTAGTGATGTACCGATTCCAAAATTTAACCGATGCTAATGCTGATACAGATACCGATTCCATGAAAAACTGCAGGTGCCGATATCAATGCCGATTCCGATTATTTGCCTATATTTAAAAGAAACCAACTCCCTTCATAAATTTTACTAATCTAATGCGAAAACTTTCAATTTTCATATTTTTACATTTCAAATTTGTTTAAATGCGCCTCGGTGGTGTAATTGATAGCATCGTTGACTACGAATTGATCATCCCTTGAACTGAGACCCGGTGACGGCAGGCACCACGCAGTAAGACCGAGCTGTTTATCCTTCCACACAATAAAAATTGGTTGGCAGATAAATGGGTACCCTGGGGAGCCTAGTGGTTAAGACGCTGGGCTGCTGATTGGGAGGTCGTGAGATCGAATCCGGGCGAGGACTCTGTAATTTCTGACTGCCGGTGGTGGGTCGTGGTTCGGATTCCACATGTTTGACCTTCGTCAGTATGAACAATTCGAGCAGAAGCAAAAACCAAGGTTAACCAACCAACCAACCTAATGCTTTCCTTAGCTCACTCCACGATATACAGCACCAGAATTTGTTACTCATATACCATAGCTAAAATGATGTTAAAAAGTTTTATTACTCAGTAAAATGATAAAATAATTTTATTTTAGTTTCATAAATTGAATATCAATATTTAAAATAATTGTTTTTTCCTTATGTTGAACGTATTTTCTTTCTTCAACAATGTCAACAACAACAAATTTTTCATTAAAATTTCAAGTCCCTTGTCCCCAGTTTGAATAAAAAAAAAATGTATATATAATTTGGGTTTATAAAATTATTAAAATACTTAAATAAATTCAACATAATAAAATGGTTAATTATAAATTATAAAGTACAACTTAATATAGAATTATTATTGATATAGCGTAGATTACAATAGTTTATAATATTTAGAGATTAGCTAGTTAGAGAAGATGTAAATTTATGGGCAAATATTTGAAGCAAGTGTAGTTTACGTCCCCCTGTGGGGGTCTAGGAAAAAAGCCCCCGGAGGAAAAAATCTCCCGGCGGAAAATAACCACCCAGGAAAAAACCCACCCGGAAAAAAATCACCGTGGAAAAAATGCACCGAAGTGAAAATAACAGTAATGATAAAAATGATTTATTGGACGACATTAAAGAAGCTTAAAATTGTCATTTAAACAAACATTTAATAAGTTAGAAATCAAGGAATCCAACCAAGTAAAACCAAGTAAAGAAGCTTAAAATTGTCATTTAAACAAACATTTAATAAGTTAAAAGCTTAGGTTATAAGCAATGCCCCGTAAAAAGTCTAAAAGAGAGCGATCTTCAAGCTGCTAACATGTGTCTAATGCGAGTTGCTGCATCTTTGTACTTCTTCTGCGTTGTTGGAAGATGACCAGCGCAAGCCTGTACCATATAAACTTCTTGCAATGCCTGCTCTTTTTGAATGCTTTTTAAAAAGACCCAAATATTCGGATGGGAGCATCCAATACTTGTTTGAAAACTTCTATGCCAACCTTCGATGGCATTGTTGGCTTTGGGAGGTCACTTTTAGCTCTCGTATACATATTCCATATATTGATATCAAATACTGGATGTCTCCTGTTCCTTCTGTTTGGTCTCCCAACGTAGGATCCTCGAAATAATCCAGGATGCAATTTGCATCTTCAGGGAAATCATCAGCAAGTGTTTCAAATGCTTCAAATACATAATCTGGCGGGCAAAAGGCTAAAGCAGAAATCATGCGCATTTTTAGAGAAAAATCCGGACTGATAGCATATAATTGTGAAAGTCCTGCACCCTGAATTTTTCTATAGATGTTTTGACATAGGTGAAAGAAACAACCTTTAATTTCTGTTTCGGGAAATACTGATTTTATACTTTTATGCATGGCCTTTTCAAAATCTACCATAACGCTAGTTGGCTTTAAATTTCCATTGAGATTTTTAATTTTTTCAAGCAGTAGCGTGTAAGTGACTTCGGTTTTATTAGGTAAAAGGGAATAAATACAAGGTGTTGCACGTCCATTAATAAAAGTATGTATAGTATATACTTGTGTAAACAGAGATGGAGTTACACTGAATGTTCCATCCATAAACCAATCTTTATGAGATTCAAGATACGATAGATTCTTATAAGTACCAAATATCAAAAGTCTTTGACCTATCGGACCAGTCATACAAAAGAAAATTTTCATTATCTTTAGTAACCTTGAATTTTAACCAACGAACAAATGTTGCCACTTAGGCAAATTAAACTTAAAATTAATCAATTTTGATTTTATTTAATTTATTTTATAAAGGTGGTTTTTTTCCACTTAGGCAAATTAAACTTAAATGAATCAATTTTGATTTTATTTATTTTATTTTATAATGAATTGATTTTACTTTGTGCTCTGAGGGATTTTTTCCACGGTGGTTTTTTCCGGGTGGGTTTTTTCCTGGGTGGTTATTTTCCGCCGGGGGATTTTTTCCTCCGGGGGCTTTTTTCCGGCACCCCCCCTGTGGTGCCTAGTGTAGTTTACGTTCCCCTACATTATTTTAGTGTAGTTTACGTTCCCCTACATTATCCTAGTGTAGTTTACGTTCCCCAACTTTGACCTAGTGTAATTTGTGTCCCCTTTTGCGTCAGGGGGACTTAAACTACACTAAATATTTTTATATAATTACACTTTGAAATGAGTATAAATGATCATAAATAGTGTTTTGGTTAGTTCAATTTTCCACAAATCTAGATTTTGTTTTCAAATGAAAATTAAAAAATTTAAAAGAATCGGTGAGAGAATGGGCTAAATTTGGACGATGCCCTGAAAATGGCCGAGTATACCGATGCCTATTAATCGGTACAACACTAGTTTGAACCATTATCACAGAATACACAAAATTTTGGAGTCAGCGTGTTATCCATTCAGATATGAGACACTGACGTAGCAAAGCAAAGTTTTGTATACTCTTTCACATTGTTTTTGTACTTATTTTAACTCTCTCTCTCTCTCTCTCTCTCTCTCTCATACAAGTTAGAAATCTTTTCATGTTTTTATTTATCGATCGGCGGTGGAGTGAAATGAATCAGAATATTATAGTTGTTCTTGCAACTTGTATACCGTCTTTATTTAACAAGTAATTTTTGTAAAGCTTGCTCTGTTCTTATTGTAGTTTTTAAATTTCATTTCATCTTCATAGATTTTTAGTTAAGCTTGCATAAAAAAAAATGTAAAACCAATTCCTTTAAGGTTTCCGTTCAGAAACCGAGAACAAAGATGGAAATTTTATTATGTCCTTATACCAAATAAATATGGAAGGGTCATATACTGGATTGCACGTGTCCATCCGTAAGTCCAGCTGTTCGTCACACTTTCGTGTCCGCACTTTAACTTTTGAACAGCTTAACGTAAAATGATGAAACTTCATACACACATGTATCATCACAAGATAATACGTCATGATTCTGAGTAAGAATCAGGTTTTTGCATTAAAGGCCAAAACATAATAAGCGCATAACCTTATCAGAAATATATATGTATATATATATATATATATATATATATATATATATATATATATATATATATATCCTGCTAATAAAACTTATCATTATCATCATATAATAAAACCAAAGAGCGGGGTCCAGAGCTTATATATATATATATATATATATATCCTGCTAATAAAGCTTATCATTATCATCATATAATAAAACCAAAGAGCGGGGTCCAGAGCTGCGCAGCGACTGCTATATTACTGCTCTGAAACAACTTTATACTAGCTATAAATCAATTAGTAAGAGTAAAATCACTATTAACTTTACTACTTGGTGAAGCATTTCTTCGCTTTCACTCTTTTATACTTACTTCTATGGTCAGTGTTTCTCAGAACTTCATTCAATTGCAATACTCTAGGCGTACGAGGAGTGTATATCAAAACTCTTTAACGCCTCAGACCTTCAACTCTATGGAACACACTGGCTGCCATAGCGTATTTTCCTCAATACATACAACCTATAAAAATTTAATACTTCTTGTTACCGCTTTCTCTTTCTTCCTTTGACAGGAGACGTCGATAGACGGATGGACTGTGTTGGGTTTTTAGCATAATACTATACCATTATCGCCGAGGGTTGTCAAGTGTTTCCTGGACTAATAAAAAGAAGCAAAACGTGGAAGACATGAAGGGTTATTTGTATACGTCTAACTCCATCCTTACTATATATATTATTATGTTTTTAAATTATACAGTCAGTAACAAGCAATATTCCAGGGTGTGGAGGCTTGCAAAGAGCCAAAGAGCCGGAAATGAGAGTGTATCCTTAAATTCTAATTTCAGAAATGTTTGTACCATAAAAGAACTCAGATACAGTACAACCATGCAGATGAAAATAGAGGTACAAATTAAATTATTGTTTAGATATTTGCTTAACAAAGCTATGAATAATTTACATGGTAAATAAAAAGATAATAAATTATTAGTTCATTCATCAAAAATACAGTATACAACTTCAACGTTGATATATACGAATCTAATCTGTACAGTGAAATGCTATAAAAAGTGCACAGTATTTGCTATTGTCATTTTTATATATAATATATATATATATATATATATATATTATATATATATATATATATATATATATATTATATATATATATATATATATATATATAGTGGCGCTCATAAGGATTCATACAGAGAAATATTTCAGATCTATTCATCCTTATGTTTTGTACCATGCATGAGATAGTTATAAAAAGTTGACCGTTCGTTTGGAAAAATTTAACAAATAAAAAAAATTATTTAAACTCAAACATGTAATGTAAAATATAAAAAAAATTTGAGGAAAATAAAAAAAAGTTAAAATGCAAAAGTTTTCGTAGATTTTTTACAAAATTAATATTTTGTGTATCGACCTTTTTCCTGAATGACTTCAGTGATTTGTTTTGGGTAATTTTCTATAAGGTTTCAACATTTCTCGGTAGAAATTTTAGGCCATTCTTCTAAAGAAAATTGATGCAATTCATTCAGATTCGAAGGGTTTCTCTTGCGGACACCATTTGGAAAAATCAAACCATAAATTCTCAATTAAATTGAAATCTGAGCTTTGACGAGGACACTCGAGAAGCTTGAAATTCTTTTGTTGAAGCCATTTCGTGGTGCTCTTACCTTTGGTTTGGTTTATTATCTTGTTGCAGTACCCAATTGCGACCCATTAGCAACTCCTGAACTGGAGCAATATATTTTCTTTTAAAATTTTCTGATATTTCTTCGAATTCATGATTCCATTGATGACAACAAGCTTTCCTGCACCAGAAGCACTAAAACAACCCCCAAAGGAGCAAACTACCACCACCCTGTTTAACCGTAAGAAGAATGTTTTTTCCTCGAATGCAGTATTTGATTTTCACCAAATATATCGTTGCTCGTTGTTCCCAAATATGATAATTCAATTTTGGTCTTGTCTGTCTAGAGAACTTTCTTCCAGAATAAAAATCCATCATTTTGATAATCCTTGGCGTACTTTAAACGAGCTTCTTTGTGCGCTTTTTGTAGCAGAGTTTTCTTCATGCAACTTTTCCATGCAGACCATTCTATCTCAATGCACGACGTACATTAGACAGTCTTAATGTCTTACAAATATCACCCGCAGTTACTCGTGGATTCGCAGCAGTCATTCTTTTAATCCGTCTAGCTGTATGTTCTGGAATCTTGCAAGATCATCCGTACCTTGGTAGAGTTTTGCTTGTTCCAAAGCCTATTTCTTTATAATTGCGCATCCGTCTCCGTCGTAAATGGATTCGAAGTTCTTCTCCTATCTTCCTATAACTCTTTCCAGTCTCGTGTGCAGCAATAACAAATCTCTTAAGATCTGCAGATAGTTCTTTACCACGACGACCCATTGCTTACTAATTGCTCGTACATTCATATGTTTTTTTATGAACATTCGAAGAGAAAATTCTAGAATTCAGAATTGCCCACAGTCTCTAATCAATAAACAGCCAACTACTGATAAATTTTTTTAATCCTTCAAGCCTAAGGTGGACAAACAAAGTAAGAGTATTAAATAATTTTGTAAATAAATGTACGAAAACCTTTGCATTTTGATGTTGAAATTGAACTAATTTTTTTATTTGTTAAATTTTTCCAAACGAACGGTAAACTTTTCATAACTATTCTATACATGGTGTAGTAATGCCTAGTTAAGAATATTAATTTTTGTTTAATTAAGATAATGTTTAATGTAAATCATTTACTAATAATTATGAAATTACGAAAAAGTATGTTTGTTAGATTTAAATTGTTTAAAATGGGTAGAGTTGGCAGTCCTGAACAGAGGCCCAAAAGAGCGGGCTACCCACAAGGGAGTCAGTCTTTTAGGCGGCGCGTTAAGCGTGAGGTTGGCGTCATGTAACGTAAAATTTAATTAATTGTTGTGTGCCCCTCTCCCTCTCCGACGTAAATTATTATAATAGAAATTCCATACTCGCATCCCCCTAAATTACTTAAACCATTTTCGGAAGTAAATAAAAGAGTTAAAAAGTGTTAAAAGAGTGTTAATGAACCCCCCCTTTTGTTTTGTAACGGCTTTTCATAGTCTCGGCGTGGCTACCATGAATATAATTGTAAAGTAGTGTTGAAATGAGTAAAGAGAGTGTAAAGATAAATGAAATAGCGAGTAGAAAGAAGCGTAAATAATGAAGAAAGAAAATAATAAAAGGTTATCACTATATTTGGTGGCAGTTAACCTTATTAAATTGTTATCAATTTAATAATACGAACCCATGCATTCCGTTAGGCCTATGCATTATTTTTTTTCGTTTCTGATAAATAGGAATTCAAAATTTGTGCGTGTGTTCTTTCGACTAATCACGATCGTTTTCACGTTTTCCGTATAAAGAAAATTAGTAGATATTCTGTTTCGCTACCCGTTTTAGAGTAATTATCAAATTAAACAAAAATTCAATGTAATTTCAAAATGGCGCCCATTGTTTTCCAAATTATTCTGAGTCACGTCGCTTCAAAAATTTTTGCGCGTCAAAATTTGTTGTTTGAGATCGAGTCTAGACTCAAAACTTATTTAGTCGTTACAGGGACAGTAGAAAAACTTGTACGACTCAATATTGCGAGTCATTATTACGTTAAATTTCGTTCATTAGGTCGGAGAGGACATAGTTTTGAAAATTTATCGTGCTGCCTGAGGACTCAATTTTTCTTTTTTTCGTCTCTTCCACTGTTATGCCTGTTTCAGCTTACCTTTTAAGAATAATGATTAATAAATAAATTTTACTGGATTTGTACGTAAGTCAAGTATGTTAGTTTAAATACAGTATGATACACATTTTATACGGTCCTGTCAAAATGTTTCAGCGAAAATTTGTACCGCATTTCTAGGTATATATACATATATAGTATTGTAAAACATTTCATGAACATGTAAAATTTTCTGGGTTTCATTAGCAGATTTTTGATTATATTTCGATTGCTTGTATATAATAATAGGATTATTTTATTGTTTATATAGATTTACGGGCTTTTTGCTTTGCTTCGCTTCGCGCTATATAGGATTAAGTTACATTTTAAGGGACAGTCGAAAATAATCTTAAACATAATAATTTGTGAGGCTGGCCGTATAGGATTGTATTAGATTTCAAAATAAGCTAAATTGGTTTAACTGAAAGAGAAATTGTGTCGTGAAATTTTCTATAAATTTATTTGTTTTTTGGATTTTTTTATATATTCATTAATTATACACTTACATATTAACTTATACGTATATATTAGTTATATATATAATTTTATATATTTATATACTCATAAAGTTTGGTAGGTAGGCTGATTATCTATTTTTTTCTCTCCATTTCTTTCGTTCATTTTCATGACAATTCCGTCATATTTTGTAAAATGGCTATTGTATTGTACTAAAGAAGGATTTCTTGTTGGCCTTTCGTTAAATATTGTTCGGAGATTAACCGTTACTACGGTATCTGTCTATTGAGTATTAAATTCTTAGTTATTTAACAAAATTTTAATTGGTTTAACATAAATAATCATAGGATTTTTTTTATAAGCACAAATGTTATGCATTACGAAATTTGGATATTATTATAATTTTTTAAGAATTACAAAAATTTGTGCAGAAAATTCTTTTCATAGCCTATATTTACATTTTATAAATGCATTCAATGTTATTTTTATAGGTAGGCCGATTTTTATTTCTTTCTTTCTTCCAGTTCAATGACAATGGTAAAATTTTTATTTGGAATTTATTGTATTACAAAAGATGTTTTGATTTGATATTTTAATTTGGGTATTAAAAATGAAAAATGTCCTTTTTTTTAGTTTGAGTGTTTGCATAGAAAAAATTACAAAATTGTCAGGATATAATGAAGTTTCATTCGGTTAGGGATATTTGTATAGAGGTTCGCTTACAAACAAAGCGACCGCTCTTAATTATGCAATGTTTTGTTTTTGTTTACAGTAGGTTGTGTGTATTTTTGAGTGCATATTATCTATTCTTCTTTAGTATAACGATGCAACTTTGTAGTTTCACTTGGAAACGATAAATTACTGAGATTTTTGTGATTTGCAAACCATACTGGGGTTTCTGTTGAAGGAGAGAGTTGTCTCTCAGATGTAATTTGCGAATTGCGAGTTCAATTCATATGAAATTTAGAGTTTCAAGTTGGAATTACTGTATTAAATAATAATTTTGGTAGTAATATTTAATTTTTTTTACTTTTTAATAACTGTTTTGGAAAATTATTATTGTTTAAACCTTCAGTCGGGGTTAACTAATGCATTTAAAACATTGGCTCAAGTGTACACTCGGAAATGGAGCCTTCTAGATAGCCAGTAACGTTTTTGTGGCGTCTGTGTGCTCCTCCTCAAAGGGCAAGAGGGTTCATGATTGTCAGAGAATGGATGACATGAAGTTTCTGGGGTTCATTTTTGTCTTTTGTATTTAAAAGTATCGATGTGATTTCTGACGATAGTTTGAAAATAATATTTCTTAAATTATACTAACAGTTACTATGTATGGGCGCTTTTATATTTATACTGTACAATTTTTTTTCGTGCGTTTTATGACTTTTTTATCTTCTCCGCTGTAACTGCCATAAGTGACCTTATTGGTAGCTAGATTTGATTAAATTTTTGCGAAATTCTGATATTTGTCCTTTTTTTTTTTCCGTGAATTTGGCCAGAGCAAATGTGTAGTTAGTATTTCGAAGTGAACTGTAGAGAAAATTCGATAAATTAAATATGTAATGATAAGCAGTACAGAAACACGTTTCGAATAAACTTTTTTTTCAAAATTTCAAAAGACTCGCTTTGGAGGCAACCAAGTTGAATCCGAGTTCCATCCAGTGAGTTTAGTCGACCGGATAGGTGATCGATCACCAATGAAGAGAGAGAAGAGAAACCAACTGCGCAGGGACTTGGCGCAGGATGGTTTCGGAAGAGAAGAGATAGAAGAGAGGAACCGAATGCGCAGGGACTTGGCGCAGGACAGTTTCGGAAGAGAAGAGAAATGTACGTGTGCAGGGTCTTGGCACACGAAAGTTTCGATCGAAGATGGTCTACTGGTATTTTTCGGGCAGTAGCTGGTCACGCTGCTCGAATGCTTCGCTAAATATGTGTCGTAGCACGCGGTAGACAAGCCACGTGAGCTTGAACGGGTGTTTACGACTGTACTGTCCATACAGACATACAGTAGGTTCGTTGGGAAACGGCCTACGGCGGAGTGATCGTTTGATTGTTGCCAGTAGAAGAGTCTTTCAGCTGGACGTAGGAAGAGCAGCGTTCACCGACAAAAGTGGAGATGAGACAAGGCGAGTTTCTTCATCGACTTCTAGAATTGCAAATTTCGTCCAATTCCAGCGCGTGGTCCCGCTTTCAGTATATCTCCCCCCCTGATCCTTTTAGAATTGGACGTCTCGTTTTTTTTTTCGCCATTGGAGAGAGAGCGGAACCATTATAGCGTGCTGTGCTGCCCTGTTACATGTTGATTGATGCAATCCCTTGCATTCTAGCGAAGTGAGCAGGAGAGCTGCGATTGAAAATTGAAGTCCGTTGTCAGCGTGCGGAGTGTCATCTAAACAACGTCCAGCAAATTAATGTACTGATTATTATGTAATGAAATTATAAATGAAAGGGTGCGATTATTGCCCATATTTGTTGTATTTTTCGTGAAGTAGTATGTGCGCTCTTGGTCATTATTTTATGTAAACTTTTTCTTATTTTTTCTATGTCGCCCTGATAGTAACTGTATAACTCTACAAATAACTGTTTCAAATGTAAAGCGATCGTTGATGAGGAATCGCGGGAATAGATTGTGAACTTGAGATTTGTGTAGCCACTATAAGAAAATTTTCCGTTATTTTTTTGGCATGTATAGATCAGTTACAGGTTGTAATTTAATTATTAGTGTGAAATGTTATTTTATGCAAATGTGAAAATTATAAAGGTTTCGGTTTTAATATGATACAAAATATGTGTGGAATTTGTCATTCTAATTATTTCTTGTCTATCAACTTTGAAATTGTTAAGAAAAAAAAAAAAAAATTGCAAAATATATAAATTTGTTGAATAATTTATTAAATTTGTTAAACGATATTAATAAGTTTTACTAATGAAAAACTTATTTTCAAGGGGGTGATGCGAGTGTAGTAATGCCTAGTTAAGAATATTAATTTTTGTTTAATTAAGATAATGTTTAATGTAAATCATTTACTAATAATTATGAAATTACGAAAAAGTATGTTTGTTAGATTTGAATTGTTTAAAATGGGTAGAGTTGGCAGTCCTGAACAGAGGCCCAAAAGAGCGGGCTACCCACAAGGGTCGTCTTTTAGGCGGCGCGTTAAGCGTGAGGTTGGCGTCATGTAACGTAAAATTTAATTAATTGTTGTGTGCCCCTCTCCCTCTCCGACGTAAATTATTATAATAGAAATTCCATACTCGCATCCCCCTAAATTACTTAAACCATTTTCGGAAGTAAATAAAAGAGTTAAAAAGTGTTAAAAGAGTGTTAATGAACCCCCCTTTTGTTTTGTAACGGCTTTTCATAGTCTCGGCGTGGCTACCATGAATATAATTGTAAAGTAGTGTTGAATGAGTAAAGTGAGTGTAAAGATAAATGAAATAGCGAGTAGAAAGAAGCGTAAATGAAGAAAGAAAATAAATAAAAGGTTATCACTATATTTGGTGGCAGTTAACCTTATTAAATTGTTATCAATTTAATACGAACCCATGCATTCCGTTAAGCCTAGCATTATTTTTTTTCGTTTCTGATAAATAGGAATTCAAAATTTGTGCGTGTGTTCTTTCGACTAATCACGATCGTTTTCACGTTTTCCGTATAAAGAAAATTAGTAGATATTCTGTTTCGCTACCCGTTTTAAAGTAATTATCAAATTAAACAAAATTCAATGTAATTTCAAAATGGCGCCCATTGTTTTCCAAATTATTCTGAGTCACGTCGCTTCAAAAATTTTTGCGCGTCAAAATTTGTTGTTTGAGATCGAGTCTAGACTCAAAACTTATTTTAGTCGTTACAGGGTCGGTAGAAAAACTTGTACGACTCAATATTGCGAGTCATTATTACGTTAAATTTCGTTCATTAGGTCGGAGAGGACATAGTTTTGAAAATTTATCGTGCTGCCTGAGGACTCAATTTTTCTTTTTTTCGTCTCTTCCACTGTTATGCCTGTTTCAGCTTACCTTTTAAGAATAATGATTAATAAATAAATTTTACTGGATTTGTACGTAAGTCAAGTATGTTAGTTTAAATACAGTATGATACACATTTTATACGGTCCTGTCAAAATGTTTCAGCGAAAATTTGTACCGCATTTCTAGGTATATATACATATATAGTATTGTCAAACATTTCATGAACATGTAAAATTTTCTGGGTTTCATTAGCAGATTTTTGATTATATTTCGATTGCTTGTATATAATAATAGGATTATTTTATTGTTTATATAGATTTACGGGCTTTTTGCTTTGCTTCGCTTCGCGCTATATAGGATTAAGTTACATTTTAAGGGACAGTCGAAAATAATCTTAAACATAATAATTTGTGAGGCTGGCCGTATAGGTTGTATTAGATTTCAAAATAACTAAATTGGTTTAACTGAAAGAGAAATTGTGTCGTGAAATTTTCTATAAATTTATTTGTTTTTTGGATTTTTTTATATATTCATAATTATACACTTACATATTAACTTATACGTATATATTAGTTATATATATAATTTTATATTTATATACTCATAAAGTTTGGTAGGTAGGCTGATTATCTATTTTTTTCTCTCCATTTCTTTCGTTCATTTTCATGACAATTCCGTCATATTTTGTAAAATGGCTATTGTATTGTAATAAAGAAGGATTTCTTGTAGGCCTATCGTTAAATATTGTTCGGA
Source organism: Bathynomus jamesi (assembly GCA_023014485.1). NCBI lineage: Eukaryota > Metazoa > Arthropoda > Malacostraca > Isopoda > Cirolanidae > Bathynomus > Bathynomus jamesi. Next base: position 356,268 of record JAJOZX010002986.1, read on the forward strand.
GATTAACCGTTACTACGGTATCTGTCTATTGAGTATTAAATTCTTAGTTATTTAACAAAATTTTAATTGGTTTAACATAAATTCAATAGGATTTTTTTATAAGCACAAATGTTATGCATTACAAAATTTGGATATTATTATAATTTTTTAAGAATTACAAAAATTTGTGCAGAAAATTCTTTTCATAGCCTATATTTACATTTTATAAATGCATTCAATGTTATTTTTATAGGTAGGCCGATTTTATTTCTTTCTTTCTTCCAGTCAATGACAATGGTAAAATTTTTATTTGGAATTTATTGTATTACAAAAGTTGTTTGATTTGATATTTTATTTGGGTATTAGAAATGAAAAATGTCCTTTTTTTAGTTTGAGTGTTTGCATAGAAAAAATTACAAAATTGTCAGGATATAATGAAGTTTCATTCGGTTAGGGATATTTGTATAGAGGTTCGCTTACAACAAAGCGACCGCTCTTAATTATGCAATGTTTTGTTTTTGTTTACAGTAGTTGTGTGTATTTTTGAGTGCATATTATCTATTCTTCTTTAGTATAACGATGCAACTTTGTAGTTCACTTGGAAACGATAAATTACTGAGATTTTTGTGATTTGCAACCATACTGGGGTTTCTGTTGAAGGAGAGAGTTGTCTCTCAGATGTAATTTGCGAATTGCGAGTTCAATTCATATGAAATTTAGAGTTTCAAGTTGGAATTACTGTATTAAAATAATTTTTGGTAGTAATATTTAATTTTTTTTACTTTTTAATAACTGTTTTGGAAAATTATTATTGTTTAAACCTTCAGTCGGGGTTAACTAATGCATTTAAAACATTGGCTCAAGTGTACACTCGGAAATGGAGCCTTCTAGATAGCCAGTAACGTTTTTGTGGCGTCTGTGTGCTCCTCCTCAAAGGGCAAGAGGGTTCATGATTGTCAGAGAATGGATGACATGAAGTTTCTGGGGTTCATTTTTGTCTTTTGTATTTAAAAGTATCGATGTGATTTCTGACGATAGTTTGAAAATAATATTTCTTAAATTATACTAACAGTTACTATGTATGAGCGCTTTTATATTTATACTGTAACAATTTTTTTTCGTGCGTTTTATGACTTTTTTATCTTCTCCGCTGTAACTGCATAAGTGACCTTATTGGTAGCTAGATTTGATTAATTTTTGCGAAATTCTGATATTTGTCCTTTTTTTTTTTTCCGTGAATTTGGCCAGAGCAAATGTGTAGTTAGTATTTCGAAGTGACTGTAGAGAAAATTCGATAAATTAAATATGAAATGATAAGCAGTACAGAAACACGTTTCGAATAAACTTTTTTTCAAATTTCAAAAGGCTCGGTTTGGAGGCAACCAAGTTGAATCCGAGTTCCATCCAGTGAGTTTAGTCGACCGGATAGGTGATCGATCACCAATGAAGAGAGAGAAGAGAACCAACTGCGCAGGGCTTGGCGCAGGATGGTTTCGGAAGAGAAGAGATAGAAGAGAGGAACCCGAATGCGCAGGGACTTGGCGCAGGACAGTTTCGGAAGAGAAGAGAAATGTACGTGTGCAGGGTCTTGGCACACGAAAGTTTCGATCGAAGATGGTCTACTGGTATTTTTCGGGCAGTAGCTGGTCACGCTGCTCGAATGCTTCGCTAAATATGTGTCGTAGCACGCGGTAGACACCACGTGAGCTTGAACGGGTGTTTACGACTGTACTGTCCATACAGACATACAGTAGGTTCGTTGGGAAACGGCCTACGGCGGAGTGATCGTTTGATTGTTGCCAGTAGAAGAGTCTTTCAGCTGGACGTAGGAAGAGCAGCGTTCACCGACAAAAGTGGAGATGAGACAAGGCGAGTTTCTTCATCGACTTCTAGAATTGCAAATTTCGTCCAATTCCAGCGCGTGTCCCGCTTTCAGTATATCTCCCCCCTGATCCTTTTAGAATTGGACGTCTCGTTTTTTTTTTCGCCATTGGAGAGAGAGCGGAACCATTATAGCGTGCTGTGCTGCCCCTGTTACATGTTGATTGATGCAATCCCTTGCATTCTAGCGAAGTGAGCAGGAGAGCTGCGATTGAAATTGAAGTCCGTTGTCAGCGTGCGAGTGTCATCTAAACAACGTCCAGCAAATTAATGTACTGATTATTATGTAATGAAATTATAAATGAAAGGGTGCGATTATTGCCCATATTTGGTTGTATTTTCGTGAAGTAGTATGTGCGCTCTTGGTCATTATTTTATGTAAACTTTTCTTATTTTTTCTATGTCGCCCTGATAGTAACTGTATAACTCTACAATAACTGTTTCAAATGTAAAGCGATCGTTGATGAGGAATCGCGGGAATAGATTGTGAACTTGAGATTTGTATAGCCACTATAAGAAAATTTTCCGTTATTTTTTTTGGCATGTATAGATTAGTTACAGGTTGTAATTTAATTATTAGTGTGAAATGTTATTTTATAAAATGCAAATGTGAAAATTATAAAGGTTTCGGTTTTAATATGATACAAAATATGTGTGGAATTTGTCATTCTAATTATTTCTTGTCTATCAACTTTGAAATTGTTAAAGAAAAAAAAAAAAAAATTGCAAAATATATAATTTGTTGAATAAATTTATTAAATTTGTTAAACGATATTAATAAGTTTTACTAATGAAAAACTTATTTTCAAGGGGGTGATGCGAGTGTAGTAATGCCTAGTTAAGAATATTAATTTTTGTTTAATTAAGATAATGTTTAATGTAAATCATTTACTAATAATTATGAAATTACGAAAAAGTATGTTTGTTAGATTTGAATTGTTTAAAATGGGTAGAGTTGGCAGTCCTGAACAGAGGCCCAAAAGAGCGGGCTACCCACAAGGGAGTCAGTCTTTTAGGCGGCGCGTTAAGCGTGAGGTTGGCGTCATGTAACGTAAAATTTAATTAATTGTTGTGTGCCCCTCTCCCTCTCCGACGTAAATTATTATAATAGAAATTCCATACTCGCATCCCCCTAAATTACTTAAACCATTTTCGGAAGTAAATAAAAGAGTTAAAAAGTGTTAAAAGAGTGTTAATGAACCCCCCCTTTTGTTTTGTAACGGCTTTTCATAGTCTCGGCGTGGCTACCATGAATATAATTGTAAAGTAGTGTTGAAATGAGTAAAGAGAGTGTAAAGATAAATGAAATAGCGAGTAGAAAGAAGCGTAAATAATGAAGAAAGAAAATAAATAAAAGGTGATCACTATAATGGTACAAAGGATAAGAACTGGTATAACAAATATTTCTTTGTACGAATACTTATGAGCGTCACTGTGTGTATATATATATATATATATATATATTTCATTCACAGATCAGTTCGAAAGAAACCTCAATCCAATTATGAGGGTACATCATAACACTGCTTCCTGCTAGATCACAAAGTTAAATGACGTTGGTCTGGGTCGTACTTGGAGGGGTACCGTTTTTCTGAGTATCCCACGTAAAGCTTTAAGATGGTAACCAAAATTAAATAAATAATAAACCAATTGTGAAGAGGAAAACCCAAAGGAGTGCGTTTCCTATTTACTTTACGGTGAACGATGAGATCAAAAGACATTCCTTCATATTTATTTCAAAAGGTCGATGTTTGGAACCACAGTTTCCATCATCAGGTTCTAAAACTTGAAATTAAATACTAATATTAATTAAAATGTTAAGGACAATCCTTAAAACAGTTTTTAAAAGTTGATTAGCATGAAACATAAAAGAAAAACGAATAAAATGTACTGGATATTGTTGCATGATTGTTGCACCTGCACAGAATTATCGGGACACACTTCAGCAACACCTTCAGAACCCAGAACTTCACCTCTTTCTCAACTCTTTCTCACCTGCTGGGCACTAACGAAAATGTACTCCGCTCCGCTCCAAAGTACTGTAGTGCGACTCGCTCTGCACGGCGTCCTTGTTTCGTCATTTCTCCGTCAGATATATTCGACGGGCCTAAGCCACCGTGCGTTAAATCATTTGGCGCCGCGTCCCCTGCCCAACAAAAACCAACCTGAGCACAACATGTGCTTCCTTCCACCCCCAACCCCTGGAAGAGGGCTTCCAAGCGTTTGAAGGGTTCTATCCATTTATTAATTTTGACTATCAGTCTTTTAGATCTGTAAATAATAATGACGACTTTACTCGGGTTATATGATTACAGAATTGGTAGCGATAGCCAGTTGATTCTTAGCCGAGCTGGGTTAGGCCTATCAGCATAGGTAGGTGAGTTGTATAGTTTGGCGTTACGACAGCACATACGCAAACCCATTTCATACGAGAGCAGGCCTTAAGTTTACAAGATGTTAACCACGGCCCTCTTTCGGTCTTGGGCCTCCCTTTCTCTAAACACTGATTTGATTTATATTACTAAGGTAACCAGAAGTTTGTAATTTTAGATTATTTAACATTAGACATTATCAAATTTTCAGTATTCTATTCACATTTATGATAAATTTCAAGATAATTATTAATTGTAGCTTTCCTTCATTCGCCATGTTGTCGCAGAACTGCAAGAGCAGCTCTGACTTTCTTTATGATTAACAATAATAGAGATACCCCACTTTTATAGTTAAAAAAGCACCACCTTTATCAGATTAAAATATTAATCAGGATTAAAAAATGACCAAAAGTGGAAGTAAAAAATTAAAATGAAGATAAATATGAAAGTTGAAGTAAATAATATAATCTGATAATAAAAAAAAATATTTGATAACAAGAAAGGTAAATGTGGAAGGTCAGGTAAAGAATCCTACGAACAAATGTAAAATTCCTTTGGTAATTGTAGATGATTAACATCAAACAGAAAAAAAAATGACATATACGGATTTTACCGATGCAGATAACCTGCAAAAATACAGTGAATAAGATAGCACTTACAGTAGGTCGGGGAAATGAAAAGTGATTCCTATAATCGGGTGATACTTATATCCGTGATCCATATACAGTAAAGAGATTTCAGTATATATATATATATATATATATATATATATATATATATATATATATATATATATTGCAGGGAATCTGTGTAACTAGAGATTTCATGAAATCCTTAAAATGTTCAGGGACTGCATGTAAGGTTAAGTCATGATATTTTAGTTAAACCTACGGGAAAATTATTGAATGCTCCGTTAATTGAATGTCCGATTAGGTTAATTGAATGCCCGGTTAATTGAATGTCCGGTTAGGTTAATTGAATGCCCGGTTAGGTCAACTGTACGCCCTTGACGATTGACTAGGTTAAATCGTGATATTTTCGTTAAAACTAACGAAAATCTCACGACTTAACCTTACACCAAATCCCTGAACATTTTAGGGATTTCATGAAATCCTTAGTTAAACAGATTCCCTGTAACATATATATGGGATGAATTCACAATAATTCACATATACAGTGTGTATATATATGTACAGTATATATATATATATATATATATATATATATATATATATATATATATATATATATATATATATAAGTGTGTGTGTGTGTGTGTGTGTGTGTGTAATTAAAAAATATTTTTCAAATTTTATTTAATATATGTGGTACAAGTTAGAAAATTTGAAACTTACTAAAATTTTTTGTAAATGAATTTCTTCATAATATTCATCTTGTCAGAGAGAAAAAAATCACTTCCCATTTAAATAAATTTAAATTTGAACACGTTCATAACTGACATGCAAATGATGCTCGAGTAAATTCGCAAAACATGTTCCATATGCGTACCTAATTGCGGTATTATATATATATATATATATATATATATATATATATATATATATATAATAATACTGTGTATATATATTACTCCTAGCCTCAAAGGTTTCGTTATTTTATTGTATGTTTATTTCTGAGGCAAATCTTTTAATTATATATATATATATATATATATATATATATATATATATATATATGTGTGTGTGTGTGTGTGTGTGTGGTTTAGTGATTAAGGTAATAGTCTTACAATTTGGCTGGAGGACAGGTGTCCTCTCTTCGGAGTAATTTTAATCCGCACGACAATTTCTGTACGTCCTTCATTCAACACAGTATTAATCTCAGTGTCTGAACAAGTTACCTTTTATTTTTTTACATACAGTAGACCCTCTTTAATTCATGGTCCTATATTTCGCTTTCTTTATTTCACGGTACCCTAAATTATTCCCAGTTTCTTTATATAGCACGGTCTAAACACTATTTCGCAGTAACATAGAAATTCTATATATCATAAATTCATAATATATAGAATGACATTGCGAAAACAATATTTCGCGGTAATTCTCGGTCCCAATCTCACGAAATAATGAAGGTCTTCTATACTGTATGGTTGAAGTAATATTAAATGAAGTTGGTCTAGATCTATGAGTTTTTAATCTTTTAATTCGAATTAATTAATATGTAAGAGTTAGTGTATATATATATATATATATATATATTAGGCCGGGTCGAAAATGGGAAAAATTTTTATTTCTTAAAAAGTACACTATGTGAGAAGTTTCCTTTTATCATCTTAACAAAATATTAAAATATCAAACATGTGCTACCCGTGCTACCGCTAGCACCTACCCCCCCCCCCCCCACCACCTTTTTTACCCTCATATTTGCATATATTTAAATGGGAAAAAATTTTATTTCTTAAAAAGTACACTATGTGAGAAGGTTTTTTTTATCACTTTAACAAAATATTAAAAATTCAAGCATGTGCTATCATACTACCCCTATCACATGCCCCTCCTGAGCCAATGTTCCCTCTAATTTTTTTTAGTCCGTGTTCGCAAGAAATTTTCGTTGTGCATACATTTAGATTCATGGTGAAAAATTGTGCAAACTTTTCTGAGCGCTATTATCTTCAAAATGAAATATATATATATATTTAAATACTTGATATATATTTTTCCATAAGGTGATAGCTTGATCATTACGCTACTATTAAATGGATATTAAAAACTGTTTACAATTTTATATATTCTTAAAAAAGAAAACATTTTATCCATTCTAAAAATATGAATAAAATAAAAAATAGTAAAATAAAATTCAACAAAATAAAGAAATAAAATTAAAATAACATTAATTGAAAATGACTATTTTAGTTATCATTTCTCAAAACAATTTTTAGCATTTAGCAATTTAAAATAGACTATCATGATTAATACATGATTTTATCCATTCACAAAATAGGAATAAATAAAAATAATTTTATTTTTTATGAATTATGAGATAATTACTATTCGTTTTTATGCAAAAATAAGAAAGAGAAGGTTTATATTCAATGCGTTAATGTAGTATAAAAGAAAAAACTGCAAATACATAGAGTAAAAAAAAATCTCTATTGCGTATTGCGCGGACGTCGGCGAAGTCGTGCGGAAGGGGTTAATACTTAAAAGAGCGACTATAGAGTATGTTGATGCAAATGGTCAGACCTTGTGTGACGGTATAGTTTTGAAATTACTTCATTTACTGTCGTGACTCATGGTACACTTGAGCCTGTGCGCATTTTATTTTGCTGTGTGCGCGGGTTTCACAACGCGTGCGCGCGCGCACACCTTAGAGGGAACATTGCGGCGGCCTCCTCCCTTTTTTACCCTCATATTTGCATATATTTAAATGGGAAAAAAATTTATTTCTTAAAAAATACACTGTGTGAGGTTTTTTTATCACTAACAAAATATTAAAAAATCAAGCATGTGCTACCCTACTACCCCTATCACATGCCCCTCCTCCCTTTTTACCTTCATATTTGCATATGTTTAATGTTGTTATATGTTACATGATAAGTTGTTTGTTTAATGCTTGATATTTTTATGTTTCATAAATAGGAATAATTTTTCAGATAAGTAGAAATAATTTGCATTTGCTTTAATTATAATTTGAATTATCATAAATTACATACAATTTGATTTAACTTCTGAATATAAACTATGACTACTAGAAGCAAGTCCTCAAATGCAGCCTTTGAATATCCTACGGAATTCCCAGCAGCCACGACTCCTTCAAAAGCAGATGTGAGACACTACCTTTTTGTGCGCCGTCGTAAAGAAGCTAAATCAAAAGGATCAGCAACTGCTAATGATTGTTACAGTGTTGTTGTAAAAGATATTGAAGACATTTGGATGAAATTTTCTTTTCCTACGATTAACACCAAAGGTATCTATCTTAAAGTCAGTCGACTAATAGAAGAAGCCTCAAAATTGAACAAGGTGCCGTTACATCGAAGAAATGAAAGTTTTGCCTTAAAAGTAGCTCAGTATGATGAAATGTTTGATATATCTTATTGTGAATACTATGATAAGGGAATTGATAGGAAATCTTGCAGGTGTAAGGATAAAATACCAATGGCAGAATGGGAGACTTTTGTGGGTCAAAAACAAAGAAAAAATCAGTTAGAACCAATTGATCGCATAGCTAGTTCAGCAAAGAAGAGATCTTTAGCAAGAGCCCAAGAAGCACAAAACCGTCAACTAAACGCACAAGAAGAAATGACTGAAGTCACCAATGTTTTACCATCGGAATTTATAGAAAATACCGAAGAAGACATGGATGTAGATTCAGAGAGTCAGGATGTAGATTATGAGGCCGATTGAGAATTGACAGAATATTCAGAACAGGGATGCCTATAAAAACCTAGCATTAACAGCAGATCGTTATCGTGTAAGTTGTAGAGCTGCAGCTGCAGTCAATACAGCTTTAAAAGATATGGGGATCCTTAACCACACCAACATGCTTGATAGAAAGAAATTAGAAAGTGAAAGAAATCGCATGGGTGAAACAAATACTTTTAGGTCTAAATCCGAAAATCTGAAGATGGAGTGCCTTGGATTTGATGGAAGGAAAGATAACACATTAACTAAAAGTGGAAAGATAAAAGAAGAACACTATGTTATTGTGAAGGAACCTGGAAGCATCTATGTAGACCACGTGACACCAGATAATGGAACTGCTCGTTGCATAGCAGAAGAGTTGATAACTATTATTACAGACTCGAACAGCACAGATACTATCAAAGCTTTACTGTGTGATGGTACTCCTGTAAATACAGGAAAAATTGGTGGAGCCATAAAACTGGTTGAAATTAATCTTAACAGAGCAGTGCAGTGGTTGGTGTGCCTCTTGCATTTGAATGAGCTGCCTTTTATGCACGACTACAAAGCCATTGATGGTAAAACAACAGGTCCAAATACTTTTGTGGGTTCAATTGGGAATAAATTGAAAACAGATTTAACAAAATTGGAGGTAGTCAAATATTCTTGCGTAAAGGGAAACATTAAAGAAATTCCAGCAAATGTTGTGAAGGAGCTAAGCAGTGATCAAAGATATCTCTATGATATGTGTCTGGCAGTGCAAACTGGAGACACTTCTCAAGATCTGTCCACTCGATCTCCAGGTACCCTTCACCATGTTCGCTGGCTAACTCTAGCCAACAGGGTCCTTCGATTATATATCACAACGCCAAATCCCGATAAAACCTTCAAGATATAGTCAAGATTATTATGCAGTTCTATGCTCCATGGTGGTTTTGGATAAAATCTCATCCTAATGCAACTGATGATGCATATAACATTTGGCATTTAATGTGCTTGCTTCGAAATTTAGATGAACAACATAGATCAATCATAGAACCAGTATTAAACAATAACGCCTACTTTGCCCACCCAGACTAGAAATTAGGGAGCAAGCTATTCAGAAAATCATCCTTTCAAGAACAGGATTTTCAGGTACCAGAAACTTTGAGTTGCCTCGAACCCTCAATTTCCAATCTACTGACCACACCGAGATGATCGAGTGGCAAAAAGAGATCGTTACTCCACCGCTGCTAAACAATTTTAGCGATGATGAGCTACTACAGGCTCGATGTAAGCCACTGGAGATAGCTTCTTTTCCATGCCACAGTCAAAGTGTGGAAAGGGCAGTGAACCTAGTAACAAAGACATGTCAGGAAAGAATGGGATATGACAACCGTCAAGAGTTTATCTTAAACTCATTAGAATGAAGGCGAAAACTGCCCAAGTTTGAATGGAAGGCCCGATGGAATGAGTAAGAAACATATGAAATAAAATTTCCTAATGATATTAAAAATTTCTTCCCTTTTGATGTGATAAGGAACAGTGAAAAAGTGAATTAAATTTTAGCACATTTATTATGCCTCTAATTTTTTCTTCTGAATATATTGTCGTACTTAATTAATTTTCCTAATACTGTACATTATTAAATAAAACATTATACGTTAATAAAGATTTATGTCATCAAAAAACCTGAACGTAGAGTAAGTCTCGTATAAATGGAATATTCTTCAATATAGGTCAAAAAATGAAAAATTGTGCCAGGGGTAGGAGGCTTTAAACAGCAAAAATAATTTATGAGGGGTTCCTGTGTTCCATTCAAACCCCTCACAATATGTACCTTTTCAATATAAAATTTCGACCCGGCCTAATATATATATATATATATATATATATATATATATATATATATATGTATATATATACAGGGTGTCCCGTAAGTCTGGAATCATAGGGTAAAATGATAAAAACTGCAATAAAAACGCCGAAGAGACTTTTGGGGACTGTTTGTGAAATGAGTGAGGATGGTAGCGGCTGTGTCATCGTCGGTGGATGTCCTCGGAGGTCCACTGCGTGGTTTATCTCCTATGGATCCCGTTTACTGAACTTTGCTACAAGTTTGCAGACACAGCTGTGTGTTATCGGCGCGCGGTCCGGATGCAATCTGTTAAATTCCTCAGAGACCTCCCTCTGACTCCGATTTCCTACGAGCAGAATTACCTGGATGCGTTCTTCCTTACTCAAAGACATCATGGGTACTTGCATAAACGGAAAAACATGAATCACTTATTTTACCCAATGTTTCCAGACTTATGGGACACCCTGTATATGTAGGAAGGAGGGGGTAAGGGCGAACGCATATATACTGTGTATATATATGAGGACCACTGGTCTCTACTACAATCCCTGAAGCTCTTCTCTCTGAAAAGAAGACGCGAGCGGTACACAATAATATACGTATAAAATTACTAGAGGGTTTTGTCCCGAACCTAAGAAATGAAATAGAAACAAAATGGAATGAGAGAAGAGGCCGATTTTGTACTGTCTCAGCTGCAGTGGGACAGTGGGCCATAAAAACGAGGCTGGAAAATACCCTCAGAATACGAGGCCCAAAGCTAAAGCTTTTTAATGCCCTGCCAAAAAAGGTGAGGAACCTCCAGCACACCGACCTGAATAATATCAAGAACCAGCTGGACAGATTCCTGCGCAAAGTCCCTGACCAGTTATGCGTGGCTGACTACGAGGGCAGGAGGAGATCGGAAAGCAATTTCCTCCTTTCCTCCAAATCCCGCAAATGAGACGGGATGTTTCAGAGGGGTTGACCGCAGGTCGCTCCTAAACCGTCCTTCAAACCTTCATAAAATATAAGTAATATATATATATATATATATATATATATATATATACATTTAGGATAAAAACGAAGACGTAGAGCAAGAAAGTCATTATATTTGGCTGCAGCCGACGTTTCGGGCAACTCTACCCATTTTCAAGGCCTAATAAAATAAAAAGCTAAAATTAATGCATGACAAAAAAAAAAAAAAAAAAAAATATACGAATGTCAAAAACAAACTAATTCATAGCACAGAATAAAACCACTTAAAGAATAAAATTAAAAAGCGTAAAACAAGCATAAGCCAAAAACAAAAATTAAAAATTATATACATGACAAATAACACATAAAAGTAAAACTTTAAACTAAAAACATTCAAACAAATTAGTTAAAAACTTCACTAATAAAAAGTTAAATGAAAAAACGCAAAAGTGCACGAAACATACCATGCTCACTTGACATCCTCAAACAACTGAGGCGAAAAGGAGACAGGGTCAAGGGAAAAACAGAAAAATTTAGTTGGTAGGCATTCTAATTAATATAAGGGGGTAACAGCTAGAATCAATATTTAAGCTGGAGTTCAGAAATTTAATGCACAAAGATTCATAAATACGGAGAGAGGACGGACATTTTAATGATTTAAGAATTTTAAAGTTATTAACGGAAATATCAACTTTACACTTAACAGAATGATTTCTAATGGCAGACTGTTCCTTTTTAGATAAAACTTTCCCTGTCCTATGGCTAATACCCATATGGGAGCAAAATCTTGCCTGCAAAGAACGAACTGTGCTGCCAACGTAGTTCCCCTGGGAACACCCAGGGCAGGTAAACAAATAAACGACAGAACAGTTCATCGCAGGGGGGATTTTGTCCTTACAACGGAAAAACATTCAAGGGTATTATTATTCACAAAAGCAACCTTAAAATCAGTGTGAAAATAAAATTTCCTCACCACACTCAACAATTGCTTTTTCACAAAAGTGTTAAATTGGTAGAGGTCAGGTAAAACAAGATATTTACAATTCTTAGGAACATCATACGTTGGGATAAGTTTGGGGGAATAAACATTATTAAGTAATTTACCAATAATACCTTGTACAAGAACCCGTGGAAAACCATTTTTAGAAAAAATCAGTAAGGAATTCAAACTCATTATGAAGCAGAGCAAAGTTTGAGCAAATATTATAAGCTCTATGCACTAAAGTGCGAATCGAACTTAGTTTGTAATTTTAAGGTTGCTTTTGTGAATAATAATACCCTTGAATGTTTTTTCCGTTGTAAGGACAAAATCCCCCCTGCGATGAACTGTTCTGTCGTTTATTTGTTTACCTGCCCTGGGTGTTCCCAGGGGAACTACGTTGGCAGCACAGTTCGTTCTTTGCAGGCAAGATTTTGCTCCCATATGGTATTAGCATAGGACAGGGAAAGTTTTATCTAAAAAGGAACAGTCTGCCATTAGAAATCATTCTGTTAAGTGTAAAGTTGATATTTCCGTTAATAACTTTAAAATTCTTAAATCATTAAAATGTCCGTCCTCTCTCCGTATTTTGAATCTTTGTGCATTAATTTCTGAACTCCAGCTTAAATATTGATTCTAGCTGTTACCCCCTTTATATTAATTAGAATGCCTACCAACTAAATTTTTCTGTTTTTCCCCTTGACCCTGTCTCCTTTTCGCCTCAGTTGTTTGAGGATGTCAAGTGAGCATGGTATGTTTCGTGCACTTTTGCGTTTTTCATTTAACTTTTTATTAGTGAAGTTTTTAACTAATTTGTTTGAATGTTTTTAGTTTTAAAGTTTTACTTTTATGTGTTATTTGTCATGTATATAATTTTTAATTTTTGTTTTGGCTTATGCTTGTTTTACGCTTTTTAATTTTTATTCTTTAAGTGGTTTTATTTTGTGCTATGAATTAGTTTGTTTTTTGACATTCGTATATTTTTTTTTTTTTTTTGTCATGCATTAATTTTAGCTTTTTTATTTTATTAGGCCTTGAAAATGGGTAGAGTTGCCCGAAACGTCGGCTGCAGCCAAATATAATGACTTTCTTGCTCTACGTCTTCGTTTTTATCCTAAATGTAAAATTACGTCTCCTTAGGAGGGATCCTATTTCATATGTATATATATATATATATATATATATATATATATATACACACTTATATCTGTCCAAAAAGTTGTTTCCCACTGAGAAATATAATGAAACTCGTAACCCGATGAGAAATACATTTATTCCTGGAACTATATGATAAATGTCCAAAATGTTCCCCATTCACTTCAAACCACGTTAATGTAATTAATTAATGTAATTTCTTTGGGTTTTATTATTCCCTCATTCCCTGTATACGCTATAAATAGACAGATACAGTAGATGAAAAACGCAATTGGAATGAAAACTTATTAGTCCAGGCAATCTAGAGCAAAAATAGCTTCAACCTGGGCAAAATTGCTTCAGAAGCTTTCGAAACTGTTTCCAGCTCAGGAACCATTGCAGAATAACATATCCAAAATCCGACAAAATTAGACCCCGGGAACACCCCCAAAAATGAAATTCAAAATGGCGGACTGGCAGTTTCCTACGAAATACAATAAATTTTAATTTCGCTTTGTAGAGAGAGTTATGACGTTTTTCTTCATCAGTAAAATGTTTTAAAACACATTTTCGTTTCTAAATGAACCTATATGACACTAAAAATTGTATTAGGCGGCTAGTATTAAACTATGACGTCACGTAATGTAAATAAAATATACTGTATGGAGTGTATGTGAGAATGGACATTGCTACATCTTTATAAACTTATATTATATACAACTCTTTAATTCCTACTACCCACTATCAAATCTGCGTATTTGTGCTTGTCATTTTCTTTAAAACTGTTATTATGTACTCCTTTTAAATACTGCAACACAGTTTATTAATTTGTGTTTTCTGTTTCAGACTGACTCGGTGTACGGCTGACTCGGTGTGCGTCCGCCTTCAAGAATGCAGACCCCTGAAGAATTGTGCGTGATTTGTAAGGAGAAATTGGACAGCGGACAGGAAGTGTTCACATCTCGCAAAAAGGAGCAGATGGTATAAATGCATCCAGCCGCAGCCGTGGAAGCGATGTTGTTGCAACAGCTGGAATAAGTGTTCACGTTGTATGTAGGAAAAGGTTTACGGATAAAAAGACCATTGAAATAAAGAAGCGACAGACCGCAGCCGAGGCAATACCAAGGAAAAGTGCTCGTTTTCATGAATACGCATTTTCCAGTGCTACTCACTGTTTGTTTTGTGGACTTTTTTTCCAAACACAAACCAAAATCAGAGCATGTCAAAATAAGAACTACAGAGTTCTCCGAAACCATAAAAAGGTGCTGTGAAAGCCGCTGCGATGAATGGTCGTTTAATGTAAAAGGCCGTCTGGAGTATTATCTTCGTGATCTTCCTGCTGCAGATTGTGTCTACCATCACACCTGCAGCGTAAATTTTCGAAGTGGAAAAAACATTCCTCGCGCATACTCCTCCGACGATCATGATTCGAAGAAAGGGAGACCAACTAATGAAGAGCAACACCAAGCATTCCTTCAGACCTGTGCTTACCTGGAAGAGAATGATGATGAACAACTGTTGATTGGAGACCTAATTTCCAAAATGGAGGAATATCTTCAAGGAAGTCAGAGCTCTGTCTACGAACGCAGGCACATGAAGAGAAAGCTTTTAGAACGTTACGGAGACAAGATCATAATATCAGGTGAAAGTGGGAAGGCAGATGTAGTAACACTACGAGAGACAGCTAATGAAATTCTTATAGATTATCACAAAAAGTCGAAAGAATGTGATATAGATATAGAGCTACAGAAGATTTACCTAGTAGAAGCTGCTGCAAAAATAATCAGAAGTGATATCAAGTCTGTCGACTCGCCTAGAAAAGATGTGTATCCATCTCCAAATGACATCACTGCAGAAAGTGCTCTTGATTACATTCCCAACAGTCTGAAATTGCTATTATCAAATGCATTTGCGGGACAGGATGCTTCAAGAAAAATAGGTGCAATTGGGCAGAGCATTATGCAAGCAACCCGTCCTAGAGGATTACTATGTCCACTACAGATCGGTTTGTCGGTTCAGCTACACCACAACTTTAGGTCAAGGTACCTTATTGACGTTCTCCATCAGCTGGGTTACTGTTCGTCGTATGCAGAAGTAACAAGATTCAAAGAAACGCGGCGCTGGCAAGTGGGTCTGGCTCTTTTACTGTTGATGAAAACACTGCAGTCTTTCTAGCAGCAGATAACGTCGATCATGATGTCTGCACTTTGGATGGGAAGAATACCTTTCATGGAATGGGTATGATTGCCGCAATAACTCCGAAGATCAAGATCCACCCTTCTATTCACAGGCGTAATGTTGGTGACAATGACATTAAGAAGATTGCAACCGTTGACATTAGGGAATATAGACACGCGAGAAGCATGTTGAGGGATATCTCATTCCGCGAACTTCCAGTACCCACTGCCACCATAAGTCGACTTAGTCTTCTCTGGCAGATATCTTCAGCAGAAAGATCAGGTCCAAGTTGGTCCGGAACAATGCAGGCAATTCACGGTGGATCAAGTGTCTCACATCCAGGTGTGGCGTCGATCACGTTCCTTCCCATCATAGATATGTCGCCAACTGACATGACCTGCATATTTTCGACATTACTATATTTGAGCAAGAGAGCACGCGATCAAAAAGTCCCATGCATTATTACCTTTGATCAGCCTTTGTTCTGGAAAGCTTCCCAAATCATCAATGAACAGAGAGACCTGCAGGACATTGTTTTAATGCTGGGATCATTTCACACTCTGATGAATCTTTTGGGAGCAGTCGGTACTCTTATGAATGGTTCAGGATTGTCTGAAGTACTTCAAGAAATATACGGACCAAATGCCGTGCAACACATGATGTCTGGAAAAGCTGTTTCAAGAGCGATACGTGGTCATATGATAGTAGATGCAGCTCTTAGTACCTTACTAGTCGCAGACGTTTTCCCTCGTAATGAAGATGGAACTCCTCATGACCTCCATAAGGAAGCTTGTGACCTGCTCGACGATGTTATGACCGCCAAACAATCAGTTGAGGATGTGGAATTTCGAATGCATTGTCTCAGATTGCTACCACTTTGGATGCGAAGAAAACTGACCTACAATCTACTTCGCAAACAAGTCAACTCTGGTTAGAATATCAGCGAATGATCAACATTGCACGTTCCTTGATAACAGCAGACAGAACCGGCTCGTGGGATTTGCACTTGCAAGCTATGCTGGAGACCATTCCCATAATTGCAGCAGCCGGACATCACAATTACCTGAAATCGATATACCTGTACCTGCAGAAAATGTTAAGTTTGCCTTCTGAAAATCCAGCCGTTAACAAAATGTTCCAGGAAGGCAAGTTTGTGGTAAGAAGAAGCGACAGATTATAGGCCGGACTCGGCACAGACCTGGTGATAGAACAAGTGCTAATGCGTTCCCTGAAAAGCAGAGGCGGACTGACACGCGGAAGTGGATTTACAGACATCCAAAGGACAACGTGGCTCTTTTCTATGCCTCTGTGTTCCACTTATACCTTAGCAATGCAGGAATACACCAGAGTTTTGTTGGAAAGTAGTGAACAGCACAAGGAAATGAGGGGAAGTAGACAAATCAGGGACAGTAATGACATGAAGAAAGTACTTGAACGTCTGGAATCCTTATCCCCATTCCATTCTACCTCGGGTCTCTGCAACATTGTAACAGGGCTAACTGCTGATCCTGGAGTTAACGTTCATCAATTGCATTCAATCGGTACGAACATTGTCGTAAAAATGATTGGGAAACAAGCCTTTACATATTCTGCCAAAAGATCTGACAAAGTGAAAACACTAGGATCTGCTTCTGCCGTTGTGATCACTGATGCTTCAGATATAGAAGTAGATCCTGCGCTACTGTTTCAGAGAATGATGACTGTTGCCACTGGCGGAGACATGAATCTTGAAGATGTCATGTGTTACGAACTGCGTGCATATCCTCCTGCATTGTTCGAATCACGAAGTATCTTGAGGAAACCCGATAAGTCTCAGCTAGCTCATGCAATAATCAAATACACTGACACTTTACGCATGGAAGAAGTTCAAGAAATTCAGTGCACAGACCAGTACGTATTGGATGGTGGATCTCTACAATCGTGTTTCCTGGCGTCAAGATGAAACATATGACAGCATCGCCAACTCATATGCCGATTTCACTCTGAAAACATATGGAAAAGCAATCATTGTTTTTGATGGCTACAGCAGCTCTCCTACGATCAAGGACATGACCCACAGAAGACGCAGCACCAAGACAAGCAGAAATGTGAATCTCAGTCCAAGCATGAAGTTTGTTGGCCAGAAGGAACACTTCTTGGTTAATGAAAACAACAAGCAAGCATTTATTTCCCTCGTAGGTGAGATGTTGAAGAAGCACGGGTGTACTGTTCACAACGCAGATGGGGATGCTGATGTGGACATCGTTCGTGCAGCAGTTTCCTCATCAGAAAATGCAACTACAACAGTAATAGGGGAAGACACCGACTTGCTGATTCTCCTTCTGTACCATGCCAAGGACAGTGGTTTCAAGTTGTACTATCGCAGCGATATAAGACGGGGACCATCTCCTAATCCTGTGTATGATATTCTCAGCATTCAATCATTGTTAGGCAATGACATCTGCAAGTATCTCCTGTTTGTGCATGCTTTCACGGGCTGTGATAGCACATCCAGAATTTTTTCGATCGGTAAAGCCAAAGCATTCGACACACTGATGAAGGTGGCTGAACTCCGTTCAGTTGCAAATACATTCTGTTCTGATTGTTGCCAACACTCTGACATTGAAGCCGCTGGAAGAAAGGCAATGCTTCTGTTGTATGGCTGCAAAACACTTGAATCCACTAACGCACTACGTCATCGAATGTTAGTTGAAAAGGTAGCTACAGCTAAATCTTTTGTTACACCCGAACGTTTGCCACCTACCGATGCGTCCACAAAGTACCACAGCTTTCGCACATACTTTCAAATACTAATCTGGAAGTCTACAGAAGAGAAGATCGATGCAGAACAGTGGGGTTGGTATGTAAAGAATAATTCCTACTACCCTACAGCCTGCGACAAGGCACCAGCTCCAAATTATCTACTCAACATGATCCGCTGCTCCTGCAAGACGAAATGTGCTACTTCAAGATGTGGATGCAAGCGTAATGGAATGCCCTGTTCAGCCGCTTGTGGCGAGTGCCAAATCAGTGGTTGCGATAACAACCCAAGTACCGGTAATCTATCCGATGATAGTGATGAAGAGGATTAATTTCTGTATGTTTGTGACCAGGTATCACTTCTTCTGTAATGAACATAACTTGAAACTGGGAAAAAAATAATTGTTGTATTATTGATTATAAAAATCTGTAAAAAGCTATATAACATTATATTTGCGTAATAACTGGTTGTGTTGTATATTGAATTATTTAAAACATTACAACTGAAAGAAAAAGCATCAAATGTATCTATAAATAAAAGCGTAAATTATATATATTTTTTTTTCGTAGGAAACATCCAGTCCGCCATTTTGAATTTCATTTTTGGGGGTGTTCCCGGGGTCCAATTTTGTCGGATTTTGGATATGTTATTCGGCAATGGTTCCTGAGCTGGAAACAGTTTAGAAAGCTTCTGAAGCAATTTTGCCCAGGTCTAACTACAAATTGCCTGGACTATATAGCGTGAATATCACTCATTATACACAAGGTGTTTCACAACCGGCAGAGCTGGGCAGTATTTAAATACATTTGTATTTAAATACGTATTTAAATACATTTGTGTATTTAGAACTGTATTTATAAATACATTGTTTTTCATGTATTTAAATATAGTATTTAAATACTTTAATGAGTATTTAAATACAATGTATTTAAATACTCAAAATATAAAAATGTAAATACTTTTACTGGTTTAATACACGTTCTGTACTAGCACAGTACGACGCGTCGACAGTGTAGTACAGCATGGTTCATGTTTCAACGTGTCAGTTCAATCAGTTGTGTGCCACTCTTAGTCGAAAGCGGTTGATTTCTTTATCGTGTGCGTGTCATGGCTTCAACAAGCAAATCCGGTGAATCAAACAGTGATATATCTGCAGATAACAATTTAGTGCACCCTCTGTTTGATGGAAAATACTTTAAAATTAAATCTAAAGACGGTAATAAGGTAAAGTGCACCTGCTTGCTGTGTAAACACGAAGTCTCTGCTGCAAGCAATGCTACAACGAATCTGTACACTCATCTGAAGGTAAGTGTTTTTTTAGACATCAAAAAATATCTTTAAATTGACCGAATAATCGTACAAAACGGCTCTGCCTTAAGTGGGCCTGTGTAACTAACTCGTTGCAATCAATCCAATTTGCGATGGAAAATTCAATGATGAAAAAGCTTTTAAAATCGTCTGATCTATCGAGTGGTGTATTTATTTCGAAATTCACCGTGTCCCCTAAAGTAGAAATTTATCAAAACATGAATTAGTGAATGCATATGTTAAAATTTGTATGTATTTAAAATGTATTTACAAATGTATTTAAATACAATTGATGTATTTTGTATTTAGTATCTAAATACATTCGTAAAATGTATTTAGTATTTAAATACATTTCTCCCATGTATTTAGTATTTAGAATTTAAATACATTCAATGTATTTATTGCCCAGCTCTGACAACCGGTCTGTCATACTTTGGGGGGGGAGGAGGATTTGAAGGGTAATATGGAGTAAAAAAATTAATACAACATCGGTGCTATTTCCAACCGTTGCGGACCTACGGACGTTTTAAGGTGCAGGGAAAAAAATAAACGAGAGTATTAATCTGATGTATTTATTGCTACATTTTATGAGATACACCTCATAAATGTTCAGAATGTCCGCCTGGGTTTTCAATGCACAGCCTTGCTCGTTCCAAACAAGCGTCCACTGAAATCTACGGGATTAGGTCCGGAGATCTCGGGGGCCACGATACTGGACCAGCACGACCAATCCAACGATTCCCGTACCACTGATTCAAGTAATCCGTAACAACGACCAAAATGTGGTGGCGCCCCATCGTGCTGAAAGAACATCCTGCGCCTTGTCTCCAAGGGCACGTCCTCCATCAAAAGCGGCAATTCGTTCGTCAGGTAGTTGAGATAAATAACAGCAGTTAATCGTTGTTCCAAAACGAATGGTCCAATCAGCTGATCTCCAATTACACCGCACCAAACATTCACCGAGAATCAATGTTGAAAGTTTCCTTCAACGATACCTTGAGGATTATCGGCGGACCACAAGTGGGAATTTCATCTATTGTTAATTCCTTCCCGAATGAATTGTGCTTCATCACAAAACAGTATGCGATTAAGAATTTGGCGATGCATAACCATCCACTGGCAAAATTGAACACGTTTATCGTAATCATCCGGTTGAAGAGCTTGCACACGTTGCAAATGATAGGGATACAAACCGTCATCATGTTTGATTTGCCATACACGCAATGCATGCAGATTCACCAATTCGTCTAGAAATCCTTCAAACACTGGTAGTTGGGCTACGTTGTACTAGGTCCAGTATGCGCTCCTTCACAGCAACGGGCCGTCGTGCTACATGTTCTTGGTTACGTGGAACAATTGTCCCTGTTTCCATTAATCTCTGGTGTGTGTTACTAAACATTTGCCTGTTCGGTATTCGTCGGTTCGGAAAACGCCTTCGATATTCCTGAACTGCCGCTCTGCTATTACCATCACAGAATTCATAAATGAAATTCAGCGGGTATGAACTGTTGATTCATTTTGATTGTTCACCTTAGCGCAACACAGTGTCTCGTACCACAGATCAGAACTAACTGAAAGAAAACACTGAGGATTAGTAGTGGTAACTTCGTTAATCGAAACTACCACCAGTGTTGCCATCTACCGAATTACACACAAGTCGGATTTGTTGTTTGCACATCTTTAAACGTCCGTAGCTCCGCAACGGTTGGAAATATTATCTATGTTGTAGTAACTTTTTTACTCGATATCACCCCCTAAATTACCCCCCCAAAATATGGCAGACTGGTTGTGAAATACCCTATATATATATATATATATAAATTATTTCACGAAAGTAACACGTGAATAATATTTATGATGGAAATAACCACGAAGGAAAAAGGAACCACAGAATGGTGCTCAAGCGCTTTCGTCTAATGACATCATCAGGAACACTGAAATAAATAACAAGTTCGAGACTATATATAGGTCACAAAAAAATAAATAAAATAGAAAAATAATAATTATAGGAGTATACAAATTTATAAGGAAAAGCTACCAGAGTTTTAGCACTTTGACCCTCTTGTCTAAATCCGTTCTGAACGAATTCAAAACAATATATAAAGTAAATATAAACTGAAAAATAAGAGGCATTACTTTCGTACCGAACCTCGTTTGTGTATATATATATATATATATATATACATATATATATATATATACATTCAACTGCAACGAACACGCAGTATAAATAACGTAAAGAACGACGCTTGTATAGGAGATATTCCGCGCAAGACGAGAGAGAGAGAACGAAACATGAAAAAATGAGGTAACCACCCTGGAATCGAACCCGGGATCTTCCGATTGCCGGTCAGATGCGATACCATTACGCCATGGGCCTCACTCTTCCAAATGCCGTAATTCTTCTACATACTCGCAGAAACCAATGCCCCAAGGGGGCACCTCCCGCATGCCGTAACATTATATACATTCAACTGCAACGAACACGCAGTATAAATAACGTAAAGAACGACGCTTGTATAGGAGATATTCCGCGCAAGACGAGAGATAGAGAACGAAACATGAAAAAATGAGGTAACCACCCGGGAATCGAACCCGGGATCTTCCGATTGCCGGTCAGATGCGATACCATTACGCCATGGGCCTCACTCTTCCAAATGCCGTAATTCTTCTACATACTCGCAGAAACCACACACATATATATATATATATATATATAATATTTAGGAGAAATCCAATGACAAGGAGGAATGTAAATGCCATGAAAAGTCTTCTTTAATGCGCAACGTTTCGAGCAATATGCTCATCTTCAGGCTAAATAATAACAATATGAAATTAAAATCAATAAACAAATAAAACAAGACAAAACAGTTTCTATAAAACCAATTCTTAAAAACAAAATTTAAAAAGACTAAAAGAAGAAGGTTAAATTCAAAGTTATAAAAATTTACATATAAAATTACAAGAAATTTAAAAAGCTATTTTTAAATTACATATAGTAAATTTGAAATTGATACAATGGAATAACACTACTAACCCTTCATTGTGGTTCCGAGGCACAAGTAATTTTAAAACAAAACAAATGGAACATACTATGGGTTGGGTGGTTGGAGAGTTATAAGTTGGGAAGGGGGAATTATACAAAATTTAAAGGGACAGCTGAGGAATCAACATTTAGAGAAGGGGTCAATGTTTTTATATAAAGAGATTCCAAAATTCTAAGTGAGTTGGAACAAGAATTATACCCGAGAATTTTAAATTATCTAAAGTGACATCAGTTTTACATTTAATACTATGTTCCCGGATACTAGAGGCTTCTTTTTTATTTAAAATTTTACCTGTTCGGCAACTTATTCCCATATGCGAATAAAATCTAGCCCTGAGAGAGCGCACGGTGCTGCCAATGTAAGTACCAAGGAGACACCTTGGGCAAGTAAATAAATATACAACACCGCTACGCAACGAATCAGGAGTTCGATCCTTCGCTGAGAAAAAGCTACCTAAAGACGTTTTATTAATAAATATAATGCGAAAATCAGTATGATAAAAATTTTTTTTTAACAACTTCGTAAATTTAAGTTTAAATTCTTTATTCATGGGACCCATTTCAGGTACCAAGAAATATTTTATATCTTTAGGCACTGAAAATACAGGGAAGTTGAGGGCTATAAACATTATTTAAGAAAGATCTTATTTTTATGTACATATTGAACAGGAAAACTATTATTGGTAAAATATAATCTTAAATTATTAAATTCATCGTTAAGTAAGGTAAAACTAGAAGTCAAATTATATCCTCTGAACAAGAGAGTTTTAATACACGACATCTTATAGTTAAAATCAGTAAAACTAAAAAAATTCATGCCCAAACCGGTAAAAGTGGGTTTCCTGTAAACTGATGTAGTAATAGAATCCCCTTTTTTCGAAATTAAAAGATCTAAAAAGGGAAGGGAGCCATTTTCCTCAGTTTCCATTGTATAAGTTATATTGGGGTGCAGAGAATTTAAGAAGTTAAAAAATTGTTGCGCTTGTACAGCATTATCAAAAACAGCTATCGAGTCATCAACGAAGCGTCGGTAAAAAATTGGTTTACAATGGGTGGGAGATTGTCTAAAAATTATACTTTCTAAATGAGTCATAAAAAAATCAGCTGATAAAGGTCCGACGGGTGATCCCATCCCAACACCATCAATTTGTTGGTAAACCTTATTATTGAAAGTAAAATAACATTGCTTAAAAACCAGTTCTAAAAGTTCCATAAAATAAGACCATGAAAAACCATGAAAACTATCAACAGAGCTAAAAACCCTATCTAAAATAATGGCAATAGTTTCTGATACAGGTACGTTCGTGAAAAGCGACTTTACATCAAAACTGACAAAAAACTTTTTTGAACCGAAATTCTCACTAAAAAGATCTTTTTGAAATTCATAAGTTATTTATGTTATACGCATTTTCGCAAAAGGTGACAAGAGACCAACAACAAATTTTGCCAATTGAAAGGTAGGTAAGTTATACGAAGCTAAAATAGGACGGAGAGGTGTTCCAACTTTATGGATTTTAGGCAAACAGTATAATTGAGCAAGATCAGAACCAGATACGAACAATTGAGAGTAAGTATCGTTTTTTATTATCTTTAAAGACTTTAATCGTGACAAAAATCTATTAACTTTGTCTTCCAACCTTAAAATGACTTTATTGACGGGTTCAAGAATTTGTTTGAATTTGCTATCATCACTTAAGATTTCATTAGTTTTATTTATGTAATCAGATTTATTCAAAATAACAACTCCGTTACCCTTGTAACTACATCAGTTTACAGGAAACCCACTTTTACCGGTTTGGGCATGAATTTTTTTAGTTTTACTGATTTTAACTATAAGATGTCGTGTATTAAAACTCTCTTGTTCAGAGGATATAATTTGACTTCTAGTTTTACCTTACTTAACGATAAATTTAATAATTTAAGATTATATTTTACCAATAATAGTTTTCCTGTTCAATATGTACATAAACTAATAAGATCTTTCTTAAATAATGTTTATAGCACTCAACTTCCCTGTATTTCAGTGCCTAAAGATATAAAATATTTCTTGGTACCTGAAATGGGTCCCATGAATAAAGAATTTAAACTTAAATTTACGAAGTTGTTAAAAAAAAAATTTTTATCATACTGATTTTCGCATTATATTTATTAATAAAACGTCTTTAGGTAGCTTTTTCTCAGCGAAGGATCGAACTCCTGATTCGTTGCGTAGCGGTGTTGTATATTTATTTACTTGCCCAAGGTGTCTCCTTGGTACTTACATTGGCAGCACCGTGCGCTCTCTCAGGGCTAGATTTTATTCGCATATGGGAATAAGTTGCCGAACAGGTAAAATTTTAAATAAAAAAGAAGCCTCTAGTATCCGGGAACATAGTATTAAATGTAAAACTGATGTCACTTTAGATAATTTTAAAATTCTCGGGTATAATTCTTGTTCCAACTCACTTAGAATCTTGGAATCTCTTTATATAAAAACATTGACCCCTTCTCTAAATGTTGATTCCTCAGCTGTCCCGGACAAGGGTAACGGAGTTGTTATTTTGAATAAATCTGATTACATAAATAAAACTAATGAAATCTTAAGTGATGATAGCAAATTCAAACAAATTCTTGAACCCGTCAATAAAGTCATTTTAAGGTTGGAAGACAAAGTTAATAGATTTTTGTCACGATTAAAGTCTTTAAAGATAATAAAAAACGATACTTACTCTCAGTTGTTCGTATCTGGTTCTGATCTTGCTCAATTATACTGTTTGCCTAAAATCCATAAAGTTGGAACACCTCTCCGTCCTATTTTAGCTTCGTATAACTTACCTACCTTTCAATTGGCAAAATTTGTTGTTGGTCTCTTGTCACCTTTTGCGAAAATGCGTATACCATAAATAACTCTTATGAATTTCAAAAAGATCTTTTTAGTGAGAATTTCGGTTCAAAAAAGTTTTTTGTCAGTTTTGATGTAAAGTCGCTTTTCACGAACGTACCTGTATCAGAAACTATTGCCATTATTTTAGATAGGGTTTTTAGCTCTGTTGATAGTTTTCATGGTTTTTCATGGTCTTATTTTAAGGAACTTTTAGAACTGGTTTTTAAGCAATGTTATTTTACTTTCAATAATAAGGTTTACCAACAAATTGATGGTGTTGGGATGGGATCACCCGTCGGACCTTTATCAGCTGATTTTTTTATGACTCATTTAGAAAGTATAATTTTTAGACAATCTCCCACCCATTGTAAACCAATTTTTTACCGACGCTTCGTTGATGACTCGATAGCTGTTTTTGATAATGCTGTACAAGCGCAACAATTTTTTAACTTCTTAAATTCTCTGCACCCCAATATAACTTATACAATGGAAACTGAGGAAAATGGCTCCCTTCCCTTTTTAGATCTTTTAATTTCGAAAAAAGGGGATTCTATTACTACATCAGTTTACAGGAAACCCACTTTTACCGGTTTGGGCATGAATTTTTTTAGTTTTACTGATTTTAACTATAAGATGTCGTGTATTAAAACTCTCTTGTTCAGAGGATATAATTTGACTTCTAGTTTTACCTTACTTAACGATGAATTTAATAATTTAAGATTATATTTTACCAATAATAGTTTTCCTGTTCAATATGTACATAAACTAATAAGATCTTTCTTAAATAATGTTTATAGCCCTCAACTTCCCTGTATTTCAGTGCCTAAAGATATAAAATATTTCTTGGTACCTGAAATGGGTCCCATGAATAAAGAATTTAAACTTAAATTTACGAAGTTGTTAAAAAAAAAATTTTATCATACTGATTTTCGCATTATATTTATTAATAAAACGTCTTTAGGTAGCTTTTTCTCAGCGAAGGATCGAACTCCTGATTCGTTGCGTAGCGGTGTTGTATATTTATTTACTTGCCCAAGGTGTCTCCTTGGTACTTACATTGGCAGCACCGTGCGCTCTCTCAGGGCTAGATTTTATTCGCATATGGGAATAAGTTGCCGAACAGGTAAAATTTTAAATAAAAAAGAAGCCTCTAGTATCCGGGAACATAGTATTAAATGTAAAACTGATGTCACTTTAGATAATTTTAAAATTCTCGGTATAATTCTTGTTCCAACTCACTTAGAATTTTGGAATCTCTTTATATAAAATATTGACCCCTTCTCTAAATGTTGATTCCTCAGCTGTCCCTTTAAATTTTGTATAATTCCCCCTTCCCAACTTATAACTCTCGAACCACCCAACCCATAGTATGTTCCATTTGTTTTGTTTTAAAATTACTTGTGCCTCGGAACCAGCAATGAAGGGTTAGTAGTGTTATTCCATTGTATCAATTTCAAATTTACTATATGTAATTTAAAAATAGCTTTTTAAATTTCTTGTAATTTTATATCTAAATTTTTATAACTTTGAATTTAACCTTCTTCTTTTAGTCTTTTTAAATTTTGTTTTTAAGAATTGGTTTTATAGAAACTGTTTTGTCTTGTTTTAGTTGTTTATTGATTTTAATTTCATATTGTTATTATTTAGCCTGAAGATGAGCATATTGCTCGAAACGTTGCGCATTAAAGAAGACTTTTCATGGCATTTACATTCCTCCTTGTCATTGGATTTCTCCTAAATATTAAATTGAAGCTTTTTAGAAGCAACCCGCATGATTATATATATATATATATATATATATATATATATATATATATCCCTGGTTACCTTGGTTTGGCTTCCGCCCGAATTGTTTATTCTGACGAAGGATAAGCTTGTCACTCCACCTTAGACCTACAGTTTAACGTGGAATCCGAACCACGCCTCACCACCAGCCAGGCGTCTTAACCACTAGGCTACCCAGGGTACCCCTTTATCTACCAAACCAATTTTTTTTTTATTCTATGTAAGGATATTCTGCATTCTGTTTTGCTGCGCGCCGCCTGCCGTCACCGTGTCTCGATCCCGGGGCCGATGGATTCATAGTCAGCGACGCTAATCACTACACCGCCGAGGCGACAAGTTTATACATATATCTTAACTTACCTTACTTTACCTTATCTTATATTTAGATACCTTTACATGGTTTTGGACAACTGTTCAGGATCGACCTGTGATCGACCCCTTTGCAACATCCTGCCTCATTTGCAGAATTTGGTGTTCAAAGGAATTGGTTTCCGCTTTCCTCCTTCCTTCGTAACCAGCTACGTATTCTGTTCAGGGACTTTGGGTAGGAACTTGTCTAGCTGATTCTTGCAATTATTTAGGTTGGTGTGCTGGAAGTTTCTCAGTTCTTTTGGCAGGACGTTAAAAAGTTTCGGGCGTCATATTCCGAGAAAATTTTCCAAACTTGTTTTCATACCCAACTGTACCATCGTAGCTGGGAGCCTGGGATAGTACAAAATCTGCCTCTTCTTTCGTTACAGTGTATTTCTATATCATTTCTAAGGTTTAGGGACACAACCCTCAAATATTTTTTATACGCATATTTTTCTGTACCACTCGCGTCTTCTTTCCAAGGACTAGACACTAGAGTTTCCAAGATTATAGTCAAGACAAGTCTTCATCTTTCGTTAGACGTAAAAAGTCGTTTGTATGGTTTCTATGTTTGCAATGTCTCATTTTCTGTGTGAGTGTGTAAGTACTGAGCAATACTCAATTACTGGTAGGACTAGACTCTTCCATAACTTCAGCAGCTTTTCTGCTGTGGAAGCTTCTCCAGATAATTCCCATTACTTTCCGAGCTGTTATGACTTTAGTTTTATAGGGCTCTCTGAATTCTGCATCCGATGACATTATTACTAGGTTAATCAAGCCATACCACACTCAAACGCTAAATCTTGACCTTCGCATTTCTTAAATTATACTGGAAAACTTGAAAACTGATCGAATTTACTAATATCAATATGAACTAGTGATAATGATTGTTTACGATCTCCGTCTGTAAAGACTTTGTTAATTTCGTTACTGCAATGTACACAAGGATATCATAGTTAACGTTTGAAGCTTATATAGTGTAACCACAGATTGCTAATACTCTGCATTCGCTACGTCGTGACCATGTTGTAATACCACTTTCCCTTAGATCAGTTCGATTAAGTGCTGGGTTTATTCAGTAGTTCAGTCACGACCCTAAGATGGTTTGGATTCCTCCTAATGTTGTCAGTCTATTCCGTCACATATTTTTTATGCAGGAAGGAGGGGCCAAGGGCGAATGCCAGCAAAAATGACCTCCTCCTCCAATAGAGGAAGAAAAGAGACAAAGTCAAGGTCCAAGGTTTTCGAAATGCTTGGACACTCTGCGTTTGAAAGATTGAAGGCCATCAACAGGGGGAAAGATGGATTGAGAAAGATTGTTCCAGTTAACCAGTTGAATAAATGAAGGATTGAAAATATCGATTAACCATTGCGTTAGAGTTGGACAGAAAAGGAATGAAAATGTGTCTAAAGTCTGGTACTACGTGCTCTCCTTAAAGGATGAGGCATGCAGTTAGAGAGTTCAGAAGAACAGTGTCCATTATAATAGCGATAGTGAAGAGAGAATGAAGCAACATTGCGGCGAAGAGAGAGGGATTGAAGACATTGAGTAAGAGGCTGGGAAATAATGAGACGAAAAGCCTTAGATTCCACTAGGTTAATTAGAGCTGTGTGGGTTGAGCCACCCCACACATGAGAAGTGTACGCCAAAGAGGGGAGCACAAAACCCCTGTACAGAGACAGCAACTGAGGGGGAGTGAAGAAACTGCGGAGGCGGCACAGCACACCTAACCTCTTAAAGGCTGTTTTAGAAAGAGAGAATATGTGATCTTTCCAGAAAAAAACACGAGAAAAAGAAACACCAAGAATGTGAAGAGGAAGGATTGAGTTGTGTATTGCTCAAGGTGACGGGATATTCATGAGGACAGTGACAGGAGAAAGGGGAGTTCCAGCACTCCCTTTCTCCTGATGACCTTTGTCGTTACGAAAGAGTCTAGACAACCGCAAATATTATTATTGCAAATGCTGTACGAAGGACGTGTATTCGCGAAACAACTTCATTAATGGAAAAAAGTGTCAACCATAAAAATTAGAGAGAAATCGGCCTTTTGAAAGTTAATGTCAGATTTTTTTTTAGTCTTAGTTGTATATTTTCTGGGTGTATTTATCTGTTTGTTAACTTCTGCAAAACTAACTTTTTGGTATAATTGTATTATTCCGGTTCAAATCAGGGTTTGTTTTGATATATATTCAATATACTGTATATATAAAACGAAAGCAAACTTTACATGCCTCACGAAAACCCACCTGAAAGACTGCCAAACAAACTGTGAAAACTGAGTTTTGTGTTGACAAAAAAGAAATACAAATTGACAACTATAACACTCCAAGCCGACAGAGGAGGATGTGCTATTCACACACTCGAAAGACATGGCAGAAATGACTATAAGTACTTCAAACAGTTGCATAGAATGTGTCACACCAAAAGTTGAAAATTAAATATGGTACTAATTGTAATGTACAGACCCCGGAACACGCTAACTTCAAAATTCTCAGATTCCATTACAGAGGTCAGAAAGTGGATGAAAGATCTACATTCTCCAACGACAAATATTTTCCTCTGTGGTGATTTTAATTTTCCATTTATGAAATTTCAAAGGATACGAAAAAATATATGTATACACCAGGAAAAGGTGGGCACACACGAAGACCAGAAGCAGGCAAAAATGCTCCTAGCTCTAGCCGATGAATTTATGTTAACACAAGAAATAACAGAAAACACAAGAAAAAACAACTACCAAGATTTGGCATTCACAAACAACAGCAACCTAATTGATAACACAGAAATATTTCCAACTATAATATCTGATCACATCGTTATTTCAATAATGTTGTGATGAGATATTATAGCTGCAATATAAAAGCAACAGGAAAGGAAATAACACGCACTATAGAAAGAAGCAAATTCGAAATTTTTAATTTTCACTCCAAAGCTACAAACTGGGAAGGTGTTACATCCAGCATGGAAGCAATAAATTGGAGAACCATCTTCAAGGCCAAGAAAACGGAAGAGATGCTAATGACCTTTGAGGAGAAGACATTGGAAATTGTGGAAAGACATGTCCCAAAAATGTAACAAAGAGGAAAGAGAAGCAAGTTTGAGAGACAAAAGAGGTCAATGTTCTGAAAGAGAGAAAGAGTGACTGCGAAACTAAGAAACTGCAAAACCAACAACATCAGAACAATATTAAATGATAAACTGCAGAGTATCGATTGCGTCATACAGAACCTAATTGAGAAGCATACAGAAAAAGAAGACGACGCCATAGAAGCGATAAAGGTGAAGCAACTCAAAGTACTTCTATAATTTTGCAAAAAGGAAGTCGAAAAATCATACGACTATTGGACCTTTGAAAAATGAAAACAATGTTTTGTCTGGTTATCTAACAGAAATACCTGAAATATTAAGAGCTCAGTACGAATCATCTTTCAGTATCCCAAAAACTGACAAACTGATATGCGATAGAAACGCGCTCTTTGAAGAACTACGAGAGGAAACTATAACGGACTTCGACTTTACAACAGATGATATTACACAAGCTGTAGGGAAACTAAGAGCATACTCGGCGGCAGGACCGGACAAATGGAATACCACACTGATCAAAAGCTACAAGAATGCAATCGCCCCGATATTGGATAACAAGTGTAACAAGTGTGACCATGGAATCATAATACACAAACTGAAGTATATGGGAATAACAGGAAAAGTAGAAAAATGGATATATAATTTCCTTAGTGAGCGGCGGCAAGTCGTTACAGTTTAAGGAATATCTTCATCAGAATCAGAGGTCCTCAGCTCAGTGCCACAAGGAACAGTATTAGCTCCATTACTCTTCATAATCATGCTAACTGACATAGATGAAGAGGTTACCAGAGACATCACAGTAACATCCTTTGCCGATGACACAAAGATCAGTAGAAAAATAAGAAACCTAGAGGATATAGGATCCCTACAAACAGACATAAACGGAATCTACAATTGGTCGGAAGACAACGCCATGAAATTTAACAGCGAGAAATTTCATTTGTTTAGGTACGGAAAAAAGGAGGACCTAAAATTCATGGAATACTATACCCCAAATGGACATGAAATTCAGAGATTCTAAAGCAAAAGATTTAGGAGTTGTAATGACTGATGATACGAAATTTTAAACACGAAATAAGATAGCAGTAAACAGAGAAAAGAGAATAACTGGGCAGATACTGTAAACCTTTTAAGGAAGGGAAGGGATAGGAATATAATGATTCCTCTATTGAAAACACTAATCATACCCAAGTTGGAATACTGCTCGATCCTAATATGCCCATATAAAAAAAGAAGACATTACTCAGCTAGAAAGGATTCAGAGAGGCTTCACCGCCAAGATCAATGGGTGCAAAGAACTAAATTGCTGGGAAAGGTTACGTGAATTAAACCTATATTCACTGGGAAGAAGAGAGCGATAGACTATTATTTACACTTGGAAAATAATGGAGAAACTAGCCCCTAATCTTACTCTGAACTCTATAACTCCCACCACAAACAACAGTGGAAAGTAGAAAAGGAAGAGTGTGTCGTGTTCCCCAATTAAAGGTTAGACAGGGAACATCCTCACCCCTGAAAGAAAATAGTTTTGAGTGAGAGGACCAAGACTGTTTAACTAGCTGCCCAAGGAACTAAGGAACATAAGTGGTGTTGCGGTGGATATCTTCAAAAGAAGATTAGACGCCTGGCTTAGAACAATCCCAGGTGCTACTGTAGTATGCGGTCTACCGTTAAGTTTCTACTGTAGTATGCGGTCTACCGTTCGAAATATTTAAAAAGAATTGAAAATGAATTGAAAGGAATTATAATTTAATTTACACAATTAAAGAATTATTAAAGAAGTTAAACATACTACTACCGCATACTTAACGGTAGACCGCATACTACAGTACGCCCTTGATGATTGGTTAGGTTAAGTCGTGATAGTCGTGATATTTTCGTTAGTTTTAACGAAAATATCACGACTTAACCTAACCAATCGTCAAGGGCGTACAATTAACCTAATAATAAAATAATAAGAAGATAAGAAGCTATAATTAAAAGGTAGACCGCCGAATCGTAGGTAGACCGCATACTACAGTAACACCCAATCCCAGATGAGCCGGGCGTACCTGACTGTGTGAGGTGGAGAGTACAAGAAACAGCTTTTTACTTCACCAGGCCACCTCGAGAGGAGGGGCGACAATCTTGACCTTCGTGAAATTAGGAATCATCGCACGAAACATTTGAAAGGTATATATATATATATATATATATATTATATATGTTTATAAAGTTTATAAAGTTTATAATAAAGTTTATAATAAAGTTTATAAAGTTTATCATAAAGTTTATTATAAAGTTTATAATAAACTTTATAAAGTTTCACTCAGTTTCGCTGAAAGTTTTATACAAAACAGATTTATCCTAGACAATTAGTTGGTGTATATTTATTATACTCCTGAGTGATGGTGTGTTTCCAACTGTCTTGGATAAATTTATGGCGTAAAGAACTTTGGGAAATCGATTGAGACTATAAAAATTTCTGTCTCTGTTTTTTCCCTCTCTCTCTCTAAACACACACATACTCGTATATCTCGGTGGTGCAGTGTTGATCGTCGCTGACTACGAATCCATCCAAGACGATGAGCTGGTGGTTGGGCATGGTTCGGATTCCACTTGAACTGTAGGTCTAAGGTGGAGGGATACGCTTGACCTTTGTCAGAATGAACAATTTGAGCGGAAGCAAAACCAAGGTTAATGAAGGTGTATATATACAGTATATACCGGTGGACAAAAAAAAACCTGGACACTTTTGTTTTTCCTACAAATTTCAAACTAGCCAAGCTAATAAACACAAATTAGTACAAGATTAGCCAATAGTATGGTTAACATGTGCTCAAAATCTCAGTTAATTATCTTTGGCCGTTTCTTAATTATAAAAAATTTAACTTGACGAAACAAACAGCAAGATTTTGTGAAGCTGACTCCGCCCTTGGATGTGTCAGATGTTCGCTACAAAACAAGCAGTTTGCGCATACGCACCTAAGAAAATGATAAGTGGCCACATGGCGAACTGGTAGGCTAGCAGTGTCAGATTTCTTTAAGAAGTGTTGGCTGATGGAATGTTTTTTCTTATTTTTTTTCTTGTGGTGATAATTGAAATTCTATCGTAATGGTTTTAAGTAAAGAAGACTAAGCTGTTATAAAGGCATGTTTTGCCGAGAAGGGATGGAATGCTAGAAAAATAATTAGGGAATTTCCGGGAAAAAATTGGAAAAGAACCACAGTACAGTACATAATAAATAAAATTAGACAATCAGGGTCAACTGACAGAAAACGTGGCAGCGGTCGTCCGCGTACTGCTCGGACTCAAGAAAACGAAAGGTACGTTGAAGAGTGCGTTGTCGCAGGAAAATAATCCTGGTACTCATCTTTCGCAGAGAAAAATGACAAATAATTTAAATACTTTGCGCAACAGTGTCCAAAACATAATGAAAAGTAAACGAATCAGATCTTTTAAAAGATTGTGTGCCCCAAGAATAACAAAAGAAGCCATGGGAAAACGGTTAGAAAGGTGTAATTCTTTGTACAGGAAATTTAATATAGCAGACATTAAACGCATGTTTTTTCAAGATGAGTCCGATTTTACATTAACTGTATCAACAAATCGACAAAACAACCGAGTCAATGCATTAACTTCAAAATCGGAAATCCCGCCAAACCGTCTTTATCATCCAATTTCACGATTTTCCAAGAAATTAATGGTATCTTTTGATGTTTCTTACAATGGAAAAACCAAATTATTCTTTACTGATCCACACAAAACAAAAATGAACTCGCAAAATTACATTGAACACCTCGGAGAACTTTTACCGGAATGCCAAGACTTGTACCCGAACGAAGATTTTATTTTTGTTTAAGACAATGCACCATCTCATTCAACCAAAGCAACCCAAGAATTTTTGATGGCGAACATTCCTGAATTCATAAAAAGTGAAGAATGGCCACCAAATTCTCCTGACTTAAATCCTCTGGATTACTTCGTGTGGAATGAGCTGAAGTCATTGATGTACCATAGTCGCAGGGAACCATTTTCAAACCTGGAAGCACTTAGACAAAGAATTGAGGTTGTTTGGCCTATGGTGTCCCAAGACAAAATCAAGTCATCCATAGATCAGTAGAAAAGGAGAGTACTGGCCGTAATTCAAGAAAATGGGGGGGCCAATACAACTTCGATTTCAA
This sequence comes from Bathynomus jamesi, assembly GCA_023014485.1. Lineage (NCBI taxonomy): Eukaryota > Metazoa > Arthropoda > Malacostraca > Isopoda > Cirolanidae > Bathynomus > Bathynomus jamesi. The sequence continues at coordinate 391,285 of JAJOZX010002986.1, forward strand.
TAGGGCAAGTTTTATATGAGTGCCATTGAAATTTTTAGCACATGATAACTATACTATTGGCTACATCTTGTACTAATTTGGGTGTATTAGCTTGACTAGTTTCAAATTTGTAGGAAAAACAAAAGTGTCCAGGTTTTTTCGTCCACCCGGTATACACACACACACACACACACACACACACACACACACACACACATATATATATATATATACTTCATTTCGGTACAATAAACAGAATGAATGAAACAGTTCACTCAAAATTAAGTGAAGATTTCGTCCTGAATTGGCTGTGAAATCCTCGCTTCGAAATAATTAATGAACAGTAATGAGAATCATTGTTATCAGTTGTCTAGTCTATTATTAAAAAAAAGATAGATATTCATTAGTAATAATAATAATAATAATAATAGTAATAGTAATTTTATTGTTTTCCTACATATATAAGGCATACAAAAGATATACAGGGAGTAGTATATAATAACTATCTATATATACATGTCATAATGCGACAGTTAATGTATTCCTAAGCATATGTAGCGTAGTGCGTAGTAGAATAGACAGTATAAAACAAACGTAACAACAACAATGATAATATCCATTACAGTTTATTATTGTTTTTATACAAGTTAATGGTGCACATCATTTGCTACAGGAAGCATGCATACATACATACATGCATACGTGCACATGTGACATATATATATACACATGTACACAAATACATGTGTTTGTGTGTATATATATATATATATATATATATATTATATATATATATACAGGGTGTACATAAAGTCAGGATCTATTTTTGTGAAGCACTTGGAAATTATATGGAATTCAATCATAAAATGATAAAGTGGTAACATTTATTAAATAATTAAGAGTAGGATTCGACGTGACGCCCATCAGTATCCCTGCACAGCTCAAATCGTTCCGCAGCATTTCTAAACACATTCTGGAGCATTTGCGGGGTTATGTTATCTGCAGCAGTTCGTATACGTGTACGTACGTTTTCAAGACTCGTAATCTTCGTCTGATAGACGTGCGATTTGATAAAGCCCCATGCAAAGAAATCTAAAGGTGTTAAATCTGGTGATCTCGCTGGCCAAGGTCTGTTGCTTCCGCGTCCGATCCAGCGATTTGGAAAACGTCCATTTAGATAATCCTGAACAATTTTGGCATAGTGACAAGGAGCACCATCATGTTGATAGACGACGGTACTAACAATCCTATCCCCGTTGCTGGAACACACAATGGCAGAGTAGGAACTTTTCCGCACGAACTCAAGTTATCTACAATCTATAATTTGTTCCAAATAGGCTATGAGAGGCCACTAATAATAATGGAGGATGGGCGAAGTATTGAATAATTGTGTATAATAATGTTATGGTTTTGATGTAGTAAATATATACGAGTATATTTATTTACTTGAACAATTGTCAGTTCCTTATAATTTGAACATTGTTTTTTATGTTCTTAAGAAAATCCCTAAATTTACTTGATTCATGTTTATTTTTGTAATAAAAAATTGAACTATGTTATTATTATCCATCCATGTTATTATTATCTCTCCATGTTATTATTATCTCTCCTCCAGTTATTGCCTGGAGGAAAAGTCGTTACTGCAACTTATCTTACATTTTAACTATAACATGGCCACATCAAAATTCTATGATCGAAAGAGGGACTGCGTTGCTGTCACATCTCGGAGAGGGCTAAACAGGGGTGGAGCGCGACTATTGCAGGGGACTGTACATCCATAAATACGCACCCGCATACATATATATATATATATATATATATATATATATATATATATATATGAAAATTATTTCACGAAAGTAACACGTGAAAAATATTTATGATGAATAAAACCACGAAGGAAAGGAAACACAAAATGGTGCTCAAGCGCTTTCGTCTAATGACATCCTCAGGAACACTGAAGTATATAGAAGGTTACAGCCTATATATAGGTTACAAAAAAAAAAAATTATATATATATATACATACATACACATACAATAAACGGAGAAATGAAATTTAAAAAAAAAAAATTATTAAAAGATTGTGGGATGGGCATACAACTTTGTAAGGAAACACTATCGATTTTTAGCACAAGATCAAACTACCGATTTTTAGCACAAGATTAAATTAATTGTTTCCAACCAATGTTATAAAAAAAAAATACAAATTTATACTGGAAATCTGCCCAGGTTTTATCACTCTACCCATCTTGTATATAAAAATAAAATGAAAATTAAAAGTTAATAAAGTAGCATACAAGTTTACCAAAGATTTAGCGTTCTACTCTTCTTATCTAAATCTGTTTTGAAGGAATTCAAAACAACAGGATCGAGTTGAAAAAGACCTTTGCTTATGTTGAAGTTATTTGAAAGTTGGATGATGGCAGACTCAAGAATATTTCTATTAACAATGTTGCCAGAGTGAAATAAAACTGAAGCATTATTCCAGTCAATACAGTGGGATAACTCTGACAAATGGACAAAAAGGGCACTGGACAACTGTCCTGTTCTAACGGAATATTGATGCTGTTTTATACGTGTGTGCAAATCCTTTCCCGTCTGACCTATGTAAAAGGAATCACATTGTTTACAACCAATTTTATAGATTATACATTTGGACAAATGGGACGGTAATGCCTTCACATACTTACATAGCAAAAGACTCAATAACAAGAAAATTTTATGCTTTATTGGCAGAATGGAAGTGTATGGTAAATCTTGATAGATAATGCAAAATAGCGGAGTTATGTACACTTGGTTTGAAGATATAGGGGCAAAGAGAGAAAAGTGCATGGAGATTATCTGTTGTAAGCTAAAAAAACATGTTTACAAATACAGTACATACAGTTAGGATATTCAGCTAAGATTACACACTCACATAACTCCACATAATTACATATAGGTATTCAACTAAGATTATATCTTCATATTTATTTGGATATTAGACGCTGAATATAATTAAATATTATATAATTAAAATGTCGAAATATTAATTACCTTGATTACTGAGTATCTTAACAACCTTAGATGCCTTGACCTTGCTCATATTTGGTTTTATTTTACCGGCTATTATTATTTTTTGTTTTGCTGTATAGAAGTATAGATTAATTCAATGGAGACAATCGTATACAGGAATATAATTTAATTTTTTTACGGAAACCAGACAGGAGATACAGAGTTATGGCGTGTATGATTTGATGATTTTGTCTTTCAGTTTCCTTTGGAAGATTTTTAATGTCCTAGATTGTTTTATCTCTTGATCAAATGAATTCTAGAGGTTTGGACCAGTTGAGGATAAGGATCTAGTCGCACAATCTAGAGTATAATTCGGTTTTCTGATATACGTGTCTGATTGTCTTGCGTTAAAGCGATGTTGTGTTTGCGAAGCTAATATTTTGTTTTGGATGATTTCTGCAGTAATATTATAAACGATTGATACATATATGAGGCAATGTTTAGTTTGCAGATTTTTCCTAGTTTTAGAATTTTTAACTCGTGGAGCATTAGCTCTGTACTGCCATTATTCTTCTTCGATTTATAGATTTTCCTAATTAATCTTTTTTATATGACTACCAATGTCTGTAGCGAAAACTGATTTGTGCTTTCGTAAGCACTAATTCAGTGTTGTAGGTGTGGGTACCGTATATGGATCGAAGAACCTGTTTTGGGAGTGCTGCACCACTATGCACCAGCTTTGGTAATTATGAATGAGACCTTGGCTAATTTGTTGCATAGATCTTCGGTGTGCTCTTTGAATGAGAGGTTTGAATCGATGGTAATTCCCAGAAGTTTGGTCGATTCCACTCGCTGAACAGCACTGAATTTATGTGTAGGTTTAAAGGGAACAACGATTTCTTTTTTTTGGTGATAACTATATAAGGTGCTGTTTTAATATTTAAGGAGAGTTCGTTGGCATTAAGCCATACATAAACACTTTGGAGTTCATTGTTGGTGGTCCTTTGGAGTGGTAGTGAGTCTTTTGTGAAGTTATGATTAAAGTTTCATCGGCATACTACTAGCAGGATGAGTTATTTAGTGACCTATGGAAGTCGTTTATATAAAGGAGGAACAGGATAGGTGTCATAATGCTCCTTTGGGGTACCCCGTGGGAGATGCGTCTTGTCTGTGAGGTAAAAGAGTTCTGTGCATAAATTGTGTCCTGTTAGCCAAGTATGAGTTGAACCATCTTAAGAGTAGTCCTCTGAAGCCGTAGTGTTCGAGTTTTTTTTAAGTTTGTCACGAGGAACTGTATCAAAGGCCACAACTAGATCAAATAAGATAATTATTGAAGTTTTTTGTAGTTGAGATTGCTATAAAGTTCCTCTAATATTGGGGTTATTGCATCATTTGTCGTGTGTTTACTTAAAAAGCTAAACTGTTGTTTGTGTATGATTTTGTGTTTGAATATGAATTTCATTATTTGATTTTATATTACTCTCTCGTATAATTTACTGACGGTTGGGAGGATGAAAATAGGTCTGTAGTTTGAGGGGACAGTTTTATCACCCGATTTATAGATATGCTCTGCCTTTTTTAGGGCGTCTGGGAAGATACCATTTTGAATGAATAGGTTTATGAGCTTTGAAAGAATGAACGTAATTAAGTTTGCCCTCTCTTTGTGAATTCTGTGTGGGATTGTGTCAAGCGTCAACTTTTAGTTTTAATTGTTTTATGGCTGTCATTAGATCGTGTGTCGTAGTTGGGGAAAGAAAGAAAGAATGTGGTAACGGAGGGTCTAGGTACATATCGAAAGACCGCACCGTGGGTGGTATTTTAGAAGCAAGGTTGGCTCCCACTTCGGTAAAATAATGGTTGAAAGCATTTAAAATAGTTATTTTGTCCGTTATGGGCTCATTATTTACTAATTGCTTTTCCGGGACAGAGGGTTTTGTTAGTTTTTTATTAATCGCTTTATTAATGAGGTTCCAGTATTGTTTGGGATTGCCTTTGTATTTTTCGAATTAATGTTTATGGTAATTAGCTTTAGCGTTGTGTATTAATGAATTAAGTCTGTTTCTATAGTGAGTGTAGACTTCCTTTGGAATTAGGCTTTCCTTCCCATTTTTATATAGTTTGTGTTTTTATTTAATAGATATCTTTAGACCTGGGGTCAACCATGGATCGTTGATTCGAACAGTAGGAATGTTATTTTCATTGAAAGGGCAGGATTCATTAAAAGCATGACAAAGGATTCCTGGAACTTTTCAAATTGGTGTTTATATCTGTATGCGGGTTGTTAATGAAATCAAAATCTGTTTCGCCAGACTTCGTTTTGAACTTATTAAGCTGATTATGCCTTGTTTTCCTGAATTTAATATTTGTCTACTTTAGGGCGTTTGCCGTTGTTTTGTATGTGACGTAATTTGGAAGGTGGTCAGTTATGCCTCCAAGGAGTATCCCTGCGTCCTGTATATATTGTGGAGATATAAGGGTAACAATTTAATAAGGATGAGGAGACAAAATTATAAGGGGAGCTCATTGGCATTATGCATAGAATACAGGGTGTACACAAATTATCTTTACAACTTCTCTCTCAAATAAAAATATTAAGAAACGAGGTACACATACCGTTTTGGCGCCACCTGTGAGAAAAAGTAATAAAGTTTTACATAATCTCAAACACATTCAACATGGGCACCATTTGTCACACGTAAGACGTTCAAACGGTATTTTATCGCCATCCATGTACGCTGCAACATTTCAACGTCAACTCTTGCAACAGCAGCAACAATTCTGGTCTTTAAATCGTCGATGTTGGCCACTGGAGTTGTGAACACGCAGTCTTTTACATAACCCCGTAGAAAAAAGTCACAGGGTGTTATGTCTGGTGATCTGGCCGGCAAAGAGATGGGTCCCCAACGGCCAATCCACCGATTTGGGAAATGCATGGTAAGGGAATTTCGTACCAAGAAGCTCCAATGTGGTGGTGCGCCATCTTGCTGGAAAAACACATAAGGCTGCAGTTCCTCCAACTGTGGATAGACGTAGTTCTCAAGCATATCCAGATAACTGGTGGCTGTTACTGCTGTCTCAGCGAAGAAATGAGGGCCAATCACACGATCGTGTAACAAGCCACACCAGACATTAACTTTTGGACTGTCTCTTATGTATTTGAGTAACACCCTAATGACTCTAATGTGTTCGAGTAACACCCTAATGTCTCTAATGTGTTCGAGTAACACCCTAATGTCTCTAATGTGTTCGAGTATTAATTAATGTTGTTTTAAGGCATATTTAAAATAAAAACGTGTAAATTATAATTACGAGTACATTGAATTCAAATTCTTTTGTAGTATCATACTGAAAGTTCTGTACAGGGTTTCCATCTCATTTACCTGGAATCATTGAAGAAAATGCTAATTACTGTTTTTGTATTTATTTCTTCTTCTTTCTCTTCGCCCGTTCCCGCCTCTATGCGGGGTCGGCGTTTCTGACCAGCCTCCTCCACACAGCCCGGTCCTGGGCTTCTTCCCCCGACAAACCCTTCTCCCTGAAATCGTCCCTCACCTTCTCCATCCACCTTCGCTTCGGTCTGCCTCTCTTTCTCCTGCCATGCACCTCCATATTCATCGTTCTCTTACCCACATAATCTTCGTCCTCTCTCATCACATGTCCATACCATTTCAGTCTACTTTCTTGTATCTTCCTCGAGATTTCTCCAACCTTTGTTGTGCCCCTTATCCTTTCATTCCTTACTCTATCCAACCTTGTCACTCCGCACATCCATCTCAGCATTCTCATCTCCGTTACATCTAGTGGGAGCATAAAATGTTTCTGAGCAAGGACGAACGCGTGAAAAATCGTTATAATGTGTGGTTCTGTGATCAAAAGCTGCTAATGAGGGCTTTTCATGAGGGAAATCAAGGTCAAGGACCAATTACTCGAAAATGTGCTTTGAAGTTGTTTTCAAAAAAAGGTAAATTTCAATCAGCTTCCACCAGATTCTTTCACAAAATTTATTAAGAAACTTAAGGTCAGTATGTAATTTAATGCATTCGTGAGAAATTGTCTCCAAACTCCTAAAAGAACTTCTCGCACATTAAGAAGTTTTCTTCAAAATTTTTTTTTTTAAATATTGCTATATATTATATATATATATATATATATATATATATATATATATATACTTACTTACTTTTGTTGAGTTTGAACGACGGTTCAGGATCGACCTGCGGTCGACCCCTCTGCAGCATCCCGCCTCATTTGCGGGACTTGGTGAAGGAGGGAATTGCTCTCTGAGCGCCTCCTGCCCTCGTAGCCAGCCACGCATGGTTGGTCAGGGACTTTGCACAAGAATCTGTCCAGCTGGTTCTTGAAGTTATTCAGGTTGGTGTGCTGGAGATTCCTCACTTCTTTTGGAAGGACATTGAAAAGCTTTGGGCCCCGTATTCTGAGGGTATTTTCCATCCTCGTTTTCATGGCTCCTTGTCCCACCGCAGCTGGGACCGTACAAAATCTGCCTCTTCTCTCATTCCAGTTTGTTTCTATTTCATTTCTGAGGTTAGGGACAGAGCCCTCAAGTATGTTCCATATGTATATTATTGTGTACCGCTCTCGCCTTCTTTCAAGAGAGTAGAGTTCCAGGGATTGCAGTCGAGACCAGTAGTCTTCACCTCAGTTTCCTCTATCTTAGACGTAAAAGTCTTTTGTATAGCTTCAATGCTCGCAATGTCTTTTTTTCTGTGTGGGCTTGTGAGTACTGAGCAATACTCAATTATTGATAGGACTAGACTCTTCCATAATATATGAGCGAAACACTACAATATACAGTGTATATATATATATATATATATATATATGTATATATATATATAATATATATATATATATATATATATATATACACTGTATATTGTAATGTTTCGCTCATATATTTCAGGCGTCTTCAGAAAACACACACACACACACACACACACACACACACACACACACACATATATAAGTCAAAAAAATTTAAACTATTACACTCCACCTCAGAGCACTTAGGCATAACGATAAACATCGTCGTACAAAATTTCATCTATCTGAGATATTTTGGTAAAAAGATAGAAAGAATAAAACAAAATTTAGTAAAGAATTCATTCTCTTTATTCTTGATTGAAAAAGAAAATCCTAAAAGAACTTTTTATCAAAATATTGAAGGACAGGACCTGGAAATAATTTCATTATATACTTCCAATCCAAATTGTTGGACAAATTAATAAAGAAAATAAGGTACAAAAAGAAATGAGAGTATTAAACACCACATTTTGACCAAAGATAATCAGAAACTGTTAGGAAGAAGCTAAAAACCTCAACGTATATCGACAGTTAGCAGCTGACGACGAAGCTTCTAACAGTGGCTGTATCCTCCAGCGCGGGACACCTCAACGCGAAGAAGAGGCGACGTCAAACCGAAACATCAGCGCGTTGGTGGCCAAACTTCCTCAAATCTCCGTGCAGCGGGCTGTCTACAGTTGGCCAGACTGGCAGTCGACGGCCTGTTGCGTGGCACGGTCAGAGTGCCGATCGGCTCCCGGGGCCGGACATATACCAGCGTGTTATGTTTTTCATTTACGGGGAGCAAATGCGTGTTCCCAGGACTATTCTTACTCTCCGGCGACATTAAGACTAATCCAGGACACACTACAACTTACACATGTCACCATACACATAGACATAGACACAATAGCACCATGAGACACATACAGAAGTATATTAAAATATTACAGTACACCGTAGATGGCCTCACAAACAAAATCATGCAACTTAGGGAATTCGTACACAAACAAAATATTCACATAGCACTTATACATAGGCTGACCATATTTCCTTGAGACAAAAACGGGACATTGGGATGGCAAAAAAGGGACGGGGGTTATGTAATATTCTGTATTCATGAAAAAGTAAGTATATAAACCGGGACAAAATTGACATTTTTATTAAAACGACGGGACGGCCAGGAAATATAAAACAAAAGGTACTTTCCCGTTCAAAACGGTACGTATGGTCAGCCTACTTATAAAAGAAACAAAACTACAACGCACACACAAAACACCCAACATCCCTGACTTCACGGCGATCCGTCAAGAACGTACTGTGGGTCACGGGGGTGGACTCATCACTTACATACGTAAAAGCATTAGCTACACTGAGGCCAACAAAAACATTACAAACATAATCCAAGCAGATAACATGATAGAAATACAGGCAGTTAACATTAAAACACGCGCAAAACACAACACCACACTCATCAACATTTATATCCCACCAGATAGTTCACCTCAGGTGCTAGCCAATTACAATCCACAGTTACACAATCTGGCCTCTCTCACTAATGTCATCTTAGGAGGAGACTTCAACGGTAAAGACACTAGTTGGTACCTGCACAACCAAAGCAACAACAGAGGCGCCAACATAACCACACAACTAAACAGCCTCTTCATTCTTAACAATACAGAAGAATATACACACATACCACATCAAGCAGGATACTCAAACTCCTCCCCAGACATAACGTTCTGTTGCACCTCACTAGCAACACATACACACTGGAGAACAGAAAAATAACTATCATCAGACCACCTACCCATCATCATTACAACACGTTCTACACTCTATCCCAACAGCCTTAGGCACACTTACAGAAATTACAAAAAAGCTGATTGGGAACAGTTCAAAATACAGACTAAGGAAAAATTCACCACATTAAACAGCACACCCATCATAAACATCAGTACAACACTAAAGACATTTAATCAGATCATCAATAATGCAAACAAATACATACCCATGGGCAACATTAAGAAATACAACCCAAATTACACTAGAGAAATAGTCCACCTCATAAGGCAACGTAACAACCTCAAACATGACACACAAACACCACACACAGAAGCCATAAAACAGCAGAACCAACAGCTCAACACAGAAATAAAAAACAACCTTAAAGAAAAACAAATAAACATGTAGGGAATTCATAACAACACTAAACCACTCAACAGATACATTCAGGCTATACAAGATTATAAACAGCATTACCCACTCTAACAGCGGCATTCACACCTCACACGCGGCTATCTGTCGCAGCCAAAATAATATCCCAACATATAACGCTAAGCAAACATTCTAGTTAATCACTACGCAAAGATAAGTCACTTAAACAGAGACAACAACCAGAAACACACACAAACAAACAAACAGCCAGACACAAGAAAACCTTCAGACTCGACACCACCATTAAACCCTTCAATTCAGACCAGACCACCAAGATCATCAAAAACATTAAGAATTCGAAGGCTACTGGACCAGACAACATATCTAGCTTACACCTTAAACACTTCAGCCCACAGGGGATACTAGCTCTCACAAACATCAGCACATATTCATACCAACACTGTATTATTCCTGACATATGGAAACAAGGTAAAATTATTACACTACTCAAACCAATCAAAAGTCCAACAGAACCAGCTTCCTATAGACCCATTACTTTACTGTGCACACCTTCCAAAGTAACAGAAAGACTAATCTTACAAATCACCAACCCACACATACCACTATCGCCTACTCAACATAGATTCAGACCTCACCACTCAACCACGACATTACTCACTAACCTCACGCAGCACATCATGGATGGCATCAACTCCAGACGACCAGCTCAACGTACACATTAGTAAAGCATTTGATGCTATCCCACGCTTCCTTCTCATAAACAAAATACTCAACACAAACATGCACAATAACACCAAAAGGTGGCTAAGCAACTATCTTTCAGGAAGATACTCACATGTCACATTTAATGGCAAGTCATCCAAAAACAAGCTTTTTCTGAACGAGGTCCCTCAAGGCTCTGTTCTCTCATCAACACTGTTCAAGTTATACTACATGCATGACATTCCAACACCCATAGATAACAAGCTTACCTTATCATCATATGCAGATGACATCACTAACATCCACCCACAACAAATATTTTAAAATGCCGGCCCTTGGTAAAAAATAACTTAAAAGTCTTTTATTGTAACGCGCGTAGTATTAGAAATAAATTAAACGAATTTAAGGCGATAATTTATTCCGGTAACTACGATATAATTGCTATCAGTGAAACGTGGTTAAATACCGTGACTCGGGATTTCTTGGGGGAATTTGATAGACCGAGTTTTAAACTCGGTGCTACTGTAGTATGCGGTCTACCGTTAAGTTTCTACTGTAGTATGCGGTCTACCGTTAAGTTTCTACTGTAGTATGCGGTCTACCGTTCAAAATATTTAAAAGGAATTGAAAATGAATTGAAAGGAATTATAATTTAAGTTACACAATTAAGGAATTATTAAAGAAGTTAAACATACTACTACCGCATACTTAACGGTAGACCGCATACTACAGTACGCCCTCGATGATTGGCTAGGTTAAGTCGTGATATTTTCGTTAGTTTTAACGAAAATATCACGACTTAACCTAACCAATCGTCAAGGGCGTACAATTAACCTAATAATAAAATAATAAGAAATAAGAAGCTATAATTAAAAAGTAGACCGCCGAATCGTAGGTAGACCGCATACTACACTAGCACCTTAAACTCTTTACTAATGATAGGTTACATAGGATTGGTGGCGCCGTTTTGCTGTACATTCGTAATTCCCTTAGGGCTATCGAGGTTAAGATAGATTTTCCGGCAGCAATTAATGCGATATGCGTTGAAGTTAGGGCGCGTAATGTTATAATGTAATGTTATAATGTTATAATGTTATAATGTTTCAGACCAACAAAGACCTAGGATCCACTCATGGCTGGTCTACCTAACTGTGTTCGTGTATTGTGTATGTCCTCCGTGGTGGCGGAGGGGACCTACAATTTACGTGGGTTCCGAACCACAAGAACATAAGAAATTTATGTAAAAACTGCCGGTAAATTGGCAACGACCAATTTTTACGAAACTAAATAATTATCAATTTAAAACTAATTAATTATCGATTTAAAACTAAAGATAGAATCTCTGATCCAGAGGATCAAGTCATAATAGACTACTATCCACAAATATGTTACACTCTATATCTATTTATAAAGGACATGCAAATATATCGGATTCAAAGAATCCAGTCAATTTCATTATGGTATCCATCAAGTCACGGTCCATATTGATAGCGGACCAAGTCAAAATTTACAATCATATACATTACAATATATACACTTACGAGAAAAAGAGTAGGTGTGGCAGTAAAGACTGTACAGTAATGTAGAAATGTGTGTGCACCCACTTTGGGTCTCCCATTTAAAGGTGTTTGTGGGGCAAGTGAAGATCATGAGTTTTTCAATACCTCACAGTACTATGGGGGGCACCGCTCGGCAGAGGAATCTCTTTAAATGGGGTGTGTAAGGACAGAGAGTATCCCCTAACCCAAGACGCTACCTCCCTATATCCCACAACACTTGTGTTGAGCTGTGGGATCTATCCCCAGAAAGCCTTAATTTTACTACCTTAAACTATACCCTTTCTATCAACATATGCGTCTAATCGATTTTTAAACATGTTTATAGACGTGCTACTAATTACTTCTACCGGCAAACTATTCCAGCTATTTACTATTCTATGCGTAAAAAAGTTTTTCGCAACTGCTGTCTCGAACCTTCTACTTGTCAACTTACACCCGTTATTTCTAGTCCTATTATATTGAGATATTTCGAAAAAGCTATCTCTATCTACGTTATCGAACCCATTCATAATTTTGAAAACCTGGATTAGATCACCCCTTAACCTCCTGGTCTCGAGTGTTGTCAATTTTAACTCCTTAAGCCTATCCTCGTACGACTTTGACCTAAGCGACGGAATCATCTTAGTTGCTCGTCTTTGAACTCTTTCGATTTTGTCTATATCTTTGCGCATATACGGATTCCAAAATTGGACCGCGTACTCCAAATGGGGTCTAACTATTAGTTTTAATTTTGTTGTTGTTATAGACCTCCCGTTCAACCCCTCGATACCGATACTAGATTTTACTCACTTCTTGGTAACTTTATTGACAATCGGAATAGTATAATTGTCGGAGACTTTAACTGCCCTAATGTTAATTACGAGACTTATACTGGTAATGAGGAGGGTTTGAGATTGATTGGGTACTTGTAGGTTATCTCCCCCCGACCAATTTTGACAGAATATTTTCGTTAAACTAACGAAAATATCACGACTTAACCTAACCAATTATCAAGGGCGTACAGTTGATCTATTAGTAAATAGTAAATACTATTCCAGAAACAAACAATATTATAATTAATAATAGATCAACTGTACGCCCTTGATAATTGGTTAGGTTAAGTCGTGATATTTCGTTAGTTTAACGAAAATATTCTGTCAAATTGGTAGGGGGGAGATAACCTACAAGTACCATTGATTGAGTTCATGGAAGATAATTTTTACAACAGATGGTTACCGAACCAACGCGCGGTGACAATATTTTAGATTTGGTGATGACGAACGGCGAAAATATAGTCGAAGGTTTAGAAGTAGGCGAGAGTTTAGGATGTAATGATCATCAAATTCTTAGGTTTAAGTTATTGATAGAAAACACTAAGGATAGTAACGTAATAGAAGTCCGATTTTCGAAGGGCTAATTTTGATAGTTTTGCGGATAGGATGAGAGTAGTGGACTGGGATAACTTATTTATGGGTAATGACACAAATTTGCATTGGGAGGCGTTTAAAGAAAGTTTTATGAATATTGAAAGGGAGTTTATTCCTCGTAGGCCCAAGCGCGCTAGAAATCATGGTAGGCCTAAGTGGTGGACTTGGGAAATAGGCGAGTTCATAAACGAGCGTAACAGAGCGTATAGACTTAATAAGCGCAATGGCACGGCAGCTAACTTTAATAGATATAGCGAGCTTAGACGTCAGGTTAAAAGCTCAGTTAGGAATGCTAAGCATAATTTAGAGATACTTATAGCTGTAGATAGTGAACATAATCCAACAATTTTTTTTGAATATGTCAATAACCGTAAGCCGATTGAAGATAACATAGGCCCTCTAGTGGATGTTAACGGCGCTTTGGCTTCTGCCGCTCAGGCGATGGCAGGTATTTTCAATAACTTTTTTGCGACAGTTTTTACCGTAGAAGACGTAAATAATGTCCCCGACGTGGACGATATCGTTCCATTATAGTAGCGAGACTATTTTGGATGATGAAATGTTTACGAGGGTGAGATTGCGCATTATATCGATAAATTAAAAGTTAGCAAGGCTCCAGTCCCTGACACTTTTTATCCCAGACATTTGAAAGATTTGAAAGACGTTATCGTAGGCCCCTTAACGAAGATTTTTAACCAGTCACTGGAAACGGGGATTATTCCTGAAGACTTCAAATTAGCTAACGTCACGCCTATTTTTAAAAAAGGCGACCACAGTGTAGCTAGAAATTATGGGCCCATTAGCTTAACGTCAATTGTCGGTAAACTTTTGGAATCCGTAGTTAGGGATCGTATCATCGATCACTTAGAAAGTAGAAATTTCATTAATAGTAGTCAGCATGGGTTTCGACGCCATAGATCTTGTTTAACTAATTTGTTAGAATTTTATAACGAAATAGTGCGCGAATACGATAGGCATAGAGGGCTGACGTTATTTATTTAGATTTTAAAAAGACGTTCGATACAGTTCCGCATAGAAGATTAATTGCGAAGGTTAAAGCGCATGGTATACGCGGTCAGGTAGCTAACTGGTTAGAGGAATGGCTTCGTGCTAGGTGACAGAGGGTCGTTGTTAATGGTAGTGAATCGGGGTGGTTGGATGTAGATAGCGGTGTCCCACAGGGTTCAGTGTTAGGCCCATTGCTATTCGTAATTTACATTAACGACATTGATGTAGGATTGACTTGTAACGTGTCAAAATTCGCGAACGATACGAAAATAGGCTGTAAGGTTGATAACGAGGAGGATAGAAATAGGCTCCAAGACGATGTAAATAGGATTATGGATTGGACGGATAAGTCGCAGATGCAATTTAACGTAGACAAATGTAAAGTTTTGCATATAGGTTCTCGTAACAATAATTACACGTACACGATGGATGATAGAGATTTAGCGAACGTTGACGAGGAAGTACAGGGCTATTTAAATTGATTCATCCGATTTCAACTGAGAATACTTCCGTACCTATCAACCGTGCATCAACTGGGCATACACCACATGAAAGAGGAAATCTCCGAGTTTTACAAGATCACCGCGAGAGGGCTCCAAAGTCACGCCGTGGCCTAGTCTAGCAACAAACAGTCAGTGTGAAAATGGCGTCCGCACAGCAGAAGGCGTTTTGTGTGTTGCAGTTTTCGAGCTGTAAATCGGTTGTCAAAGTGCAGCGTGAGTTTCGTCGACGTTACAGAACAGATCCACCGGGTGCTCAGAGCATCCGTCGGTGGTATCGGCAGTTCGAGGAAACAGGATGTTTGGATGAGCTCCGAACTCGCATTGTTACTGCCGTAGAGTCAGTGACAACGGACATGCTGGAGCGAGTATGGGAGGAATTCGACTATCGTGTCGACGTTGCTCGTGCAACTAGGGGAAGTCACATAGAGCATTTATGAGGTGAGAGACAAAATTTGGACAGTTTTTCTTTTGGTTGATGTATCACAAATCACTCTGTATTTGTAACATTAAAAAATATTCTCATTTGAAATCAGGTGAATCATTTTGAAAAGCCCTGTAGATTTAGGCGTACGCGTATCTAAGGATTTAAAAGTTAGGAACCAGTGCCTGGAGTCTTGCGCAAAAGCTAATAGGATGTTAGGCTTCATAGCGCGTAATTTCGAATTTAAATCGAAAGATATTATATTGTCCCTTTACAAGTCCCTAGTCAGGCCTTATTTAGAATATGCCGTTCAGTTTTGGTGCCCGTATTTGCGTGAGGATATTGATAGGTTAGAAAGGGTTCAGCTTCCTGCCACGAAACTAATTCCGTCATTGCGCAACAAGCCTTATGAATATAGGATTAAAGAGTTAGACTTGCATTCACTCGAAACTAGGAGATTAAGGGGGGAGCTTAGTGAAGTTTTCAAAATCGTTAATAACATCGATAACGTAAATTTTGACAAACTGTTCACTTTCGATAATAGCAATACTCGTAATAACGGATTTAAATTGCGTGGCAGGCCATTACTAATATCGCTAAAAACTTTTTTACGTTTAAAGTAATTGATAAATGGAATAATCTTCCCGCGTCAGTCGTTAACTCTACCAGCGTTAATATGTTTAAGAACCGTTTAGATAGGCATTTTAAAAATATTAACGTTGTTTAAAATAAAAAAAAACAATTAGCAACGGGAGCTCTGGAGGTGGTGGTCGAGGATGAGTCTGTTGACGATCAATGCCAACTTGTGACATGCCAGCGTGTGATGCCAGCAATAAAATTATTAAAAAAAAAATTAAATTAGCACAAACGTAGATGTAGGTCGTAGAGTAAACTAACCCACTTTTTGTTATACTCTACCTACTTTTTTTTTTTAATTCCTCTCATTTGCATGTCTCTAACTCTCTTTACTTGCATGTCTGTAGTTTGCATGGTATGACAGTGAGTTAAGACTGTGTTTGCGTGGTTTGTAAGCGTTCTTATTTTACTTCTGTTCATCTTTCACCCCTCTCCTATTCTCTTCGACTATTTTTCCGATAGGTTTTGCTACTTACTTAACCCCTTATTCTCTTCTTTTAACCCCCTCCTCTTTCCTTTCTCTCGGGCTAACCTTAGAGTGGATCTTAGGGTCTTTGTTAGCCTTAGCTTCTGTAAATCTGTAGAACAACATCGACACCGCTACAAATAACCTACAACCATACATAAACAGTATACAAGACTGGCTCACACACAATAGACTCAAAGTAGCGCCCACAAAATCAACCATCACCTTGCTAACAAGCAACACAAAAGAACACCAGATAACTCCACAGCTTACAATAAACAACACCAACATTCCACACATTCACAGGACCAAAATACTTGGGGTCACATACAACACATCATTATCTTTTGCAAACCATATTCAGGTCATTAAAAACAAATTTACGTCAAGACTTAACACCCTTACGGTACTAACAGGCACAAACTTTGGACACCAGCAGGAAACATCACTCATATACAAACAATATATTTGTTCAGTTATGGACTATGCTAGCCCATGCTGGGCATCCATTACCTGAAACACACATATAAACACCTTACAGACAATACAAAACAACGCACTTCGTATCATTACAGGATGTACTCAAACAACACCAATAAAACACCTGTACACAGAAACAAAAATACTGAAAGTTAGGGAACATTTAGATATGAGGGGAACAAAATTCATGGCAGCAGCGACAACTAACCCACAACACCCTTGCCACTACATATACAATCATGCACTAAGACCTAGCACCATTAAGGTAACACTAAAGAGACATTATAACCAAATACTCCATTCCATACCACGCCCCCCCAGACATCACACAGTACAGAAAACATACACACACACCTAACCCACAAAGCACTGACACGACTCGGTCCGAATGCGGTCCTAGGTTCGAAGCCGCCACCCATTAACAGGTCAGAGATCAGCCTGAGCAGGTCGGATCGACTTAAGTTAGTACGATTCCGATGTGGACATCACCCCAACTTACAGACATAAACACAGACTAGACAACTCCACAGACGACACCTGCCACCTGTGCCAGGACACACACAAACAATTGAACACATTATGACAGACTGTATCACTCTAGCACAACATAGAACACAACACAACATCACTAGTGCGCTGAAACTCTTGTCCACTCCGGAGAGGGCGATCGGTTACCTGCGTGCCGCCGGCTTGCTCGATCAGGGTGGGCTGATCGGCTAACCAACAACAACAACAACCAAGCAAAATTCACAGACATTTGTAAAAAGACCATGAAAAGGCCTAAGTAACACTCTCCTAAAGACTTTTTCAATATTATATGAAAAAAATGTTTTTTACAGGTTGAGAATGGCGGAATCACTATTGATTAAAGAAAATAAGTCAGAAAAATGTAAATACAATGAAATGGAATCTTTCTTGAATATTTTTGACTGATAAAATTTATACGAGTTTGGATTCACTTATTAAGGAAAGAGCATTGAACTTTTGGAAAAATCTTGTTTATCTATAAAATTTGTAATATCAAATTCTATGTATGTGATAATTTCATCATTTTATACTTAAAAAAAATTAATCCGTCTTCTGAAAATGTGAAAGATATGGGGCAAAACGTTATAATAATACAATATAATATATATATATAATTATATATATATATATATATATATATATATATATATATATATATATATATATATACCTTACCTTACCTTACAACCTTACAAAGGTTCCGCGCGATGATTTCTCATTTCGCGAAGGTCAAGCCTGTCGCCCCTCCTCTCGAGTTGGCCTGGTGAAGTAGTGAGTTGGATTCTTGCGCTCTCCACCTCACATAGCCAGGTACGCCCGGCTCATCGGGGATTGTTCTGAGCCAGGCGTCTAGTCTTCTTTTGAAGATTTCCACTGCAACTCCCTTCGTGTTTCTTAGGTCTTTAGTCAACTGATTAAACAGTTTTGGTCCTCACACAACAAAACTATTTTCTTTCAGGGTTAAGGATGTTCCCTGTCTCGCCTTCAATTTGGGAATACGACACAGTCTACCGCTTCTACTTTCCATCGTTGTTTGGGGAGTTATGGGATTCAGAGTAAGATTAGGGACTAGTTTCTCCATTATTTTCCAAGTGTAAATAATGGTGTATCTCTCTCTTCTCCTTTCCAGTGAATATAGGTCTAGTTCTCGTAACCTTTCCCAGTAATTTAGTTCTTTGCACCCATTGATCTTGGCTGTGAAGCTTCTTTGGATCCCCTCCAGCTGTCTAATGTCTTCTTTTTTATATGGGGAAGTTAGACCGAGCAGTATTCTAATTTGGGTATGATCAGGGTTTTCAGTAGAGGAATCATTACATTCCTATCCCTTCGTTTAAAGGTTCTCAATATCTGACCCGTTATTCTCTTTGCTCTGTTTACTGCTATCTTATTTTGTGTTTCAAATTTCGCATCATCTGTCATTACAACGCCTAAATCTTCTGCTCTGGAATTCTCTGAATTTCCTGTCCATTTGGGGTATAATATTGCATGCACTTTAGGTCTTCTCTTTTTCCGTACCGTAATAGCTGAAATTTCTCGGTGTTAAACTTCATATTTGTCTTCAGTCCACTTGTAGATTGTTATGTCGGTTTGTAGAGATCCTGTCTTCTGGGTTTCTTATTTTTCTACTCTTTGTGTCATCCGCAAAGGATGTTATTGTGCTGTCTTTGGTAACGTCCTCATTGTCAGTTAGCATGATTATGAAGAGTAGTGGAGCTAATATGTTCCTTGTGGTACGAGCTGAGGACCTCTGATTCTGATGAAGATACTCCTTGTACTGTAACGACTTGCCTCCGCTCACTAAGGAAATTATATATCCATTTCCCTACTTTTCCTGTTATTCCCATATATTTCAGTTTATGTTTATGATTCCGTGGTCACACTGTCGAACGCTTTAGCAAAGTTTTCATTACTTTCAAGTGAATCAATAATGTTGTTGTAGTGTTCCATTAGTTGTGATAGGCATGATCTGCCTGACCGAAACCCGTGTGTTATCATTGAATTTTTCTGAGTTTCCAAAAAGTCATAGATTTTCTGTCTAACTATTCTTTCAATATTTTAGTGAGATGAGATGTAAGCGACACTGGCCTATAGTTTTTGGCCTGGGATCGATCTCCTTTATATATTGGGACTATGTTCGCGCTCTTCAGGATGCCCGGTATTTCTCCCGTGTCTAATGATCGTCTCCATATCCAGTATAGGGGCTCAGCGATTGCATTCTTGCATTTTTTGATCAGTGTGGCATTCCATTTATCCGGTCCTGCCGCTGAGTGTGTTTTTAGTTTCCCTATGGCTTGTGTAATATCATCCGTCGTAAAGTCGAAATCCGTTATACTTTCCCCTTGTGGTTCTTCTTCAAAGAACGCGTTTCTATCGCAAATCAACTTGTCAGTTTTGGGGATACTGAGTGATGATTCATACTGAGCTTTTAATATTTCAGATACTTCTGTTAGATCATCAGATAAATCACTGTTCTCATTTTTTAAAGGTCCGATAGTCGCTTGGTTTTTTCGACTTTCTTTTTGCGAAATTATAGAAGTACTTTCAGTTAACCTTTATCGCTTCTATAGCGTCATCTTCTTTTTCATGTATGCTTCTCGATTTGTTCCTGTATATATATATATATATATATATATATATATATATATATATATATATATACACAGTATATGTATGTATATATATATATATATATATATATATATATATATATACAAAACGATAATTTTTTTTCAAGAATTGGTCTGCAGGAAATTTGTGAATTCACTGTGCAAGAAATTCTTGTAGGAATTTAGAGAAGATTTTACAAATGCTATTATTATTATATTATTATATTATTATTATTATTATTATTATTATTATTTTTATTAATTAAAGGTCCTAGTTCTTGCTGTAAATAATAATTTTTCTTCTTTCTCCTAGATTTTGCCCTTACTTAATTATGTTTATATTGGTATTTTGTCCTTACGCCAATCTTTGGAGCTTGTTTCTGAGTAAGTTGTTTAGGAAAGCGACCATACTTATATGAGATGAAAGCATTTTTTATGAAAAGCTTTGAACGCATATATATATATATATATGTATCTTTATGGTAAGATAATGTAAGATAAAGAAATAGTATAGTAGTGTTCAGAGCGATTCTGACTACAGTTGCATGAAGCATCCCAACATGGCTAAACCTCAGGTTCCTCTAACCCGCTCCCACCATTGAATTCGCTACTGTGATTACCTATTTTATATCGTATTATGATAAGGCGATCGTATGTCTTTTCGTCCTTTTGACCACTTCTATCTTCTTCCTTTTGATCTACATATGACCTGACTATGTAAAAACGAAAGTGAAAGATAAAAAATAATACTATCCAACATCACGGCCTAAATAAAACCATTTCCCGGACAAAGCATATACCTGAAAAAACTCACGCAAGGAGCCGGAGCAAATTTTACATGCTTCACGAAAAGCCATCTAAAGGACTGCCGAACGAACTGTGAAAACTGTAAGTTTTATATTGACAAAAAGAAATACAAATTGACAACTATAACATACTCCGAGGCGACAGAACAATAAGGCGTAAACGAGATGTGCTATTTACACACGCGAAAGACTATAATACTTCAAACAGCTACGTAGAATGTGTAGCAACAAAAGTCGAAAAATTAAATATGGTACTAATTTTAATGTAAAGACCCCCGAACACGCCAACTTCAAAATTCTCAGATTCCATTACAGAGGTCAGAAACTGGGTAAAAGATCTATACTCTCCAACCCCAAAGATATTTCTTTGTGATAATTTTAATTTTCCATTCATGAAATATAAAAGGACAGAAAAAATATATGTAAACAACAAGACAAGAGTGGGCACACGGGAATACCAGGAGCAGTAAAATTGATTTTAGGTCTAGCCGATAAATTTATGTTAACACAAGAAATAACGGAAAACACAAGAAAAAACATCTGTCTAGATTTGGTATTCACAAACAATAGCAACCCAATTGATAACGTAGAAATATCCCCAACTATAATATCGGATCACAACATTATTGAAATAACAACCAATATAAAAGCAACATGAAAGGAAAGAACACGAACAACAGAAAGGGACAAATTCGAAATTATTAATTTTCACTCCAAAGCTATAAACTGCGAAGGTGTTGCATCCAGCATGGAAGCAATAGATTGGAAAACCATCTTCAAGGCCAAGACAACGGAAGAGATGCTAATGGCCTTAGAGGAGAAGACCCTGGAAATTGTGGAAAGACATGTGCCAAAAATGCAACAAAGAGGAAAGAGAAGCAGGTTCGAGAGACAAAAGAGGTGAATGTTACGAAAAAGAAAAAAGAGTGACTGCGAAATTAAGAAACTGCAAAGACAACAACATCCGAAAAACATTAAATGATAAACTGCAGAGTATCGATTGCGTCATACAGAACCTAACTGAGAAGCATACAGAAAGAGAAGACGACGACGCTATAGAAGCGATAAAGGTTAATTCAAAGTACTTCTATAATTTTGCAAAAAGGAAGTCGAAAAAATCACACGACTGTTGGACCTTTGAAAAAGAAAAACAGTGCTTTATCTGATGATCTAACAGAACTATCTGAAATATTAAGAGCTCATTACGAATCATCTTTCAGTATACCAAAAACTGACAAACTGATATGCGATAGAAACGCGTTCTTTGAAGAAGATCTACAAGGGGAAAGTATAACGGACTTCGACTTTACGACAAATGATATTACACAAGCTATATGGAAACTAAAAGCACACTCAGCGACAGGACTGGATAAATGGAATACTCAAAAACTGCAAGAATGCAATCGCTGAGTCCCTATCTTGGATATGGAGACGATCACTAAGCATGGGAGAAATACCAGGCATCCTGAAGAGAGCGAGCATAGTCCCAATATATAAAGGAGGAGATCGAGCCGAGGACAAAAACTATATATAGGTCAGTGTTGCTTACATCTCATCTCACTAAAATATTTGAAAGAATAGTTAGAGAGAAAACCTATGACTTTTTGGAAACTCAGAAAATATTAAATGATAACCAACATGGATTCCGGTCAGGCAGATCATGCCTATCACAACTAATGGAACACTACAACAACATTATTGATGCACTTGAAAGTAATGAAAACTATGATGTAATATACATAGACTTTGTCCAGTCGTTCGACAAGTGTGACCATGGAATCATAATACTTACAGTAAACTGAAACATATGGAAATAACAGGAAAAGTAGCAAAATGGATATATAATTTCCTTAGTGAGCGGCGGCAAGTCGTTACAATTCAAGGAATATCTTCATCAGAATCAGAGGTCCTCAGCTCAGTACCAACAGGAACAGTATTAGTTCCATTACTCTTCATAACAATGCTAACTGACATAGATGAGGACGTTACCAGAGACAGCACAGTAACATCTTTTGCCGATGACACAAAGATTAGTAGAAAGATAAGAAACCCAGAGGATATAGGACCTCTACAAACCGACATGAACAGACTCTACAATTGGTCGGAAGATAACAGTATGAAGTTTAACACTAAGAAATTTCAACTGGTAAGTACGGAAAAAAGGAGGACCTAAAATCCATGGAATACTATACCCCAAATGGAGAGGAAATTCAGAGAAATTCTAAAGCAAAAGATTTAGGAGTTGTAATGACTGATGATGCGAAATTTTAAACACGAAATAAGATAGCAGTAAACAGAGCAAAGAGAATAACTGGGCAGATACTGGAAACCTTTAAACGAAGGGATAGGACTAATATGATTCCTCAATTGAAAACACTGATCATACCCAAGTTCGAATACTGCTCGGTCCTAACATGACCATATGAAAAAGAAGGCATTAGTCAGCTAGATAGGATTCAGAGTAGCTTCACAGCCAAGATCGATGGGTGCAAAGAACTAACTTACTGGGAAAGGTTACGTGAATTAAACCTATATTCACTGGAAAGAAGAAGACACACACACACCATTATTTACACTTGGAAAATAATGGAGAAATTTGCCCCTAATCTTACTCTGAACCCAAAACAACAGTGGAAAGTAGAAAAGGAAGACTGTGTCGTGTTTCCAAATTAAAGGCTAGACAGGGAACATCTTGAGCCCTGAAGGAAAATAGTTTTGTTATGAGAGGTCCAAGACTGTTTAACCGTCTACCCAAGGAGCTAAGGAACAAGAGTGGTGTTGCTCTGGATATCTTCAAAAGAAGGTTCGACGCCTGACTCAAAACTATCTCAGATGAGCCAGGGGTACCTGGCTATGTGAGATAGAAAGTACAAGAAACCAACTCTCTACTTCACCAGCCAACTCGAGAGGAGGGGCGACAATCTTGACCTTCGTGAAATGAGGAATCATCGTACGGAACATTTGAAAGGTTGAAAAGTATAACTGTCTGCTCTTCATCAACCATATTGCTATGTAACTATTTCTCGATCATCAAACATTCATATTGTCTATAAACAGGTGTGTGTGTGTGTGTGTGTGTGTGTGTGATCTCAGCTATTTTATGCCTTTGTGACAATCTTTGCAGGAACACATTAAGCTGATCCCGACATCAACGTACGTGTAACGACATTAATTAGCAGTATCGCCATACATCTAGACTTAGTTTTTTCTTGAGAATTATTAAGTATCATACAGTCATACTAAAATGAGATCATGAAGATTGGGTTAATTAACTCTTGTTTTATAGCCATAGTAAACTATACCAAGGTTATAAAATAAGGGTAAACACCTATTTCATAACCATGATAAACTATACCAGGGATTAGGAATTAAGGGTTAAGTTATCTAGATTATGTTAAATATTTCATTCACAGTTCATATTATTCATGTTATGGGATTTATATCCTGCCAATAAAACGGGACCTTTTCCAGTTTGTGTACCGTTTTTCATATAATTTATTTTTGAGAATATTTTTGTTAAAATTAACGAAAATATCACGACTTAACCTAGCCACTTATCAAGAGCGTACAGTTGATCTATTAGTAAATAGTAAATACTATTCCAGAAACAAACAATGTTATAATTAATAATAGATCAACTGTACGCCCTTGATAATTGGTTAGGTTAAGTCGTGATATTTTCGTTAGTTTTAACAAAAATATTCTCAAAAATAAATTATATGAAAAACGGTACACAAACTGGAAAAGGTCCATAAAACTTAGCATTGTCATTATCATAGTGTAAAAGCATCCCAGTTTCATATGGTAGCTGTGTGTGTGTGTGAACAAGTGGGTGTTCAGTCTGAAGTTTTAATTGTTGTGTTAAGTTAAACTATAGGCTATCATTGTTTACAGATGTGAATTACAAATATGTTTAGGAATAATAATAATAAAAATAATAAATAATAATAATAGGTTTATAAGGGGATGAGTATTTTATGCCTGAAAGAGAAAATTATAACTTTAAAATAATTAAAGCTACAAAATTATTGGTACTTACGTATTATCGGGACTACCAAACTGTTTATTATGTACCCTTTCAGTGCCATACTGGAAACAATTAAGGAATATTGGCCACCTGAAATTGATTATTGAGTGTTTATCATACTTATCTTATGTATATCATATCATACCGGGTGTACATAAAGTCAGGATCTATTTTTGTGAAGCACTTGGAAATTATATGGAATTCAATCATAAAATGATAAAGTGGTAACATTTATTAAATAATTAAGAGTAGGATTCGACGTGACGCCCATCAGTATCCCTGCACAGCTCAAATCGTTCCGCAGCATTTCTAAACACATTCTGGAGCATTTGCGGGGTTATGTTATCTGCAGCAGTTCGTATACGTGTACGTACGTTTTCAAGACTCGTAATCTTCGTCTGATAGACGTGCGATTTGATAAAGCCCCATGCAAAGAAATCTAAAGGAGTTAAATCTGGTGATCTCGCTGGCCAAGGTCTGTTGCTTCCGCCTCCGATCCAGCGATTTGGAAAACGTCCATTTAGATAATCCTGAACAATTTTGGCATAGTGACAAAGAGCACCATCATGTTGATAGACGACGGTACTAACAATCCTATCCCCGTCGTCTATCAACATGATGGTGCTCCTTGTCACTATGCCAAAATTGTTCAGGATTATCTAAATGGATGTTTTCCAAATCGCTGGATCGGACGCGGAAGCAACAGACCTTGGCCCGCGAGATCACCAGATTTAACCCCTTTAGATTTGTTTGCATGGGGATTTATCAAATCGCACGTCTATCAGACGAAGATTACGAGTCTTGAAAACTTACGTACACGTATACGAACTGCTGCAGATAACATAACCCCGCAAATGCTCCAGAATGTGTTTAGAAATGCTGCGGAACGATTTGAGCTGTGCAGGGACACTGATGGGCGTCACGTCGAATCCACTCTTAATTATTTAATAAATGTTACCACTTTATCATTTTATGATTGAATTCCATATAATTTCCAAGTGCTTCACAAAAATAGATCCTGACTTTATGTACACCCGGTATTATATCATATTATATTATCCACAATTAATAAAATCGCTTAAAACGGAAAATGTGTTTTTCGTAGGTAGTCCCGATAATACTAGATGAAGACAAAGCACTGGATGTTTTTATCAATTACGACGTTATTCTCTCATCCTTAACTTACCCGAAATGTGACAGTGAGTGCCTAATACGAAAAGCTCAGAAGATATTTAGGTGAAATAACCAATATTAACCTGTTAGGTTAATTGAATGCCCGGTTAAGTCAACTGAATGCCCAGTTAGTCAACTGAATGCCCGGTTAGGTCAACTGAATGCCAGGTTAGGTCAACTGTACGCCTTTGATGATTGGTTAGGTTAAGTTGTGATATTTTCGTTAGTTTAAACGAAAATGACGAGAGCAAAACTACATAATAAACAGTTTGGTAGTCCCGATAATACATAAGCACCAAATTATTTAATTATTTGAATAATTCAATTCAAATTTAATCTATCGATCCAATTTATTTATCGAAGCGTGATCTATTAATTATCCAAATTTTTGTACCTGTTGTTTGCTCTTTGTTTAGGTTAAGTCCAAGAGCATTAAGGTGGGTTATTTAGTGGAACCTTGAAGTTTTTGACAAAAATCTGATTTTTGCACCACAAATAACTGAAAGGGTCTGGAATAACATGTGAAAAGTCCCCATTAATCAACCTTGAGCTTACCGCAAAATTCAAGATGGCGTCTGAGGACCGAGTCAGCGGTAAACTGAGGTTAATCTGCCCTACTTCTGGACTAATTAGTTAGATGGGTAAGTATGGTGTTTATTAGAAGGGTTTTGTTTAAGGTCTGCCCAGTGAATACCATCACAACCATTAGCGTATACAGGGGAGGGCATGTGGCCATAACACCCCTTTCTATCTCCACCTGTCCCCACCGCCACCTAATTTTGGTGAGTTCTGTTAATAAATAGATACGAACAAATAGAAAATGTATTCAGAGTACTAATAGGTTAATATAGTAATAGAATAATAGATGGCTTGCACCCTTACCCAGCTTTTAAGTGCAACACAGGGGCGGATCCAGAAATTTTTCAAGGAGGGTTCACCGCCCACTCAGGACTTTAGTCACACTTTTTCGCTATCATCCTCTGCCCCCATCCTCACCACACTCCTTCCTGACCACTTCAGATCACCTCCACACCTAGCATCTAAGGTGCCCGACATGCAGTCACTTGTAACCTGTTCTAAAAGGGTAATTGTGGTGGGGGTTCACGGGCACCCAATTACCCCCTCTTAGATCCGCCAGTGCAACACTGCAATAGGTTGCGCGCCGAAATGATCAGTCTATAATCGTACACGACTGAACGCGTCGTGAACCTATACATTGTACAGGCAACTCACAGTTGGCGGTGTCCCAGTGAGGCGGTGAGCAGTACTAAACTGTGAGGTGCGCATCTCGGTGGTAGTAATGTGAATCATTTATTTGTGATTGGAAACTAACTGTGGAAATTCTTTGAAGTGAAGTGAGTAGTGTAACATTTATAAATGCTAGTTCTTTATACTTATTTATTATACTTAATTATGCAAGCAAATTTAACTTGAATGTGAATTGTTTTAGTTATTTATGGGTGTAAACTAACTGTTATGATTCTCACTAACGTGCTCCGCCACTGATAGTAACCCATGTTGTTTATTGTTTCAGTTTGTTGCCATCATTGATATGGAGATCATTATTCACTGTCTGATATGTGGGAAAAAATTTCAAATGTTAATTCTTGTAGACTTACCAAGAAAGGTGTTGATGGGGTTGTAGGTGCTAGTCGGCAGATTGGTGACGGTCGCTTTGCTTACACTGAACTGCCAGCTTCGGTGCATATTTCTCGTCGCAAAGACAACTGTCAGGCTACAAGTATTAAATCAAAGCTCAAAAGGGAGGCTGAGGAAGATGAAGAGGTTCCATTGCAGAAGAACCCTGCACTACACCAGGAATCAAAATTTAAACGTGCCACTCATTGTCTTTTCTGTGCTAATGAAGCTGTTACTGATAACAAGCTGTCTAAGGATAGGCGTCGATCAGTTTGCACATACTGAGAAATTGACACAACTGGCCAGGAGTAGAAATGATGAGCTTGGTCTCACAGTCCTAGGTTGATTAGAGGGTGTGAATGACCTTGTTGCAGAAGAGGCATTGTATCACGTCGATTGTCGAGTAAATTTCATGAAGGGGAAACAGTTACCTGGTGTTTCTGAGCAGCCTGGTCCTTGTCATGTACAAAAATTTGAAGGAAAGAATACTGCATTTCTGAAGTTATTTAAACATCTAGACAAGGCAATATTCTATGACTGAACTTGAAATACTTGGATGGTAAACCAGGTTACACTCGTAAATGACTGAAACAAAGGCTTGAAGAACGATATGGGTGCGACATTGTCGTAACATGCCTCAGCGGTCAGTCGACTGTGGTCTGTTTTGGAGATAAAGCTTGTGGTATAGTATTTCTAGTGGAATAGATGCGGCTTCAAACGTCAACTGCGATGACGCGCTTGCAGTTGGCAAAGTTGCAGCAGCCAAATTGGTCGGACTGCCATTCACAGACATCAAGATGAAGAGGAATGACCGGGTTATCAACATAACTGCGCGAGCTGATGAGCTTCTCTGTAGAGGGAAGAAGTGCGAGATTAACTCAAACTTTCTGTTTCAGCGAATCACTGTTGTTATACAGACACATAAAGAGTTGGAGGAGTTTCTCACGTATGAACTTAGCCAACAGCTTCCTTCTCTGTTTAACTAGGGCCTGCTTAGAAAAAACAACAAGAGTGATCTTTCAAATGTCCTCAAAGAAGGTGTGGAACAGCGTAACCTTACTCATTCTGACAATATCACTGTTGTTATTGATGGAGGGTACTTACTCAACACTGTCGTCTGGCCAAATGATGCAACCTACGTTGAATTTTCTGAGAACTACATAAAACATGTCTGCACCCAATACGCAGACATGCCAGTCGTCGTTGTGTTTGACGGATACAACTCGGTTGCGACTTCAACTAAAAGTATTGAGCACCGGTGTCGATCACAAAAGAAAGATTCTCGAGACATTTTGTTCGATGCCAACATGAAGACACTCATCCCTAAGGACAGTTTTCTGAGAAACCCAGCGAACAAGACTCGTCTCATGTCGCTCATCACACAGCGTTTTGCAAAACATTCCGTTCACTGCAAGCAAGCTGAAGGGGACGCGGACAAGTTAATACTCTCGACAGCTTTAGATGTTACCAATTTGGTGCTTGTAGTGGCCACAGACACCGACATCCTGGTAATGCTGGTGAGCCAGGCCAGTGGCACACACGGCGATGTGTACATCGGACGAGGCCTGATTTCGTGTGTTAATGTTTTTGACATCCAGAAGAAGATCGGAGGTCGAAAAACATTTCTGCTTTTCACCCATGCTGTGTCTGGTTGTGACAGTGTGTCAGCTCTCTACAGCAAAGGCAAAACGACAGTGTTTAATAAGATGAAGGATAGTTTGGAGAATCTTTTTTACGTGGAAGTTTTCAGTAACATTGACAGCACAAAGGAGAGCATTGCGGCATCTGGTGAACTTGTGCGGAGGGGACAAGAATACTATGCTAAATGCCCTGAGATATAAGGCAAAGTTTGGACATATGAGTAATAATATTATTATTGTAAATAAAACGTACAACTAACATGTAATAATATAGGTATTTGCACATAATAATAATTTTAACCTAGCTCTATGAATTATGTACATCATTTTACAGCTCTACGGGAGAGCCATCAAGAGATGCAAGCTGTCGTCAGAATTCAAGTTGGAGACGCTGCCTCCAACTAGTGCTGCTGCCCCTCAGCATTCATTCCGCACCTATCACAGTGTGCAGCGGTGGAGTGGAAACGATCTGTCTTCCACTGACTGGGTATGTATTGGTAGTTCAATTACTGTACAACATGCAAAAATTAAATGATTGTAGTGGACTCTATTGTGCAATACTATAATTCAACAAACATAGCCAAAATTGAATCACTGTTTTTTTTGTTCGATAGGGCTGGTCGATGCAATTGGATGAACAACTGACACGTGAACAACCAAAAGACCACCAGCCCCAGACAAGCTCTTCCGCATGGTTTCGTGTGGTTGTAATAGCCGTTGGTGAAAGACATGTGGGAAAAGTGGGGCTCTACTCTACTGCTCTTTGCACATCCTGCAGTGGAGCCTCTTGCTCCAACGTGGACATAGAAGATGGTATCGCTGAAGACTAGCGACTGATTCGTGATAATTAGAATGCGTTGTCGGAATGCAATGATTCCCTAGCATCTTGTTTATTCGTTTGTGTTGAAAGTTATATTTTCGTTACGTTGTTCATATTGGAAGGAATAATTAATTTGAATTTTATTATCTTATTTTGTCTGTTGTAACCAAAACAAATGTTTTTTTCTCTTTTATTGATCGTTTTCAGTTTACATTTGGATTTATTTTTTGTCAAAAATAAAATATATGTATATTCTGATGACGCAAATGTTTTAATGGTGTTCACTGAATAAAACGTGGGTAGAAACAATCCCTACACACCAAAATTTTTCTTCTAGCCCAAGAGGTTCAGAAGTTATTGGCGATTATGTGTGAAATGCCGCAGTATCGGATGCCATCTTGAATTTCGCGGTAAGCTCAAGTTGATTAATGGGGACTTTTCATGTTATTCCAGACCCATTCAGCTATCTGTGATGCAAAAATCAGTTTTTTTGTCAAAAACTTCAAGGTTCACCCCTAAAACTCCTGGATACAAAATTACCCTAATTACTAATACGGTTTACACAAATTTTAAGGCGATGCACCTAGTAATTACCAATTAATTATTACTACATCTTCATTCAATTTTGATTTACACTTTTATTTTGTTCAAAGTTTAGAAAGTACAAAAATTACAAAAGTACAAAAGTGGCAGTAATAAATAAGTGAACAAATGTAAACAGAAAATAAACTTACAGTAGTAATATATTACAGTTTACAATTTCTTGGAGGTAAGATCATGAAGTTCAAAATAAGATAATAAAATTAAATTATAACATTTTATTTTATGCGTAATTGTGTGTAATATTAAATTACACATAACCAGCCTCCAAATAATCACCTGTGGGTTTTTCGCAAACAGATACATAACCAGCTGACGTAATGATAAAAATCACTAAAATTTTTAAATAAGACACATTTTTTTTAACAAAGGAAAGGAGTTATAACTGCAAAAATCACGTGACGGAGGGCAACTATAGATTTACATGTGATCCAAACCACTGGTCACCACATTATCTGAACGCAGATGTTCACCCAGACTACAGATGTTTATTAATTTTAGAGCAGGGGTCTCAAAATTATTTTATCTGCAGGCAGGAATTCAATATGTAGGCCTGCATGCAGACCAGGATTAAAATTAAACAAGCCATGAATAATAAAAATAGTTTTTTGGCAACTATCATTGCCAAAGTACATCCAAAGCAGAGTTACTAATTTGTTATCCATTTGTTTGTTTCATTATGCAACGTGAAATGCATTGTCTTGAATTTGACACTCCCAGATCAAGAATCATTGTTCTCATTCGATTTCGTGTGGATCGCACCGAAAAGTTCGGGGAACGCATGCTGCCCACAGGCAGCGGGTTTGAGATCCCTCTTCTAGAGGAAGGCAGTTTTAACTGATAAAATTAAGAACGTTTCCTATAGAGTGGTCTCTCGGTTAATAGGATCAAGTAAAGATAAGCACCCCCAGCCTTCTTTAATTAGCCTTATAAGGCTAACTAACGAAAATATCACGACCTAACCTAACCAATCGTTAAGTCAACTGTACGCCCTTGATGATTGGTTAGGTTAGGTCGTGATATTTTCGTTAGTTAGCCTTATAAGGCTAATTAAAGAAGGCTGGGGGTGCTTATCTTTACTTGATCCGGTTAATAATATTAATTGGTTCCATGAAAACCATCGTTAATCGAATATAGGAAATACACGTTAAAGGCTTAATTCGTTCCAAGACGATCGGAAGTTGACCTTATTCACCCTAAAAACATAGTTTATAATAATTAAACACGTAATTTTAATAAATAAACGTTATAAGAACATATTAAAGCATTAATATTAATAGAAACATCGATAAATAATGAATAAGTAGAGCAGAAAAAGGTGTATAAATAGAGCATAAAATAAAAATTCTTACCTTAGGCCACTGGTGCACAAACTTTTTTGATGTGAGGGCCAAGCGAAGAAAATAACTAAATGTATTAGCCTACTTACTTTCCATCTAAGTCATAAATTGGGTCACTTTTATATTCTAACTTTTTCATTGAATTGAAAAGACCCGTGGGGCCACTGAAAAGACCCGTGGGGGACACATTTGGCCCGCTGGCCAGGATTTGTGCATCACTGCCTTAGGCTAAGAAGCTGGGTGGCTTAAGGGGTTGATGGTTTCAATCTTATTCTCTTTCTGAAGAAACCCTCATGAAAGGGCGTCGCTGATTGGCTGAGGCCTGCCGAGTCCACTTAGGAATGTTCCGATTGGCCGAAATTGGCGGCCGCGTAATATCGTAAACATATCGTTAATCAAAAATTTATTAAAGAAAAAGGGGTAACTATTTTATTTTTAGCCAAAAAACAAAACTTAAACCTCAAATGGCAAAATTGAACGTCCACTTTTCAAGGCACATAACATGTCCGTTTCATGATGGGATTGAACTCAGAATGGTTTCCTGAGGTTTTTTCATGATACACACAGACTGTGCATGGAACAAGAAACTCTTCTAGGAAAATTAAATCCACTATAGTCTGAATAAGTAATGGTGAATGACAAACACTATATTTTTTCTTTTTCATGATGTTAGCCGGACGTGGATCATCATAAAACGTAAATATTATGTGCCTTGAAAAGTGGACGCTCAATTTTGTCATTTGAGGTTTAAGTTTTGGTTTTTGGCTAAAAATACAATAGTTACCCCTTTTTCTTTGATGTATTCAATCCGACGCGAATGCAACGACTCTTTTGCTTATATTGAGGTTCTGGATAAAGTAGGCTAGGTGTAACTGTATCCCTAGATCCTGTCCCAAAGTGAGGGAAGCTATATTTTTGGGGACTTTTTTTTGAGTGACCAGTTGCCCACGTTGGGGCTAACATCATGAAAAAGAAAAAAACTATAGTGTTTGTCACTTATTCGGACTGTAGTGGATTTAATCTTCCCAGAAGAGTTCCTTGTTCCATGCGCGGTCTGTGTGTGTCATGAAAAAACCTCAGAAAACCATTCTGAGTTTAATCCCATATATATATATATATATATATATATATATATATATATATATATATAAGTAGCAGCAGGTATATATATATATATATATATATATATAATATATATACCTTGCTACCTTGCTAAACGAATTTTTTACGTCAGTTTTTACTATAGAAGATGTAACGAATATCCCTACGGTCATAGACATAATACCTTTTGATAATGGTAATATTTTGGATAATATTGTCGTTAGTGAAGTGGAAGTAATGCGCTATATTGATAAAATGAAAACGCGTAAATCACCGGGTCCGGATTCCATATATCCCATACAACTAAAAGAATTAAAAGATAGCATTGTTGTGCCGCTAACAAAGATTTTTAATGCGTCTATTTCTGAGGGGTGCGTACCAGACAATTTCAAGTTAGCAAACGTAACACCTATCTTTAAGAAAGGCGATAAAGGTGCGGCGGGAAATTATAGGCCAATCAGTTTAACGTCTGTTGTAGTAAGCTTTGGAATCAATAATTGGGATCGTATAGTCGAACACGTAGAATACCATAAACTTGTTAGAAATACGCAGCACGGATTTAGGCGAAACAAATCTTGCTTAACTAATCTTTTAGAATTTTTCCAAAGCGTGGTTGACGTTTACGATAGACATCGGGCGGTTGATGTAGTGTAATTAGATTTTCAAAAAGCGTTTGACACCGTGCCGCACAAAAGACTCATTGAAAAACAAGGCTCATGGAATCAGGGGTGTAGTAATAAATTGGCTAGAAGAGTGGTTGCGAGGCAGGAAACAGAGGGTGGTCGTTGATGGAGCGGAGTCGTGCTGGGCTAATGTAGCGAGTGGCGTTCCTCAGGGTTCTGTATTGGGCCCCTTGCTTTTTCTTATATATATTAACGATTTAGATGTCGGCCTAGTCAGTACAGTTTCAAAGTTTGCGGATGACACGAAGCTGGGTGGTAGGGCGATTAATGACGAAGATAGAGGTAAAATTCAGGAAGATCTGAATAAAATCGTTGATTGGTCAGTCACATGGCAAATGAGATTGAACGTTGATCAGTGCAAAATTTTGCATATAGGTCCGCGTAACGGTAAATTTGCGTATAGTATGTCAGGGAAAGATTTAACAAGCGTAGAGCAGGAAAAAGATTTAGGAGTTATAGTCACTGGTGATTTAAAAGTAGCGAAACAAAGTACAGCAGCGGTCAATAAGGCGAACAAAGTGTTAGGTTTTATAGCTCGAAATTTTGAGTACAAATCGCGCGATATTATAGTTCCATTTATAAATCATTAGTTAGACCCCATTTGGAGTACGCGGTCCAATTTTGGAATCCGTATATGCGCAAAGATATAGACAAAATCGAAAGAGTTCAAAGACGAGCAACTAAGATGATTCCGTCGCTTAGGTCAAAGTCGTACGAGGATAGGCTTAAGGAGTTAAAATTGACAACACTCGAGACCAGGAGGTTAAGGGGTGATCTAATCCAGGTTTTCAAAATTATGAATGGGTTCGATAACGTAGATAGAGATAGCTTTTTCGAAATATCTCAATATAATAGGACTAGAAATAACGGGTGTAAGTTGACAAGTAGAAGGTTCGAGACAGCAGTTGCGAAAAACTTTTTTACGCATAGAATAGTAAATAGCTGGAATAGTTTGCGGTAGAAGTAATTAGTAGCACGTCTATAAACATGTTTAAAAATCGATTAGACGCATATGTTGATAGAAAGGGTATAGTTTAAGGTAGTAAAATTAAGGCTTTCTGTGGATAGATCCCACAGCTCAACACAAGTGTTGTGGGATATAGGGAGGCAGCGTCTTGGGTTAGGGGATACTCTCTGTCCTTACACACCCATTTAAAGAGATTCTCTGCCGAGCGGTGCCCCCCATAGTACTGTGAGGTATTGAAAAACTCATGATCTTCACTTGCCCCACAAACACCTTTAAATGGGAGACCCAAAATGGGTGCACACACATTTCTACATTACTGTACAGTCTTTACAGACACACCTACTCTTTTTCTCGTAAGTGTATATATTGTAATGTATATGATTGTAAATTTTGACTTGGTCCGCTATCGATGTGGACCGTGACTTCATGGATGCCGTAATGAAATTGACTGGATTCTTTGGATCCGATATATTTGCATGTCCTTTATAAATACAGTAGATATAGAGTGTAACATATTTGTGGATAGTAGTCTATTATGACTTGATCCTCTGGATCAGAGATTCTATCTTTAGTTTTAAATCGATAATTAATGTTTTAAATTGATAATTATTTAGTTTCGTAAAAATTGGTCGTTGCCAATTTACCGGCAGTTTTTACATAAATTTCTTATGTTCTTGTGGTTCGGAACCCACGTAAAATTGTAGGTCCCCTCCGCCACCACGGAGGACATACACAATACACGAACACAGTTAGGTGGACCAGCCATGAGTGGATCCTAGGGTCTTTGTTGGTCTGAAACATTATAACATTATAACATTATATATATATATATATATATATATATATATATATATATATATATATATATATATATATATATATATATATAAGGGTGATTCAAATATGGGGGTAAAAAAAAAAAAAATTATTTTAATGTGTTCAACCCTTTAAATGGTTCATTTCAGCATAAAAACAACTATCCTAAAATATCTTAGCAAATTTTTAATTTTTAGGGATTGCTACCAGCAATTAAAAATTGACAGAACGACTCAAATTGTCAAATTTTTCCACCACCCAGGAGGTACAATACAAGGCGCATTGCTTTTTTTTAATGTGGAAAGCTCCCCCGTAGGTCCTACCATAACCACAAGCATGCATAATTAAACTAGCATGATATTTGAGACATTAGCTGTCCTTACTTCATCAATGTTTCTTTTTTCCTATCAGGGTAAACAGCCCTGTAGTTTTTCACTACTTGTAGCAAGAATTCTTTTTGATCTTCTTTCATGTGTTAGTATTTTATTACATTCATCCATTAATTTTACTCCTCTTTCCGCTATATCATTCACAACTTTCCACTGTTTGATAGATTTCTTAGCGGAGTTATACTCTTCATCATTATGCCATTCTTTAGCATCTTTGAGTAAAAATTTTGAACTAAATTCTGTTATTGTAAAGAATCTTTGAGTATTTGATGTGACAAAATCTTCTAATTTCTTCGTTGGAATAAGTGCAGGATCTAGAAAAGCCCGTTTTGCAGGAAGAGTTTCTGTTGTATTTTGCAAGGCCTTTACCATTTTGTTTTTTGTTTAGTAGGCACTTCATCATCATAAAAGGCCAAGGCTACCAGTTCTTCTGATAGGTACCAGAGGTGACCTAACAGTTTTTTAATAGCAACAAATGCAATTGTGTCATTTATTTGTTTGTAGACTACAAGATTCTGTAATAATTCCAGATCAAGAAGAGGAGCGCAAGATGGCACAGGAGCTGTAAACCATGCCTTTACATATAACCGAGTAGCAGATAGACAGATGTCTTTTAGTCCTTTTTTGTCTTTTACTGAAATTTTGAACTGAGATTTGAACATAAAATTTTTTAAGGAATATGTAATTTTGGCCATCCACCTAGACCGATGAAGTCCCGCTGGATGTTTAAATTTGATTCCACCTTTTGGTTCACCTCCCCAAAAAAAATTGTTAACTGCAATAGTTCTAGGTAATCGTCTCTTGGTTGGAATGTATCTAGTTGATTTGCTGCAAATATAATTATGTCATCTTTGATGTCATGAATATTTTCATAGATATCTGGATCTGATAATGCTGTTTCTTAGTCCTCCTTATTAATGCTTGACCAGTTTTCTCTGAACTTCTTAAAAAGGACTATATCTGGGCCAGAAGAGGGTGATAAAGACTTTGAAACAACAGCTTCCAGCATAATTTCAAATATAACAATAAATCGTTGTCGAATTTTTGTTCTAGAAGAATAGCTGCACCATTTCTAGGACCAGTATTGGCTGCCGTTGTATCGAAACACATGCATTTTATTTGTTCGCAGATGCCCCATTCAAGCGATGTCTGATTGTTGGCACTAGAGACGCATTTCTGTCACTCAATTTTGCAACATCAAGACTTCCTAATAATTTATCATCAAACAATTTTCTGCGTTTGCCTACCTTACTTTTCCATGTTGAAGGTTGTGCAACACAGAAACCAGATTCATCACTTTTACTCTCCTCTGATTCTGATTCTGATGATGTACTAGTGAATATGACAGCCTCTTCATTCTTTCTTTTGATCTCTTCTGCTTTCCTCTTTTCATAACGTTGTTGCTTTTCTGCTGCTCTTTGCTCTTTTTTAGCAACAGCCTTATCAATGGTACCCATTTTTCCATGACGTCCTTTCTCACGTTGCATTTTCAAGAATTTCTTATCTTCTATTTTTATAAGCTGCATAACATTCTCATGAGCAATGTCAAATAAGTTTTCCAGTTTATCTTTCCATTTTTCTTCTTTATTATTTAAATTTTGTGATCTTTTCAATTTGTTTACTTTGTTTTTCTTAAGCAACTGCCATTCCTTCAGTATTCCTTGAATTTTATCTACTACATGTACTCTTTGTTTTGCTGGTATTCCTGCTTTTTTCCCAACTGCTAGCACATCATCTGCAGTAGAGCAGCATGATTCTCTAATGCCTTGCTTTTTAATATTTCTGTAGTGCATGAAGAGGGCCATCATTTCCTTCTCTGATGGTAATACGGATGTTTTAGTACTGCAGAGGGCTGCCCAATTAGCCATACTTCAGTTTCTTTTCTTGTAGAACTTCTCCCACCTGAGCAACTAGGTGGTGGTGAGTTAGGCCTAGCTTCCATATCAAAATTACGAGTTCCAAACAACAATTAAAAGCAAGCTAGTATATAAACCATTAATTAAAAATTCTGAAATATAAACAATTAAACATAAAATCATAAGTTGTAAAAACAAACAAATTGAAAAAAAGGGAAACTTTGACGCCAGGTAGCACATAGTAAATTTTATTTAAAATTCACCAAATTTGGCATAAACTACTTTTTTGTCATAGGGAACAAAAATACAGGTTGAACAATTAAAAAAAAAACTTTGATTTTTTGAATCACCCTAATATTATATATATATATATATATATGATGAATAAAACCACGAAGGAAAGGAAACACAAAATGGTGCTCAAGCGCTTTCGTCTAATGACATCCTCAGGAACACTGAAGTACATAAAAAGGTTAAGCCTATATATAGGTTACAGAAAGAAAAAAAAGAAAAAAATAAATAACATACATACACACACACACACATATACATATATATATATATATATATACATATCTATATATACAAATACATACATACATACATACATACATATATATACAATAAACAGAGAAGTAAAAATAATAAAAAATTAAAAATTAAAACCTTAAAGGATTACCAGTGAGGCGTACAGATTTGTAAGGAAAAATATCGATTTTTAGCACAAGATCAAATGGATTATAAAAATACAAAATTATACTGGAACTCTGCCGGGTTTTAACACAATGCTGCCTATGGTCAGGTTTCGATATATATAAAAAAAAAATAAATAAATAAAATGCAAATTAAAAGTTAATCGATTTTTAGCACAAGATCAAATGGATTATAAAAATACAAATTTATACTGGAACTCTGTCCGGGTTTTAACACACTGCTGCCTATGGTCAGGTTTTGATATATATAAAAAAATAAAATGCAATTAAAAGTTAATAAAGTAGAAGACAAGTTTACCAAAGATTTAATGTTTTACCCTTTTTATCTAAATCTGTTTTAAAGGAATTCAACATAACAGGATCGAGTTGAAAAAGACCTTTGCTTATGTTGAAGTTATTTGAAAGTTGGATAATGGCAGACTCAAGAATATTTCTATTAACAATGTTGCTTGAATGGAATAAAACTGAAGCATTATTCCAATCAATACAGTGGGCTAACTCTGACAAATGGACAAAAAGGGCACTGACAACTGTCCTGTTCTAACGGAATATTGATGCTGTTATACGTGTGTGCAAATCCTTTCCCGTCTGACCTATGTAAAAGGAATCACATTGTTTACAACCAATTTTATAGATAATGCCTGAATTATTGGTAGGGCTATTTTTTACTATGATATTTTTCACAATATTGTTATATGAAAATACTACATTAATATCCAAAAGTTTAAGTACATTAGCAATGCCTAAAAAGCCCGGGAAAAATGGAAGTACTAAAATATTTTTTGACAAAGTACGAGTGTTAATATTGACGATAGAAAGTTCGTTTTGCCGTGTTGAGACAAGATTCCATAAACGCAGATGGATAACACAAATCACTTCCAATACCGTTGATTTTTTCCAATTCGGCATCGATGTATTCCGGACTGGCGATCCTAAGGGCGCGGAGAAACATTGATGAAAATATGGCCTTCTTAGTGTGGGGTATCATGTCCTGAGTAAAAGTGTACGTAGGACAAATTGTTTGTCGTTTTCCGATAGATACTAAACTTAAAACCTAGGCTTTCCCTATGTACACGCACATCCAAAAATGGGATTGAATTGTGTTATCCATCTGCGTTTATGGAATCTTGTCTCAACAAGGCAAAACGAACTTTCTATCGTGTCAATATTAACACTCGTACTTTGTCAAAAAATATTTTAGTACTTCCATTTTTCCCGGGCTTTTTAGGCATTGCTAATGTACTTAAACTTTTGGATATTAATGTAGTATTTTCATATAACAATATTGTGAAAAATATCATAGTAAAAAATAGCCCTACCAATAATTCAGGCATTATCTATAAAATTGGTTGTAAACAATGTGATTCCTTTTACATAGGTCAGACGGGAAAGGATTTGCACACACGTATAAAACAGCATCAATATTCCGTTAGAACAGGACAGTTGTCCAGTGCCCTTTTTGTCCATTTGTCAGAGTTAGCCCACTGTATTGATTGGAATAATGCTTCAGTTTTATTCCATTCAAGCAACATTGTTAATAGAAATATTCTTGAGTCTGCCATTATCCAACTTTCAAATAACTTCAACATAAGCAAAGGTCTTTTTCAACTCGATCCTGTTATGTTGAATTCCTTTAAAACAGATTTAGATAAAAAGGGTAAAACATTAAATCTTTGGTAAACTTGTCTTCTACTTTATTAACTTTTAATTGCATTTTATTTTTTTATATATATCAAAACCTGACCATAGGCAGCAGTGTGTTAAAACCCGGACAGAGTTCCAGTATAAATTTGTATTTTTATAATCCATTTGATCTTGTGCTAAAAATCGATTAACTTTTAATTTGCATTTTATTTATTTATTTTTTTTATATATATCGAAACCTGACCATAGGCAGCATTGTGTTAAAACCCGGCAGAGTTCCAGTATAATTTTGTATTTTTATAATCCATTTGATCTTGTGCTAAAAATCGATATTTTTCCTTACAAATCTGTACGCCTCACTGGTAATCCTTTAAGGTTTTAATTTTTAATTTTTTATTATTTTTACTTCTCTGTTTATTGTATATATGTATGTATGTATGTATGTATGTATGTATTTGTATATATAGATATGTATATATATATATATATGTATATGTGTGTGTGTGTATGTATGTTATTTTTTTTCTTTTTTTTCTTTCTGTAACCTATATATAGGCTTAACCTTTTTATGTACTTCAGTGTTCCTGAGGATGTCATTAGACGAAAGCGCTTGAGCACCATTTTGTGTTTCCTTTCCTTCGTGGTTTTATTCATCTAAATATTTTTCACGTGTTACCTTCGTGAAATAATTTTCATATATATATATATATATATATATATATATATATATATACACACACATTTTAACTGCAAACAGCACAGTATAATTAATGTAAAGAACGACGCTTGTGTAAAAGAGCGTTCCGCACAAGATGAGGTGTCCATTAGTTATTCAGGACTCGTTTTCTTTGACATTTCGAGAGATAGAATGGATGGAAAACGCTATTGCCAGGTATTGAGAGACAAAGTTTTGCCACAGTTTACTAATGGCGTTGGCAAGAATTGGTTTTATCAATATGATGGAGCGCCGCCACATTACTGGGAGGTACCTCATTTTTCATTTGCTCGTTCTCCCTCCTCATCTTGTGCGGAACGCTCTTCTACACAAGCGTCGTTCTTTACATATATATATATATATATATATATATACACAAACTCAGAATGGTCCCCTGAGAAACTTATATGTTAAACACAGACCGTGCATGGAACAAGGAACTCTTCTGGGAAAATTAAATCCACTATAGTCCGAATAAGTAATGGTAAATGACAAATACCATAGTTTTACCATTACTTATTCGGACTATAGTGGATTTAATTTTCCCAGAAGAGTTCCTTGTTCCATGCACGGTCTGTGTTTAACATATAAGTTTCTCGGGGGACCATTCTCAGTTTGTGTATATTAAACGGACGTGTTACGTGCCTTGAAAAGTGGACGCTCAATGTCCCGGTTGAGGTTTAAGTCGTGTTTTTTTTGGCTAAAAATACAATAGTTACCCCTTTTTCTTTGATTTATTCAATCCGACGTGAATGCAACGAGTCTTTTACTTATATAGAGGTTCTGAATGT
This sequence comes from Bathynomus jamesi, assembly GCA_023014485.1. Lineage (NCBI taxonomy): Eukaryota > Metazoa > Arthropoda > Malacostraca > Isopoda > Cirolanidae > Bathynomus > Bathynomus jamesi. The sequence goes on from JAJOZX010002986.1 coordinate 433,275, forward strand.
AGTGGGACTAGGCTTGCTTTAAACCCTAGATCTATGTCCCAAAGCTGGATCCTGTCTGCTTTGCAGATAGCTGGTGAGGGAAGCTATATTTATGGGACCTCTTTGCGAGAGACCCGTTGCCCACGTCGGGCTAGCATCATGAAAAGAAAAACTATGGTATTTGTCATTTATCATTACTTATTCGGACTATAGTGGATTTAATTTTCCCAGAAGAGTTCCTTGTTCCATGCACGGTCTGTGTTTAACATATATATATATATATATATATATATATATATATATATATATATATATATATATATATATAAAGGTGGCAGAAATGACTTTAACGACATTATACATACAAATAATTTGTTAATAATAAATAAATTCCAATGATATCACTGCAATATATACAATACTTTTCAAAGCAACTATCCAAGTCTAGGAATAGGTTAGAACAGGAAGGCGCTAGGCCCTAGCTATCGTGGGCTAGTTCTTATAATAATTGTGAAGTTTGCGTTTATTTCAAGAAAAAATAATAAACCACTACCAAATGCAACCACTCTTCGATACTGGATGCTCAAACTTTTGGAAACAGGGATCCTGGTAAAAGATTGTTCAAGAAGCGGAAGGCCAGTGACGGCGATAGGAGACAACAACAAAGGAAATGTCCTCGTCATTTTTCAAGTCGATCTAAAAACTTCAATGAGAAAAGTCGCGCAGGAATTGGGTATTTCCAAATATCCAGTAGCAAAAATATTGAAATCATAGCCACAGGGGTACCACGACTACAAATCCATTTACTCTCAGCTCATATATGACGATGATTCTGATGACTGCTGCATTTGCTGAAACAATGAGACAAAAGTGCAACAGTGATCCAGATTTCCTTCGAGAGATCAAATTTTCTGATGAATGTATCTACAGTTTAACGAGTAAAGAAAACAAACCCAACGTTTACTACTGGTCGAAAAGAAATCCAAAAATATGATTCGGTAAATTTGTTAAAACGGCTACACAAACAGTTTGGGTGTCCATTAGTTATTCAGGACTCGTTTTCTTTGACATATCGAGAGATAGAATGGATGGAAAACGCTATTGCCAGGTATTGAGAGACAAAGTTTTGCCACAGTTTACTAATGGCGTTGGCAAGAATTGGTTTTATCAATATGATGGAACGCCGCCACATTACTCTGCAGCTGCTCGTGAAAGTCTGGATATGAACCGTGAAGGATGATTGGTTGGTCGGCGAGGTCCCATCGAGTGGCTAGCCAGATCACCTGATTTAACCCCATGTGATTTCTGGTTTTGGGCTTATTTGCGTGACAAATTCTACATTCCTAGTTTTATCTATCCAAATGTAAATGCTCTTGGCTGCAAAATAGATGAAGAACTCAAAAAGATCTCGCTCGATATGTTCAGAAGAACAATGAAGAGTTTCAGAGAGAGAATCCACAACTGTATCATAGCGGATGGAGAACTCTTTAAAGATTAAATTACAATTTAACAAAATATTTGCATGAATAAAATTCTTATTAACTTTTTGTTTGATTTGTTTGATCATTTGAACACTTATCTGTATAATGTTGTTAACTAACTAAATAGTTGTATGTATAAAATCCTTAAAGATTTTTCTCCCATCTTTTATATATATATATATATACAAAGGTGGGCACCCGGGCCTCAAAAAGGACCGACGGTCCCGGTCCCGGTCCTTGCCTCAAACTGGACCGACGGTCCCGGTCATGGTCCTTTCTGAAGATAGGACCTAGGAACGACTCGGTCCTCGGTCCTTATATATAAGTGAAAAATTTGATTAAAATGAAAAATGAAATTAAAGACACCGGAAATCTTTAATTTTATTAACGTAAATTATAATTACTACAATACATAAATGATGAAAAAAAGTTATTAAGTTAAATGCTTGAGTTTCCCTTCAAGAAGACTAGCATTTCAAAATGGCTGTCACTGAGCCCTGACCTTTTCGGCTTGAGGACGTCCTTCCCCAAAGATCCATCTTCTTTAGAACTTCAAATAATCACTAAACACACTAAAAAAGACCATCCGGAATTGCTTAAAAATGGACCGTCGCTCCTCATTTCGGTCCTCACTGAGAAAAGGACCGACTTTCCCGCTCACGGTCCTTAAAAGGACCGAGTTCCTGGAGTTCGGTCCTTTTGGAACTCGGTCCTGCCCACCTTTGTGTATATATATTATAACCCTCAGCAGCAAAACTTTTCTCTAAAAACATGGAAGAAAAATCATGAAGTTATGTATGTTGAGAAGTTCCTCGGTAACATGGGAATAGATTGGGAATTGCTACTTCGCGAAAAATCTCCATAAGAAATATTACTTGCAACAGAAAATGAAACTAAACCTATAATGTTGAAGCATGTTCCGAGGAAACAAAAAGATAACGTAACGAATTCCAGAAAAAATTCAGAGCAGTATTTAAACAACGGAAACAAACCATAAAAAAAATCCACAGATGCAAAACTGAAGCAAGGAGAATGAAACTGGGAAAGAACTAAACAAAATAGAACTGGACCTAAAACAATTATTCATCCACAAGACAAACGAGGAGGAAATCAAATTAGCAGAAAACATAAAAATAACCTAAAATACTTTAGCTCCTTTGAGAAAAGAAAAATAAATGTAAAAAAGGTATTAGTCCGTCAAAAGATAGAGTAAATGAATATAATTCAACTCGGTGTTGAGCACCGCTAAGCCCGAAATGAAAACAGAAAATCTGGATGAATTCTTTGACATAAGTACAAATCAGTCATGAACAAGTACGGACACAAGAAAATTCAGCATCAGGACCAGATACGTGGAGTGTCATGTTTCTCAAGAACTGCAAAGAGAATATAGCCATGCGATTATACTTGTTATGGAGAAAATCACTCGACACGTAACAAAGCCCATTCTCATTAAAGAGCGCGAACAGTGGCCCCTTATTCAAAAGCAGTAACAGAACAATACCTAAAAACTGTCGGCCAGTAGCTCTCACCTCCTACTTTATGAAGTGCTTTAAGCTGTAACTAGAGACAAAATTACTTACTACCTACAAGAAAAGAATTTATTCAATCTGATCCAACATGGCTTCAGGACTGGAAAATCATGCCTGTCACAGTTATGAGGCCACCAAGAGAAAATACTTGGAACAATGTGTCGAAGTCAAATTTAGATATTATATACACCGATTTTGATAAGGCCTTCGATAAATGTGATTATGGAAATATGCACACAAACTTGTGAATATAGGAATTACTGGAAAGCTGAGACGATAGCTATTTAATTTTCTGATTCATCGAACACAACAATGGAGTTAAATCGGAAATCTCAGAAGTCTTTGTGTTTCGCGGATGACACAAAGCTATGCAAGTAACTATCAAATGGAAGTCTTCTTCTGCAGCCTTATTAGTCCCATTTATATGAGGTCGCCGTTGCGGATACTTCTCCTCCACTCCGCCCTATCCTGTGCCATCTCCTCCGTCAGGTTCTTCTCGCTCATGTCCATCCTGATGCGATCTCTCCACCTCATCCTCGGTCTTCCTTTCTTCTTCCTCCCGGGTATTTCCATAGATAACACCCTCCTCCCAACATAGTTCTCGTCCCTTCTCATTACATGCCATGCCAGTCTTCTCTATTGAGCCTTCTTTGGTCCGTATGTCATCCTCTCTGGTTTTGGCAATAAATTTTACGGCCGGATGCCCTTCCTGACGCCAACCCTCCTCTTTTATCCAGGCTTGTGACCGGCTGGGGAATGGGCTGGCTTGCCCACCCCCAGGCAGAATTCACTATCAAATGGAAGTGACAGAGAAAAATTACAAAACGACATTGAAACATTAATGAAGTGGACGGAAAACAACATTATGAAGTTCAACGAAGAAAAATTCCAACTTATAAGATATGGTAACAAAAAAGAGTTACAAAATAAAGGACACAAAAACATTACAATTTGCAGACAAACAAATAACACCAAACCCACAAGTCAGGAATCTTAGACTGATAATGTCATTGAATGCAGAATTCAGAAAGCACTATAACATCTATAAAATTAAAATAACAACAGCTAGAAAAATAATGGGGATTACCTAGAGAAGCTTCCTTAGCATAAAAGCAATCATGCTCATATTATGGAAAAGTTTATGGTCCTGACCATAAGCGAGTATTACTGAATAAATCACAAGCCCACACAGAAAACTAGACACTGCAAACATGGAGGCATACAAAAGATTTTAATGTCTAAAAGATAGAGGAAACGAAAGATGAAAGACTACTGGTCTCGACTACAAACCCCGAAACTCTATACTCCTTGGAAAGAAGCGTGAGCGATACAATAATATACTCGAGAGATGTGTCTCAAACTTAAGAAATGAAATAGACGGGAAGCGGAACAAAGTCGATCTGCACAATGTCGACATGCATAATATCAATACTAAAGAGTTAGGTTAAATTAGGTTAGATTAGGTTCATTTGGGTTAGGTTAAATTATGCCTGATTAAATTACACTACAGGGTGTCCCGTAAGTCTGGACCCATAGGGAAAAATAATAAAATTACAAAATAGTCCAAAAATTTATTTATAATATATTTTTTATTATTTTTATTATTATTTTTATTATTTTTTTATTATGATCTTACTCCGCTGGAGTTTTATTTGTGGGGCCACTTGAAAGCCAAAGTGTACGAGGTCAAACTTCAGAACATTTTCCACCTTAAAGCACGCATTGTGGAGGCGTGTCAAGAAATTTCTGCGACTGTGTTTCAGAAAGTGCTGTCGCAGTGGAGATTGCGTCTTCAACTATGTGTGCGACACAACGGCGGACACTTTGAACAGATTATGTAATAAATTTTTGGACTATTTTGTAATTTTATTATTTTTCCCTATGGGTCCAGACTTACGGGACACCCTGTAGTTCTGGTTAGGATAGGTCAGTCATTTTCATTGAAAATCTGAAATTAGCTTGATATCTGAAATCCATATATTTACATAAAGTCGGCATTATGAAATTCGATTTTGTTCATGTAACGCGGAATAGAAACATACTGTAATGAAAAAAGAGGCAGATTCTGTACTGCTCCAGCAAAATACTCAGCAAAATACCCTCAGAATACGTGGTCCAAAACTCTTTAACATGCTGCCGAAAGAACTGAGGAACTTCCAAGGCTCCAATACACCAAATTCTTCAGAAACTTCGTTAGTTGCTGTATACATATAAAATAGGATTATGAAACACGTTCGTGAAATAGTTTCATTTTTCGTATTGTTTACTCTTTTTTCAAAACCAAATACATTTATTTCCTACTAAATATACAACTGATTCATTTTATTTAAAATTGAGTAAAATAATCATACATTTATTCTGTAAATTTTTACCTTTTCCTTATTATTATTATTATTATATTATTATTTTAGAAAGTCGACATCAGCCTATGTCTTTATAAAGGATTTACATTTAATTTCCAATATTATGAATAGTTTTTTAATTTCAGTACTGAGTTTCTTAATAATAACTGTAGATAAGAATTTGCAGTATGCTAAGAATACTGTCTTTATTTTTTCTTCTGCTGACGCGTTTCGTTCATATACTTTGAACATCTTCAGAGCTTTATACATAATTTTAAAGTAAAATGGGTTATATATATATTTCTTGATTGTAAGTTTAATACAATTTCAAATTAATTTAAGAATATTCGAAAGTTCATTAAACAATTTTTAGTTTTTGTACGTTATGTGATGAGTATAAGATTTGAAAGTTTTGTGAGATATTTTTTAAATTTAATATTTTATGATATCTGTAATGTTCGTTAATTTTACTTGGACGATATTTATGTTGGTATGCTCTCTCTTTAATGTGGTTTGTGGTGTAACCAATGTAAGTCGACGTACAGTCAACTACAGGACATGTAAATTGGTACACCACATGATGTTGCTTATCAGGGTTTTGTTACGTGTCGAAAAATGACGTGATAACTTTTTGTTTTTATAGTATATGTTAACATTGATAGTTTTTTTCTTTATCCATTGGTTTTATGTGCCTCTTTAATATATTGTTTAGACATTTTTCTTCATGTTTTAGTCTTGTTGGGTTTCTTGTTTCGAAGTAAAATTTTATACCTGTATTTTTATTTTTATTTTTATCATTTTCCTTATTTTTGTTATATAAATTTGTTAGAGTTCAGTTTATGATATTATCGATTAAAAATAGCGGAAAATCACTGTTTATTAGATTTTGCTTTATTCTCTCAATTTCTTGATTAAATAGTTGCCAACTTGAGCATATATTGAAAGCTCTGTGCACGAGTGTTTTAATTATTGATAGTTTATATTTTTCTGGTGAGTGTGAATTATAATTTAAATACGTTCCTTTGTCTGTTGGTTTAACATGTACACCAGTCGTTAAACATCCATTTTGACCAATGAATATATTAATGTCGAGAAAAGAGAGTGTATTATTCAAGGCAGGTTCAAATGTGAATTTTAATTTACTTAGTTCATGAAGTCTTCGAATAAATAAAGGAATGTGGTTTTTGTTTTTAAATAGTGTGAAGGTATCGTCGACATATCTCATATACAATTTTGGGATCAAATGTAGAATTCGAACTCCAGCCTTCTTTAGTTAGCTTTATAAGGCTAACTAACGAAAATATCATGACCTAACCTAACCAATCGTCAAGGGCGTACAGTTAACCTAACGATTGGTTAGGTTAGGTCGTGATATTTTCGTTAGTTAGCCTTATAAAGCTAACTAAAGAAGGCTGGGGTCCGAATTCTACATTTGATCCCAATTTTGGGTTGTAGAAGTTGTTTTCTTTCGTTATTTTATTTTCTAAGTTTGACATATAAAAGTCTGCGAAGGTAGGCCCTAATGGTGTGCCCATAGCAACACCATCTATCTGTATGTAGGTTTCATCACAGAATCTAAACGGAGTTTTTGTGCAACACAAAATAAGTAATTGTTTCATATCTTCTTTTTTTAAAGTTGGTGCAATTAAATTTTGATTATTGTAAACATTCTCCAAAATTATTTCTATGGTTTCCATGACTGGTACATTTGTAAAAAGTGATTCCACGTCAAGAGAAACAAGTTGTTCAGCGTTGGCTATTTTTAAGTTAGATAATTTAGCTAGTGTTTCAGTTGTAGAATTTACAATAAATTTTTTGTTAAGATACAGTCTTATTATCTTATTTAAAAACTGAGCGATATCATGTGTGACAGTTCCGCTCATTGAGATGACAGGGCGTAATGGTGGATTAGGAGAGTTATTATGAATCTTAGGTAGTCCATAAAGATGACCGTCATTATAACTTCATGATCGTTTTAGTAATTTGGAGATGTTTACGTCATTTATTGAATTAGCAATTTTATTTATTTCATTTTTTGTTTCAAGTGTTGTGTTAATATTACATTTCGAAAATTTACTATTATTGCTCACAGTATCTTTTAAGTTATTATTATATTCATTCTTGTTCAATATAACAGTACTATTACCTTTATCGGATTTTTTTATTATGATCTCATCATTGTTTCTAAGAGATGATACCGCGTCATATTCATTTTTTGTTAAGTTTCCATGATTATTATTTTCAATAAATGAGATTGAAAAAGTTTTTAATTTCGTTTTAAGTTCATCATCATTAATCATACCTATTTTACCATTATGTTCATTGTATTTAATTTTTTCATAAAGTTTTTCGGTTTCAATTTGTTTTTCTATCTTTTTAGATGGTTTCCTAAGGCCAAAATTTAATCATTTGTCAAGTATCCTAGATTCGTGCTCATTAGGTTCATAATTTGATAAATTAGTCACTATTGATTCTTTGTTTTTCTGTATAATTGTTCCCCCATAAAGTTTGTGTAATTTATTTAAGTTTTTAAACTCAATGTCATCTTTGAATTCTCTTAAGCTTCTATTTAAGAATAAGATAAGAAAATAGAAGTGAATAGAATTGAAACCGAAAGACTTTATGAAAAAATTAAATACAATGAACATAATGGTAAAATAGATGTGATTAATGATGATGAACTTAAAACGAAATTAAAAACCTTTTCAATCTCATTTATTGAAAATAATAATCATGGAAAATTAAAAAATGAATATGACGCGATAATTTAGGCCGGGCTGAAACTATAATTTTTGTTTGATTTTAATTTATCAGAGTGACTAACAGTTGGCTTTTGATATAAAATAAGATTCCTGAAAACAATAATTGGTGGCCACCAACGTGTGTCCGGCCACCCGTTTTGTAAAAACATCTAATGCCGCACTAGCAAAATCAGGAAAATGGCAATATCTCTTCTTCTGAACATGCTAGAGAGATGGTTTGCATACCAAAAGATGCAGAATGTGATTTAGAACAAAGTATTAAGAGTGGTATGTTTTAATAAAACCTTTAGTTTTTACGTTATTTTAGAAAAACTAATTTTTTGGGCCCATAGACCCCCTTTCAACTGAATGTCAACACAATAAAACATTCTCAAGCTGCAAATTGACATGAATTAGTGGTTTTCAATCAGCAATCAAAATCAATCAAAATCAGACATTTTAAATTCATTCAAAATGCTTTTTGACATTCCAAAACGCCAAACATTAAATTATACAATTAACAAATTGTCATTTTGTCATATTTTAGCATGATAAATAATAATCTAGAACTTAAAAATTTTTTAGACACAAATCTTTCATTAATTTACGTGATCTAATTTTGTTTCTAATAAGACCATCTCTACGCTCATGACCTACAACAGCCAAGGATGCTTCAGTGACAAGCTTGATGTGCCTTTCAACATTCTGACTGTGGCACTCGTGATCCAGTTTCAATGCGGTATTAATGATATCACGCAGTTCATAATTACTGAATTCTTTTAATACAGGTGGAACAGTTTCCCATTGGGACATAGCAGACAGCTTGTGGTATGCAGAAGCTTTGAAATTGATGATTGGCTTTCTAAAGACCCTAACATTCTCATCTATAGCAGGATATTCATCAGTACCACCTTCATGATCCTCTTCATTCTCATCATCACTTTCAATTATTCCACCTGCAAAATCATTGCTACTACCAGATTCCTCATCAAAATCCTCTATAACTCCCCTCAGACACAGAACTTTATTGACAGCACACCTCCTCACCTCTTCATCTTCATCAGCCAGCATTCCAACTAAAATATTTTCACCATGAGCAAAATAGCTGTTATTGTTTAATACGTCATAACAAATTTCTCTAATTTTCCTGTCAGGGAATTTATTTACTCTTTGGATCATATTGAATAGGTTTCTTGACTCATCACTTAGCCTCTTATTAGCCTTGATATTGAACCAACTGTGAAAGTATACTTTGATGATGAATTCTACTATGATTTTGATGTTCTTACTGGGTGTTTTTTGTGAAACATAAAAGCGAAGAATTCTACAGGCTAAGGTGAGCCATCGAGAGTGATTTAGCAAGCCAATTTCTAAGAGTGCAAGGTCTTCATCCACTTCACCAGTAATAATTGCCCAGCAGATGCAGTATCCATAGTATTGGTCTGTTGATAAATTATTGACCACCTCATTTGGTAGAAGCACAAATGCAGGATAAGGTATAGATTTGAAGTCTACAACATTCCATTCTGACACATTCCCATTGAGCTGAGAACCATTAGGGCCAGAAAATTTGTCTGGACTTTTTGTTGTCCCATCTAAAGTTATGAATGTGTCTAAGTGGCAATTCATTTAGATGCAGAAGACAAATATCCCACTGAAGAGGGTGCCCTAAAAACATTTCCAAATATCTGATTGACCCATGCATATGTCCTGTGTTAGTATTTGTCCCATCTGCTTTAACTAAGTTTAATTTGGCCTCAAGTTCTGTCCCTTTAATGATCTTATAAATGCCATGAGCAATGTCAATGCCTTTTCCACTCTCCGGGGTAAAATGGTCGAGGTAGAAATCATCTGAAACTAAATGTAATTAATTTTACAATTAAATAAAAATGAAAAAGGAAGGAATAAAGTTAACTGGACAGTTGTCACTTAAAAAATTTTTTTTTAAGTAATTGAAATATTACTTTATAGTACAGTAATATAACAGCATAACGCATATAACTGTATGACAATCATTTCCATTTACCTGGCTCTCCAGTAATGACATAATGTTCCTCTAGGATTGTGGATGTATAATACTTTTCATTTACTTTGTTAACAGCAAGTGTAGCATCCTTTCTACCGTCAAAGCCAATGCCAGTCACTTTTTCAAATATCACTTCTTCTTCCTTCTTCCTTTCAGCTCTCAATTTAGCTCTCTCCCTTCTCAACTTGTTTCTGAAAAGTATTTAAAAAATATTGGCCATGCATTACTGCATTAGCATTATACAAATATACAAATATACAAAATACAAATGTCAGTTTCCTGTTTGAAACTAATTAATATAAATACAAAATAGAAATTTTGACGCTAATTAAAAATAATAGTAAATCTGGTGATTTAGAACTTATAGCAGAAGCTAAGAAATGTAATATCTAGAGTGATTAAAAACATACTTATCAATAACATTTTGTATGTTATCTGGGGTGATTACTCCAAAGTCCACCAATGTAGCAGAACCAATAGCCGCTCCTGCTCTATCACTTACTTGATATCTGTTAGGATATTTAAAGTAGATTTACATATCTATTGTCAATGAATAATTTATTGGTAATCTTAATCTCTTAGTCACAATGATTTCACTTTAAGCTGTATTAAAAGATTTATCTTTCAGTACTATACCTGTCACATGCTTCAGCTAATGAGCGTAATCTAGTTCTGTTCTGCAATGTTGAGACTTCTGGAACATAGTCTGCATCAAATGAATCATTACAACTGTCGCTATCTGTCAACTCAGGAATGTCCATAGGTTCAGGAGGATGAGGAGGAGGAACTGATTCTTTTGCTTTTTGAGATTGAATAACCCGTGATTTGAATTTTAAGTCAGTGGCTGTTTCTGGGACTTCTTTCAGGGTACAGTAACCATGCCTAGTTGTTTTCTGGTACTACAAAGTGATTATATTTCATTACACTATAATGTATCTTTTATCTATGGGTCTCTATATGTAAATTGAAATTCTTACAAAAATGAGAAAATACTAAAATATTACTTATCATTAACATCATTAATAGTGTATTATTGATATTACTAACTTATTAAATGCACTTTAAAAATTGTAGCAAATTACACTGGTCAACAAAGATTTTTCATCAGAGTAAAATTTGTGTTGGCTGGATAGCATTTTTCACGCTGATTCCAAAACTGCATTCAGATTTTTTCTAGCACGTATAGTTTTCAAGATGAAGGCATATATATAACTACACAGATTTAACCATTTTAAATAGGCAAAATACTAATATTTCAACATTTGATTGTGTTTATTTTATTGTGTTTTTTTAGTTTATTCATCTTATTTATTTCAATTATCTTAATTATACATCTTATGTATTTCAGGTGCGAGCTTTTACGTCTAGCAGTATTGTGATTCAGGCAACAACGCCGTGCTTTGTGTGTCAAAAGATCAGTCCAGTCCAAGAACTTGTTGTGTCAAGTTGGTGAACATTTTTTTTGAATTTATAGTTTGCTCAGGTCAGTCAACATGCCTCGACAATGTAAGAATGACCCCGACAAGTTCTGTTTCGTATGCGGCCAGTTCACAACTAAAACACAGCGACGAAGTATTACAACCGACATTAAGAAAATATACAAGCTATACTTTGGTTGCCATCTAGGTGACCAAGATAAACCATGGGCACCACATCAAATCTGTTCTGGCTGTTCAAATGGATTACGTGATTGGCTTAACAAAAAGAAAGCTTCAATGCCATTTGCCATACCCATGATATGGAGGGAGCCGAGAGATCATCATGAAGACTGTTATTTTTGTAGTGTGAACTTAATGGGGTTTTCTGCCAAGAACAAACACCAGATTGTATATCCAAACTTGGATTCAGCACGTAGACCAGTAAAACATGATGAAACATTGCCCATTCCAATTCCCCTAAGTGATAGGCTAGATTCTATCATAGATGACATGGCAAGTGATGAAGGTGCAACTGGCGTTTCCGCACCATCTACAGAACCAGAGTACACTTTTGAAGGTAGACATTTAGAGCCTAAAAAGTTAACCCAAGGACAGTTGAATGATCTTGTTAGAGACTTATCGCTGTCTAAAGAGAAATCAGAGCTTCTCGCCTCAAGACTAAAGGAGAACAATTTACTTGAGAACAATGGTCGTATTAGTTACTACCGAAAGCGGAATTTTGAATTAACAGCATTCTTTTCAGTAGACGGTCCTCTCTGTTATTGCCATGACATCAATGGACTATTTACAGCCATATCTCAGACGTATGTGGCATCTGAGTGGCGCCTCTTTATTGATTCGTCGCAGAGAAGCCTGAAAGCAGTTCTTTTGCATAATGGTAATATAATGCCATCCATCCCCATTGCCCATTCCGTCCATCTAAAAGAGACATATGACAATATGGATATACTACTTAAGGCAATCAAATACGACAGTCATCAATGGAATGTTTGTGGAGATCTAAAAGTTATAGGAATACTTATGGGTATGCAGTCAGGATTCACAATTGGATATGTGAAAACTTTCCTGGAAGCAACAAGTCACCTGCGTATAAGGATGGAGTCAAGAACCTCCTTGATGCCTTCAAAGAAATGGAGTGTCGAATGTCGTTAAATATTCACTTCCTGCATTCCCACTTAGATTTCTTTCCTGAAAACCTTGGTGCAGTGAGTGACGAGCAAGGAGAGTGCTTCCATCAAGATATTCAGATGATGGAGAAGCGCTACCAAGGATATTGGAATGAAAGCATGATAGCGGACCATTGTTGGATGCTGTATCGTGACAATCCAGGCCAAATTTACAAAAGGAAATCACACTCACAGCGCTTTTAATAAAATAATGTATATATTCTTTATTTATAAGTACATTGAATAAAGTATATGATGTATTTGTTGTTTAGCATTCCTAAGTGTGATCTATACATCTATAAATTTTCTTATAGCAATATCAAAAACTTAAAAATATCAAAACCAGTGTATCTATATAACTATACGTGCTAGAAAAAAAATAAAACCAGATCCGGAATCAGCGCGAAAAATGCATTAAGAAAAGTGTGATCATGTTTGTGATGAGAAAAAAATGTTTCATTTTGTTGGCCAGTGTTATTAATAATTGATAATTAATTAATATTAATTAATAATTTACAACTTGAAATTCAATCAACAGACCTACCTCATAAAACTGGTAATCAGATTCAGTCATTTTTAGTAAGTGCTTTTTCTCTATCTGCCAACAGTTTGTGATCATGTTGATATATGTCAAATAAAACGTTTACAGTTTTCAGAAAATCATCCAGATCTTGATATTTAGGTCCCCTTTTCTTTTTGTCATACTTCAGAAGGCGGTTGAATTCCTTTATTTGGGTTTTCAGTCGGCTCTGTATGGCATTTACTGATATTGGATAAACATTATATGTGACCCACAATTTATGCAATTCCTCAGAAGTAGCTCTCAGTACAGCATCTGTTTTATAGTCTCCGAAACACAAACACCTTTCAATAACTTGCTTCAACGTAGGCAATTTCCCTAAAGGAAACTGTTCTGCTGGCATAAAACGTACATCACCAAGTACTTTAGCAACTGTTTTCCTTGTAGAAGTCATACTTTATATTGCAAATGTTGAATTCAATGACAAATTGCAGTTGGAAACTTATAACAAAGGCACCTGAAAAAAAAACAAGTTTTCAATTTATTACGTTTAAAAAAAGTTCATGAAGCAGCCCCACCCTCTATTCTTTAATCAAGCATAATGGATGCAAGATAACAAGGAAAAGTCATATCATGTGATCACTATGTCCATGTCAACATCCTTTTAGGGCAATGTTAGTAATCAAAAAGCCAAATCATGCTTATTTTAGAATTTCTTTTGTCACTAAGGTCCGTCGAAAGGGGGTCTATGGGCCCCAAAAATTAGTTTTTCTAAAGTAACTAAAACACTAAAGGTTTTATGAAAACATACCACTCTTAATAATTTGTTCTAAATCAAATTCTGCATCTTATGGTATGCAAACCATCTCTCTAGCATGTTCAGAAGAAGAGATATTGCCATTTTCCTGATTTTGCTAGTGCGGCATTAGATGTTTTTACAAATAGTCAGGGGGCTTAATCATATAATTGTTCAAATCATTCCAAAAGTGCCATTTTTGGACCACAGGTAGCTATGACCATACTAATTTGAATGTTTGCGGGAGCCAAGCTGGGCTCCCACTGTGGCGGCCATATTGGCCAAATCAAAATGGCCGCTGTCCAAAATAACATCCACTTGAGTACCAATACTAGTACAGGTTACATAGTTAACTTGATAAAAAATAAGAGTCAGCATCAACATCTTTTGCTATTAAACTTTAGTATATACGCAAGTACAATCTTCTTTATCCAATAGATGGCTGTTCACTGATTAATAGTCGTCATTGTTCAGGCAGCCACCCTCACACTTGCAGAGTGTCGTACATCGAATTCCAGCAATACTGCATTTGCAATTCCCTCTGCAGGCTTTAGTGCATCTTCAATGAAGGAGAAGAGCACATGCCTTACTGGCATCAGCGTGAGTTGTCCAGAAAGGGAGCCATTGGTTGCTGCGCTTGTCATATTCCCATCCCCATTTATCAAAAGCAAGGAGTGTCTGATGGCATGTGGTTGACTGCTTCCACACAAAACTTGCCTGCAACAATGACCTCTTGATATGCTGGAAGAGGGCAGCTTGGGTAGGTGGTATGCTGTCCAATGATCGACTGCCACTAGAAAACAGATGGTGCCTGGCTACGTTTACAGATGCTTGTCCACATGTTTTACTGTACATGAGCACAACAAACCTCTCAATGTGTGTCATTTCAGGAGATACTAGACTGAAGGACTCGGGGTCTTCAGTCAATTTGATCATGGTTTCAGTTAAGTTTGGTGTATTATTCCATGCAGTCCATGCTGTCTTCTTCCCACATCCAAGAAACTGAGACGTAGTGTCGCAGCCTGTTAGTGCATGGAACAGAGGTAGAGCCAGCGACTTTGATGGACCAAGCTGTGATTGAATGCTGTGCACTGGGATGTCTCGGTAATATTTGTCACTACCAAAACCAATCCAGAGTTCTGTTAGGTCAAGCTGTTGAAAGAAAGCAATGGCAAGAACGACTATGTCACTGTCAACAGTGCGGATGAATGCTTTCTTGTGACCCTGAGATGATGCGTGAGCAAGATGCAGAATGATCCGCGTATCTGCCTCTGTGTGTTTGCATGGTTGGAGCCCTGATATATCAAATGCTTTATTGGAGAGCACAGTTTCTAATTCAGTGCTGAGGAGGAGTTTTCCACCCATGCCAATCTTGATCAGCTGTTTACTGATAAAGACGAACAGTTCCTTCTTGTTTTCCACATTTTTCAAATATGACTGCCAGTCTCGTTTGGGAATGGGTGTGGTACCATCACTATCTGGATCAAGTCGAGTACGTGCTCCTGAACCACGCCGCTGCTGTGCAAGTGATTTCAGACTGTCTTCAGGATAGGTATCCCACACGGCATCGACGCGCTCAACTGTGTCAGTCATCTGTGCTTTAATGAAAGGTATGATGTGTAGAGATACATATTCAGCAAATGTTGATGCTCTACTTGGACGCACAATGTGGACGATGGCGGCCATGTCATACAATTGAACTGTCACTTGTTTAGCAGGATTGGCAGATCCAGTTGGTGCATTGACACATGCAAGAATGTCTGATTTATTTCCAGCTCTGAGTGAACCTCGGTCTGAGAGTGAAGGGGGCTCTCGCTGATTCTCGTATGTGAAAAATTCTGTCATATCCGCATCTGGACGTGATTGTAGAGACAGGAATAGCTGAGTAATGAGCACTGTGTTTTGCTTCTGTACCCCCACTTTGCTACTCTTCTTGCGTGGGTCTGGCCGATTGCTGAATGTGTACACATTGTTTTTCTTTATAGTGTTTGATATAGGAACTGTCCCTTTGTCCAGCCTAGTCTTTACATACTCCTCATGAAGGGCTTGGCCAACTTCCTGTATCTGTGACAGTGATGCTGCTACTTCATTCTCCATAACATCGTGTGTGTCAAGGGCTACAAGCTCCTGATTTGTGGCCAGGAAGGGGTTGCCCAGTTCAGACACCACCTTTGTGAATGACTTGACATCCTTCAAAAACCTAGACTGTAGCCCAGGTGCTGTTTCGTGGTGGCCAGTTGGTCCTTCTGTAAGTTTCTGAGCATTCTCAAACTCTTCTATCATTCTGACACATTCAGGACCTGCCAACATGTACAATGCTAATGCTTCTGTTTTGTCATAGAGGTCAGATGCTCCACCACAGCCCTGCAGTACTTTGTTCATCTGCTCATGAGATTGATCTTTCGCAGTGTCCAATTAATTCCAGTTATGTTAGTAGACATGTTGAGGTATTAATGTTCTACTACACACTACTAACTACACACTAACGAGATCTTCATATCTGCAGGCCTGAAGAGACTAGAATGTGAAGAAGACCACCACCGCATAGACTTGCTTCAGAGGAATACAGGTATGCCAACACCTGCAAAAATAATAAAAAATAGATTAATAGTGGACAAAATGTCAGTAGAAATCCAATGTAAAAGTTAATATAGCTGTTACAACCACAAATCTAAGTGCAATAATTATGTATCATGATTCAATTGACATAAAATGTACATTTCTTATAAAATAATATCAAATGTGGATATATACGACCTGACGTATATCTTGAATTAAAAAACAAATATCAGAACTGGATTTTCTATACTCAAAAACATACAAAAAGTGTCATTATTTGCTGTTCTACTATGATTGGTTGTTATTTTATCGCCCAATGTCAGACCAGATGGCGGCCATCTTGGATTCGTCCATAATGGCCGCCACAGGGAGAGCCCATGTTGGCTCCCGCAAAAAAATGAATGCTTATGGTCATATCTACCCCTGGTAAAAAAATGGTACTTTTGGAACAAAGGGAACAATCGGGGTGATTTTTTGGATTAAGCCCCCTGACTAAAAAACGGGGGTGGCCGGACACACGTTGGTGGCCACCAATTATTTTTTTCAGAAATCTTATTTTTATATCAAAAGCCAACTGTTAATGACTGATTAATTCTATCTTGAGTTTCAGCCCGGCCTAAATTATTTACTGTCTGTCGCGATATCATCTCTTAGAAACAATGATGAAATCATAATAAAAAAATCCGATAAAGGTAATAGTACTGTTATATTGAACAAGAATGAATATAATAATAAATTAAAAGATATTGTGAGCATAATAATAAATTTTCGAAATGTAATATTAACAAACACTTAAAATAAAAAATGAAATAGATAAAATTGCTAATTCAATAAATGACGTAAACATCTCCAAATTACTAAAACGATCATGAAGTTATAATGACGGTCATCTTTATGGACTACCTAAGATTCATAAAAACTCTCCTAATCCACTATTACGCCCTGTCATCTCAATGAGCGGAACTGTCACACATGATATCGCTCAGTTTTTAAATAAGATAATAAGACGTATCTTAACAAAAATTTTATTGTAAATTCTACAACCGAAACACTAGCTAAATTATCTAACTTAAAAATAGTCAACGCTGAACAACTTGTTTCTCTTGACGTGGAATCACTTTTTACAAATGTACCAGTCATGGAAACCATAGAAATAATTTTGGAAAATGTTTACAATAATCAAAATTTAATTGCACCAACCTTAAAAAAAGAAGATATGAAACAATTACTTATTTTGTGTTGCACAAAAACTCCGTTTAGATTCTGTGATGAAACCTACATACAGATAGATGGTGTTGCTATGGGCACACCATTAGGACCTACCTTCGCAGACTTCATGAATTAAGTAAATTAAAATTCACATTTGAACCTGCCTTGAATGATACACTCTCTTTTCTCGACATTAATATATTCATTGGTCAAAATGGATGTTTAACGACTGGTGTACATGTTAAACAAAGAGACAAAGAAACGTATTTAAATTATAATTAATGTTTAAATTATTAAAGCTCAAAGATGTAATCAACTTGGCACATTGAAAAGAGCATTTACTTCTATATTTCTATGTTTGGATGTGATAGAATATTGAGGGAAGTTTTTGTTTTCTGTGAAACACAAGTTTATTTATGCAGAAACTTGAAGTATATTTACAGTATTACGTCGATGCAATATATAAGAAAGAGAAAACTTCATCAACTTGAGTAGTCTAAGCAACATCATCCTGTTTGGATATACGTTTTGTGGTTCGTATTTATCAATTATTACGAAAGAAATTTTATAACTTGAAGAGCCTAATCATTTTCATGAATCAATAAAGTAACATAAATATCATCAACTGTTGCCGCAAAATAGAAGTCAACATCTTCCTTCCTTGAATAATCAATTTTAAAATTAGAAAGAGCTGTTTTGAGCAGAAAACTGAGATTTGTTTATAAAAAACCTATGAACAGTTAGCTAGAACAACGTGAAAAAAGTGCTAGCAGCTGACGAGGAAGCTTCCAACAGTGGCTGTATCCTCCAGCGAGGGACACGTCCAGCGATGAAAAGGCGACGTCAAACCAAAACATCAACGCGCTGGTGGCCAAACTTCCTTAAATCTCCGTGCAGCGGGCTGTCTACGGTTGGCCAGACTGGCAGTCGACGGCCTGTTGCGTGCCACGGTCAGAGTGCCGATCGGCTCCCGGGGCCGGACCTATTCTCAGCGTGCTACTTTTTCATTTACGGGGAGCAATTGCGTGCTCCCAGGAATACTCTTACTCTCCGGCGACATTAAGACTAATCCAGGACACACTACAACTTACACATGTCACCATACAGAAAGACATAGACACAATAGCACCATGAGACACATACAGAAGTATAATATTAAAATATTACAGTACAACGTAGATGGCCTCGCAAACAAAATCATGCAGCTTAAGGAATTCGTACACAAACAAAACATTCACATAGCACTTACACAAGAAACAAAACTACAACGCACACACAAAACACCCACCATCCCTGACTTCACGGCGATCCGTCAAGATCGTACTGTGGGTTACGGGGGTGGACTCATCACTTACATACGTAAAAGCATTAGCTACAGTGATGCCACCCAAAACATTACAAACACAATCCAAGCAGATAACACGATAGAAATACAGGCAGTTAACATTAAAACAAGCTCAAAACACAACACCATACTCATCAACATTTACATCCCACCAGATAGTTCACCTCAGGTGCTAGCCAATTACAATCCACTGTTACACAATCTGGCCTCTCTCACTAATGTCATATTAGGAGGAGACTTCAACGCTAATGACACTAGTTGGTACCTGCAAAAACAAAGCAACACCGGAGGCGCTAACATAGCCACACAAATAAACAGCCTCTTCATTCTTAACAGTACAGAAGAACATACACACATACCACATCAAGCAGGATACTCAAACTCCTCCCCAGACATAACGTTCTGTTCCCCCTCACTAGCAACACATACACGCTGGAGAACAGAAAAACACCTGTCATCAGACCACCTGCCCATCATCATTACAACACGTTCTAGACTGCCCCAAAAGCCTTAGGTACACTTACAGAAATTACAAGAAAGCTGATTGGGAACAGTTCAAAATACAGACTGAGGAACAATTCACCACATTAAATAGCACACCCATCACAAACCCCAATACAACACTCAAGACATTTAATCAGATCATCAATAATGCAAACAAATACATACCCGAGGGCAACATTAGGAAATACAACCCAAATTACACTAGAGAAATAGCCCACTTCATAAGGCAACGTAACAACCTCAAACATAACACACAAACACCACAAACAGAAGCCATAAAACAGCAGATACAACAGCTCAACACAGAAATAATAACAAACTTAAAGAAAAACAAACAGAAACATTTAGGGAATTCATAACAACACTAAACCACTCCGCAGATACATTCAGGCTATACAAGACTATAAACAGCATTACCCACTCTAACAGTGGCATTCACAACTCACACGTGGCTATCTGTCGCTGCCAAAATAATATCCCAACATATACACAACAATCTAACATTCTAGTTAATCACTACGCAAAGATAAGTCACTTAAACAGAGAAACAACCAGAAACACGCAGACAGACAAACAGCCAGACAAAAGAAGACCTACAGACTCGACACGACCATTACACCCTTCAATACAGACCAGACCACCAAGATCATCAAAAACATCAAGAATTCGAAGGCTAATGAACCAGACAACATATCTAACATACACCTTAAACACTTGGGCCCAGAGGGAATACTAGCTCTCACAAATATCAGCACATATCCATACCAACATTGTATTATTCCTGACATATGGAAACAAGGTAAAATTATTACACTACTCAAAGCAAACAAAAATCCAACAAAACCAGCTTCCTATAGACCCATTACTTTACTATGCACACCTTCCAAAGTAACAGAAAGACTAATCTTACAAATCACCAACCCACACATACCACTATCGCCTACTCAACATGGATTCAGACCTCACCACTCAACCACGACATTACTCACTAACCTCACGCAGGACATCATGGATGGCATCAACTCCAGACGACCAGCTCAACGTACACTATTAGCAACAATAGACATTAGTAAAGCATTTGATGCTATCCCACGCTTCCTTCTCATAAACAAAATACTCAACACAAACATGCACAATAGTACTAAAAGGTGGCTGAGCAACTATGTTTCAGGAAGATATTCACGTGTCACATTTAGTGGCAAGTCATCCAAAAACAAGCTTTTTCTGAACGGGGTTCCTCAAGGCTCTGTTCTCTCACCAACACTGTTCAACTTATACATGCATTACATTCGAACACCCAGACATAACAAGCTTACCTTATCATCATATGCAGATGACATCACTCTAACATCCACCCACAACAACATCGACACCGCTACAAATAACCTACAACCATACATAAACAGTATACAAGACTGGCTCACACACAATAGACTCAAAGTTGCGCCCACAAAATCACCCATCACCTTGCTTACAAGTAATACAAAAGAACAGCAGAAAACTCCACAGCTTACAATAAACAACACAAACATTCCACACACTCACAGGGCAAAAATACTTGGGGTCACATACAACACATCATTATCTTTTGCAAACCACATTCAGGACATTAAAAACAAATGTACGTGCAAGACTTAACACGATTAGGGTATTTACAGGCACAAACTTTGTACACCAGCAGGAAACAACATCACTCATATATAAACAATATATTCGCTCAGTTATGAACTATACTAGCCCATGCTGGGCACCCATTATCTCAAACACACACATAAACACCTTACAGACAATACAAAATAGCGCACTTCGTATCACTACAGGATGCACTCAAACAAAACCGATAGAACACCTGCACACAGAAACAAAAATACTGAAAGTTAGGGAACATTTAAACATGAGTGGAACACAGTTCATGGCAGCAGCGACAACTAACCCACAACACCCTTGCCACTACATGTACAATCATGCACCGACACCTCGCACCATTAAGGTAACACCAGAGAGACATTATAACCAAATACTCCATTCCATACCACGCCCCACAGACATCACACAGTACAGAAAACACATACACACACATACCTAACCCACAAAGCACTGACACGACTCGGTCCGAATGCGATCCTAGGTGCGAAGCCGCCACCCATTAACAGGTCAGAGATCAGCCTGAGCAGATCGGATCGAGTTAACTTAGCACGATTCCGATGTGGACATCACCCCCAACTTACAGACATATAAACACAGACTAGACAACTCCATAGACGACACTGCCACCTGTGCCAGGACACACCACAAACAATTGAACACATTATGACATACTGTACCGCTCTAGCACAACAACGAACACAACACAACATCACTAGTGCGCTGAACCCTCTGGTCCACTCCGAAGAGGGCGATCGGTTACCTGCGTGCCGCCGGCTTGCTCGATCAGGGTGGGCTGATCGGCTAAACAACAACAACAACTTTCGCAGATTTTATATGCCAAACTTAGAAAATAAAATAACGAAAGAAAACAACTTCTTCAACCGAAAACTGTATATGAGATATGTCGACGATACCTTGACACTATTTAAAAACAATAACCACATTCCTTTATTTATTCGAAGACTTCATGATCTAAGTAAATTAAAAGTCACATTTGAACCTGCCTTGAATAATACACTCTCTTTTCTCGACATTAATATATTCATTTGTCAAAATGGATGTTTAACGACTGGTGTACATGTTAAACAACAGACAAAGGAACGTATTTAAATTATAATTCACACTCACCAGAAAAATATAAACTATCAATAATTAAAACACTCTTGCACAGAGCTTTCAATATATGCTCAAGTTGGCAACTATTTAATCAAAAAATTGAGAGAATAAAGCAAAATCGGTGCTGGTTAAGTGTGCGGTCTACCTACGATTCGGCGGTCTACCTTTTAATTATAGCTTCTTATCTTGTTTACTAATTGTTTGTTTACATCCCATTGTCAATCGCCCTTGACGATTGGTTAGGTTTAGTCATGATATTTTCGTTAGTTTTAACGAAAATATCATGATTAAACCTAATCAATCGTAGGTAGACCGCACACTTAACCAGCACCGCAAAATCTAATAAACAGTGATTTTCCGCTATTTTTAATCGATAATATCATAAACTGAACTCTAACAAATTTATATAACAAAAATAAGGAAAATGGTGAAAATAAAAATAAAAATACAGGTATAAAATTTTACTTCGAAACAAGAAACCTAACAAGACTAAAACATGAAGAATATTAAAGAGGCACATAAAACTAATGGATAAAGAAAAACCATCAATGTTAACCTATACTATAAAAACGAAAAGTTATCAAGTCATTTTTCGACACGTAACAAAACCCCTGATAAGAAACATCATGTGGTGTACCAATTTATATGTCCTGTAGTTGACTGTACGTCGACTTACATTGGTTACACCACAAACCACATTAAAGAGAGAGCATACCACATAAATATCGTCCAAGTAAAATTAACGAACATTACAGAGTAGATCATAAAATATTAAATGTAAAACATATCTCACGAAACTTTCAGATCTTATACTCATCACATAACGTACGAAAACTACAAAATTGCCGAAGCTTTTACATTAAAATGAAAAATCCGAAAATTAATATAAAATTTAATGAACTTTCGAATTTTCTTAAATTAATTTGAAATTGTATCGAGCTTACAATCAAGAAATATACTGTATATATAACCCATTTTCCTTTAAAATTATGTATAAAGCTCTGAAGATGTTCAAAGTATATGAACGAAAGGCGTCAGCAGAAGAAAGAATGAAGACAGTTGTTGTTGTTTAGCCGATCAGCCCACCCTGATCGAGCAAGCCGGCGGCACGCAGGTAACTGATCGCCCTCTTCGGAGTGAACTAGAGGTTAACGCATTAGTGATGTTGTTTGTGTTCGTTGTTGTGCTAGAGTGGTACAGTCTGTCGTAATGTGTTCAATTGTTTGTAGTGTGTCCTGGCACAGGTGGCAGGTGTCGTCTGTGGAGTTATCTAGTCTGTTTTTATATGTCTGTAAGTTGGGGTAATGTCCACATCGGAATCGTGCTAAGTTAACTCGATCCGATCTGCTCAGGCTGATCTCTGACATGTTAATGGGTGGCGGCTTCGCACCTAGGACCGCGTTCGGACCGAGTCGTGTCAGTGCTTTGTGGGTTAGGTGTGTGTGTGTGTTGTGTTTTCTGTACTGTGTGATGTCTGTGGGGCGTGGTATGGAATGGAGTATTTGGTTATAATGTCTCTGGTGTTATCTTAAAGGTGCGAAGTGTCGGTGCATGATTGAACATGTAGTGGCAAGGGTGTTGTGGGTTAGTTGTCGCTGCTGCCATGAACTGTGTTCCCCTCATGTCTAAATGTTCCCTAACTTTCAGTATTTTTGTTTCTGTGTGTAGGTGTTCTATTGGTGTTGTTTGAGTGCATCCTGTAATGATACGAAGTGCGTTGTTTTGTATTGTCTGTAAGTTGTTTATGTGTGTGTTTGAGATAATGGGTGGCCAGCATGGGCTAGCATAGTCCATAACTGTGCGAATATATTGTTTGTATATGAGTGAGGTTGTTTCCTGCTGGTGTCAAAGTTTGTCCCTGTTAGTGCCCTAAGCGTGTTTTAAGTCTTGACGTACATTTGTTTTTAATGGCCTGAATGTGGTTTGCAAAAGTTAATGATGTGTTGTATGTGACCCCAAGTATTTTGGTCTTGTGAGTGTGTGGAATGTTGGTGTTGTTTAGTGTAAGCTGTGGAGTTATCTGCTGTTCTTTAGTGTTGCTTGTGAGGAAGGTGACGGTTGAATTTGTGGGCGCTACTTTGAGTCTATTGTGTTTGAGCCAGTCTTGTATACTGTTTATGTATGTTTGTAGGTTATTTGTAGCGGTGTCGATGTTGTTGTGGGTGGATGTTAGAGTGATGTCATCTGCATATGATGATAAAGTAAGCTTGTTATGTATGGGTGTTGGAATGTCATGCATGTATAAATTGAGCAGTGCTGGTGAGAGAACAGAGCCTTGAGGAACCCCGTTCGGAAAAAGCTTGTTTTTGATGACTTGCCATTAAATGTAACAAGTCAGTATCTTCCTGAAAGAGAGTTGCTCCGCCACCTTTTGGTGTTATTGTGCATGTTTGTGTGAGTATTTTGTTTATGAGAGGGAAGCGTGGAATAGCATCAAATGCCTTACTAATGTCTATTGTTGCTAATAGTGTACGTTGAGCTGGTCGTCTGGAGTTGATGCCATCCATGATGTCCTGCGTGAAGTTAGTGAGTAATGTCGTGGTGAGGTCTGAATCCATGCTGAGTAAGCGATAGTGGTATGTGTGGGTTGGTGATTTATAAGATTAGTCTTTCTGTTACTTTGGAAGGTGTGCATAGTAAAGTAATGGGTCTATAGGAAGTTGGTTCTGTTGGATTTTTGTTTGGTTTGAGTAGTGTAATAATTTTATCTTGTTTCCATATGTCAGGAATAATACAATGTTGGTATGAATATGTGCTGATATTTGTGAGAGCTAGTATTCCCTGTGGGCCCAAGTGTTCAAGGTGTATGTTAGTAATGTTGTCTGGTTCAGTAGCCTTCGAATTCTTAATGTTTTTGATGATTTTGGTGGTCTGGTTTGTATTAACGGTGTAATGGTCGTGCCGAGTCCGTAGGTTTTCTTGTGTCTGGCTGTTTGTCTGTCTGCGTGTTTCTGGTTGTTGTCTCTGTTTAAGTGACTTATCTTTGCGTAGGGATTAACTAAAACGTTAGGTTGTTGTGTATATGTTGGGATATTATTTTGGCTGCGACAGGTGTGAATGCCGCTGTTAGAGTGGGTAATGCTGTTCATAGTCTTTTGTAACCTGGATGTATCTGTGGAGTGATTTAGTGTTGTTATGAATTCCCTAATGTTTCTCCTTGTTTTTCTTTAAGTTTCTTGTTTATTTCTGTGTTGAGCTGTTGTATCTGCTGTTTTATGACTTCTGTTTGTGGTGTTTGTGTGTTATGTTTGAGGTTGTTACGTTGCCTTATGAGGTAGAATATTTCTCTAGTGTAATTTGGGTTGTATTTCCTAATGTTGCCCTCGGGTATGTATTTGTTTGCATTATTGATGATCTGATTAAATGTCTTTAGTGTTGTACTGATGTTTATGATGGGTGTGCTGTTTAATGTGGTGAATTTTTCCTCATTCTGTATTTTGAACTGTTCCCAATCAGCTTTCTTGTAATTTCTGTAAGTGTGCCTAAGGCTTTTGGGGCAGAGTGTAGGACGTGTTGTAATGATGATGGGCAGGTGGTCTGATGACAGTTGTTTTTCTGTTCTCCAGTCTATATGTGTTGCTAGTGAGGGGGAACAGAACGTTATGTCTGGGAGGAGTTTGAGTGTCCTCCTTGATGTGGTATGTGTGTATGTTCTTCTGTACTGTTAGGAATGAAGAGGCTGTTTAGTTGTGTGGCTATGTTGGCGTCTCTAGTGTTGCTTTGGTTATGCAGGTACCAACTAGTGTCTTTAGCGTTGAAGTCTCCTCCTAAGATGACATTAGTGAGAGAGGCCAGATTGTGTAACAGTGGATTGTAATTGGCTGGCACCTGAGGTGAACTATCTGGTGGGATGTAAATGTTGATGAGTGTGGTGTTGTGTTTTGCGCTTGTTTTAATGTTAACTGCCTGTATTTCTATCGTGTTATCTGCTTGGATTGTGTTTGTAATGTTTTGGGTGGCATCAGTGTAGCTAATGCTTTTACGTATGTAAGTGATGAGTCCACCCTCGTGACCCACAGTACGATCTTGACGGATCGCCGTGAAGTCATGGATGGTTGATATTTTGTGTGTGCGTTTTAGTTTTGTTTCTTGTGTAAGTGCTATGTGAATGTTTTGTTTGTGTACGAATTCCCTAAGCTGCATGATTTTGTTTGTGAGGCCATCTCCATTGTACTGTAATATTTTAATATTATACTTCTGTATGTATCTCATGGTGCTATTGTGTCTATGTCTTTGTGTATGGTGACATGTATAAGTTGTAGTGTGTCCTGGATTAGTCTTATTGTCGCCGGATGGTAAGAGTAGTCCTGGGAGCACGCAATTGCTCCCCGTAAATGAAAAAGTAGCACGCTGAGAATAGGTCCGGCCCCGGGAGCCGATCGGCACTCTGACCGTGGCACGCAACAGGCCGTCGATTGCCAGTCTGGCCAACCGTAGACAGCCCGCTGCACGGAGATTTAAGGAAGTTTGGCCACCAGCGTGTTGATGTTTCGGTTTGACGTCGCCTCTTCTTCGCATTGACGTGTCCAGCGCTGGAGGATACAGCCACTGTTAGAAGCTTCCTCGTCAGCTGCTAACACTTTTTTCACGTTGCTCTAGCTAACTGTTCAGAGGTTTTTTATAAACAAATCTCAGTGTTCTGCTCAAAACAGCTCTTTCTAATTTTAAAATTGATTATATTCAAGGAAGGAAGATGTTGACTTCTATTTTGCGGCAACAGTTGATGCCATTTATGTTACTTTATTGACTAGTGAAAATGATTAGGCTGTTCAAGTTATAAACGTATTCTTAGCTTCCTGCAAATTCTTATCTAGAGTTGTTATTAAGAAACTCATACTGAAAATAAAAAACTATTCAGAATATTGGAAATTAAATGTAAATCCCTTATTATTATTATTATTATTATTATTATTATTATTATTATTATTATTATTATTAGCAAAAATACCGGCCCTTCTGCCGGGATGTTTTTTAGCGGGTTAGAGTTTAACATTTACAATTAGCTCACGAATCACTTAAATTTTAAATGCGGCATCACAGATTTTACTTGAAGCCCACGAAGCAGTTAAATTTCAAATACAACTTGTCACATTTTTTTTTACCTATCATGGCTTCCGATGCGTAGCTAAAAATTTTGATGGCTACGTTCTTTTCTAAATTTATTCACCAACTTCATTTTCTTCATGCCACGAAAGTATATGAAACTCTGTAGAAGCGTGTTGGGGCTTCGTTTATTTTAAGAGAACTTTAGAAATTTAACTGCTTCGTGGGCTTCAAGTAAAATCTGTGATGCTGCATTTAAAATTTAAGTGATTCGTGAGCTAATTGTAAATGTTAAACCCTAACTCGCTAAAAAACATCCCCGTAGTAGGGCCGGTATTTTTGCTAATAATAATAATAATAATAATAATAATAATAATAATAATAAGGGATTTACATTTAATTTCCAATATTCTGAATAGTTTTTTATTTTCAGTATGAGTTTCTTAATAATAACTCTAGATAAGAATTTGCAGGATGCTAAAAATACGTTTATAACTTGAAGAGCCTAATCATTTTCATTAATCAATAAAGTAACATAAATGGCATCAACTGTTGCCGCAAAATAGAAGTCAACATCTTCCTTCCTTGAATAATCAATTTTAAAATTAGAAAGAGCTGTTTTGAGCAGAAAACTGAGATTTGTTTATAAAAAACCTATGAACAGTTAGCTAGAGCAACGTGAAAAAAGTGTTAGCAGCTGACGAAGAAGCTTCTAACAGTGGCTGTATCCTCCAGCGCTGGACACGTCAATGCGAAGAAGAGGCGACGTCAAACCGAAACATCAACGCGCTGGTGGCCGCCAATCTTCCTTAAGTCTCCGTGTAGCGGGCTGTCTACGGTTGGCCGGACTGGGAGTCGACGGCCTGTTGCGTGCCACGGTCAGAGTGCCGATCGGCTTCCGGGGCCGGACCTATTCTCAGCATGCTATTTTTTCATTTACGGGGAGCACTTGCGTGCTCCCCGGACTACTCTTACTCTCCGGCGACATTAAGACTAATCCATGCCCCAATCAACTTACACATGTCACCATACACAAAGACATAGACACAATAGGACCATGAGACACAAACAGAAGTATAATACATATTAAAATATTACAGTACAATGGAGATGGCCTCACAAACAAAATCATGCAGCTTAGGGAATTCGTACACAAACAAAACATTCACATATCACTTATACAAGAAACAAAACTAAAACGCGCACACAAAATACCAACCATCCCTGACTTCACGGCGATCCGTCAAAATCTTGAAATTTAAGGGCTTCGTGTTTTAGCATATAAATATTTTTGGGGGATAATTTGTAATTTGGGATAACTTTTCTTGGGACACCCGATCTAAAAGAAAAAAGTTGCTGAAAACACTCCGGGTATCCCACAGGGTGTTGTTACCAAGTTTCATGGAGATCGGTCCAGCTGTTTGGACCTGAAAAGGAGACAGACCGACGAACAGACGGACAGACGGACGTGCGGTAAATTATGGTATGAATAAATGATGATGAGATATTTATTACTTGCCATTTTCACTTCTCTTATGTAATAAATAAACTGAATCTAGCTAATTTTGCCTAAAAGGTTTCTGTGCATGCCTCCAGAGGCATATTCAAAATAGAATACTGTGAATATTTAAATTGTACACAAAAACATTGAAAACTATTTCAGAACTCTATGTAACTTGTATTCTTTTTGGTTAATAAAGATTTTTGTTTATTTCTGTGTGTTGGAAAATGACAAACGAGTTCATTCAACCGATTTCCAGAAAACGTTTTGATCTACAGTAAAATCATTCTCTACAATTATGGTCTCTTCGTTGTTTTCCATTATACAAACTATTAAAAATGTTCATCCAATTTTCAGCAGTTTTCCATTCCAGATATACATATGAAACTCTCTCTCTCTCTCTCTCTCTCTCTCTCTCTCTATATATATATATATATATATATATATATACAGGGTGAGGCAGAAGTAACCGGGCAGTCAATAAGCACTTATTCCAAAGTAAATGTTTATTGAAATTTAGTCACAAATTAAGAAATTACAATGTACATGATACTAGAACAATATAAAGCATGATTAGAGCAAGTGTTCGAAATGCTGACCACGTTCTTCAATGCATTTAGAAAATCTGTCTACCACAGAATAGCACACACTTCGACACAAATCTTCGTTGATTTCTGCGCAAGAATTCACAATTCTCGTAGTGAGCTGCTGAATGGTCCTTGGTTTTTCAGCATGGACTGAATTCTTCAGCACACCCCAAAGAAAAAAGTCTGGAGGTGTAAGGTCAGGAGATCGAGGAGGATAATCTATGGGACCACGGCGTCCAACCCATCTCTGAGGGAAGTGCTCATCGAGCCAATCGCGCGCAGCGTGGCTGTAATGGGGTGGTGCTCCGTCTTGTTGGAACCACATCTCACGAATGTGTGGCCAGGTTGCCACTTTTGGAAGGAAATTATTGTTGAGCATCGCCACGTAGTTGGCGCCTGTCACAGTTTTTTCAAAAAAGAACGGACCGACCAGACCAGAAGCACAGATCCCAATCCAAACCGTGACACCGATGGTGTTGACTTCCTTCTCGAGGATTAGATGAGGATTTTCACTTGCCCAGTAGACAGAATTATGTCGGTTGACGTGGCCATTTAATTTAAAAGATGCTTCATCACTCCAGATGATCTTTTCAGGAAAGGTGGCGTCCATTGCACAGAGTTGTCGAAAGATCTCACAAAACTCCACGCGACGGTCATGATCATCTTCGTTCAGTGCATGGAGCAAGTGTGGACGATATGGCCTCAAGTGGGCATCGTGTAGCATTCTTATAATTGATCTTTGTGAGATGCCAAGTTCTTGCTCAGCTCGTCTGGTGGACTTCCGTGGACTACGAGCGAAAGCAACTTCAACAATCTGCTTGTTTTCGTCGGTACAGACAGACCTTGGTCGTCCTGGTCTTGGAAGATCTTCACATGAACCTGTTGATTCAAAGCGTTGAATGAGGCTGGCTACCGTGTCTCTTTTTATTGAACGATCAAATCTCTCTTTAAATCGGCGGCATGTCTCGCTCTTGTTGTCCGTTCGGTAAAATTTTTTTACAATGAAGACACGTTCTTCCATTGTAAAGCGTTGGTTGCTCGCCTTTGCCATAATTGGGGATTTCAAAATTGACCGAAATAAGATGTGTTCACAACCACCAGCTGCGACAAACTGAATTAAACGGTTAGCCTAGCTAGGCTACCCGTTTAGCCTAGGCTATCGGGTGTTACGTAATCGATGCAATTATCGCTAGAAACTTCCAAAGCTGAAACATCAAAAAGCTGCCCGGTTACTTCTGCCTCACCCTGTATATATATAACCTTTAGCTTCCACCCAAATTGTTTATTCTGACGAAGGTCAAGCTTTTCACTCTACCTTAGACCTACAGTTTAACATGGAATCCGAACCACGCCCCACCAGCAGCCCAGCGTCTTAACCACTAGGCCACCCAGGGTACCCATCTATATACCAACCACTTTCTTTATTGTGTGGAAGGATGAAGCTGGGTTTTGCTGCGCGCCGGTTGCCGTCACCGGGTTTCGAACCTGGGACCGATGGATTCGTAGTCAGCGACGCTAACCACTACACCACCGAGGCGCATATATATATATATATATTATATATATCCTTCAACCTCTCAAAGGTGGGATGATTCCTCATTTCACGAAGGTCAAGCTTGTCGGTCTTCCTCTCTCTCTCTCTCTCTCTCTCTCTCTCTCTCTCTCTCTCTCTCTCTCTATATATATATATATATATATATATATATATATATACAGGGCGTCCCAAACAAATGTATACACACTTTAACAGCTGATAGCTCAATTGATGTTTCTTTCTTTCCAAGTTAAACCCATTAGAATTAATAATGGCAGTCAGACTAAGCTTTGAACAAAGGAAATTCATTCTAAAATGCTACTGGAAGTGTGAAAACGCAGTTGAAGTGCAAAGACAGTTTAGGAGGGAGTTTCAAACAGATCCACCAACGCGACTTACATCACTCGAATTAGAGATAAGTTTGAAGCCGATGGAACTGTTCAGAATGTCCACAAGAAGCGTTCCGGAAGACCACGGACATCGACAAGCCCCACAAAGCAAGAAAGAGTACTGGAAACGTATCACCAAAGTCCAAGAAAATCTGTGCGGCAAGCGAGTCGTGAGGTAGGAATTTCAGAATCGTCTGTCCAACGCATTTTGAAGCGCTGTCAATGGAAAAGTTACATTCCAAGATTAGTCCATGCTATTAATGAAGATGATCTGGACCGAAGAGTGGAGTATTGCGAGTGGTACTTGGCACGATGTGGATGTGGATTGGACGAAGGGGTTTCGTAGAATACCCTCCGCGTTCACCAGACCTCACACCACTAGACTTTTTTTTATGGGGATACTTAAAAGACAAAGTCTACGCTATAAAACCTGCAACAGTCGCTGAATTGAGAGCAGCCATTGAACGAGAATGCACACAAATACCAAACGAAATGTTTCGTGATGTTTGCGATTCCATTGCTTCGCGTTATCAGCAGTGCCTGGACCAGAACGGACGTCAGTTTGAAAACAGGCCTTGACAAAACAATTAAATAATGTCTGTAGATTCTATTACATTTTGAAAATGAAATGTATTTTAATAAACACTGCCTTTATAATTATTTAAAGTGTGTATACATTTTTTTGGGACGCCCTGTATATATATATATATATATATATATATATATATATATATATATATATATATATATATATATATATATATATATATATATATATATATATATATATATATATATATATATGTATATATATATATATATATATATACACACACTCGTATATATAAAGTTGTGTGCCTTGTGTTTTTCCTGTAAGATTTTCATACTTTACTAGCTGATGTGCTTGTTCATGACGAGCATGTTCTACCAGTAGTCTATAGGTAAAAAGCTCCATGATGACGTCAAGGTTTTCTACGTACATGGAGGGGTTTTTTAAGGAAAAAAATTGCTCGTCATTTGGGTAGACAAAATCAGAGCAAACAACCATGTGGAAAGCAAATAAGAAGCACTGGAACTAACAAAAGAACAAAAAAGATAAGCAAGCATCTACTTTTTTTAAGTTTTCGCTATGATGAAATAGCCTGGGAAAAAGAGAAATGTAAATGAAGCCTGCGTATGTAACCTAGAAGGAGAGGGGAACCAGGACATAGCTCAAGAGGTACGATGTAATTCCCTGAAATTCTTGTAAGGGGTTACTGGATAGTGTTAGTATTATAAAGAATACAGTATCGCGGTTAAGGTACCAAACAGTGAGCTCAACAAAAATATCCTCAGCCCATTGGTGTGGGTTCTGCATGGAAAGCAAATACTCACTCCAATTTGGAGGATGGTCTTGTGGATAATCAGCAGGATTATATTGAGCTGCAACTAAAGATAGAGGAGGGCTAGGAGTTGCCTGACACGATGCTTGAATTGCATATTCAACTATACCTTCCAAGTTGTATGGCTCATAGCAGAGTTTATGATTTCAGGAACGAGACCATCTTTAACTTCGGGGTGGTTCCGAATTAGATCTGAAACTGCCCTGAAGAAATATGCATCATTACCTTCTGTTAGTGCAAAAGATGCTGAAGTCTTATGAAGATATGTACTAACTGGCTGGCATAACATTTCATGGATGACCCCAATTCCATACTGAAAAAATATTCTGGAAGGTGAAAAGATGAATGATTTATGAGACGAAGGAAGTGCTTATTTGGGTATACTGTATGTGTTCAATTTAACAGCGTCCTTCACATTTAAATAACTTATTTCTGAATGATTCCATACAATTTGAGCACTTCGCCAGTTGAGTCTTTGTTTCTTCGTTGTGAGTGATATTATAATATTTTAAATATTAATATTTGTTTGTGTGAATTTTCATAGCTCTTATTGTTGTTCATATTCTTTTCCAGTCATTATTTTTGTTTTTTAGTTGTTATAACTAAATTTTTGCGTTACACACGCACGCACACACGCACACACACATCCAAGCACGCCTTTTCAGTTTTAATAGTATAGATACGAAAGAAAATTCAGTTATTATCTGCAAACCAGACAAAGTCAGAAGAGGCGTTCTCTTAATTTTTACTATTTTTGATGAGGTTGTTAACCTCTTTCGCAACATCTAAAGTTATATGACTGAGGGGATCTACAGCTTTATGTCGGATCCGAACCACGAAGAGTATAATCTTCAAACTTGTATATACAAGGTTTACACCCAAACACTCAACTGAACTACATCTGAGATATTTTTCGTAAAGAGAGAAAGAATAAAGCAAAATTTAGCAAAGAATTCATTCTCTTTATTCTTGATTGAAAGAAAATCCTGAAAAAATTTTTAGCGAAACATTTAAAAGACAGGACCGGAAATAATTTCATTATATATCATACTTCCAGTCCCAAATTGTTGGACTAATTCAGGCCCCACTACAACTTACACATGTCACCATACACAAAGACATAGACACAAAAGTACCACGAGACACATACAGAAGTATAATATTAACATATTACAATCAGTGATGTAGTCGAGACCACCAAGTCCGAGACTGAGACCGAGACCGAGACCTGATCCTGTGAGACCAAGATCGAGACCGAGATCAAAGGTTCGAGATCGAGATCTACCTTCCGAGATCGAGACCCTTAAAATTCGAGACCGAGATCGAGATCGAGACCAAGCTCATGCCCTTTCAATTTGTTTTACACTACTATGGAAATTAGACTATGTTAAGTATATTAATGAACTAATAACTACTTTCTCAGATGTAGTGTGTTGAATGCAAAAAGTGTAGCCTATAAATTACAAATGAATATATATACACGTACTTTTTATTTATTTACTTCTTTTATATCTGTTACAGAAGGTTTAATGAACGTACCCACTACCCAGTTTGACTTGTGCATTTATTTAAAGCATGATAGGTGCTCATTATGCTCATTACACTTAAGGGACATCAGCATGCTCAGAAGATCTGCTGAAGTTCGACTTCTGTGGGGCCTCATTATTATGCTTCCATGGCTAAATACACGCTCAACTGGAGCACTAGAGGCAGGCACTGTTAAAACAGTCATGGCAATATTGGCTAGTGATGGGAATTTATCCCTTTTCTGGTGCCAAAACTTTATTGGATAGCAGTTGTCTAAAATATGAGATTCATCGATCTGTAAGAGGTACCGCCGCAACTGTTCCCTGCGGTTCAAAATCTTCCCAGTTTCAACGTTCTTCTGCTTGGACCGATAGCTTTGATATTTTGCCATTAATCTCGGAACTTTGGTTTGACTCCGTTTTATTTCGTCATCGCTGCTGTGAGAATGAGCGCTGTCTCTCTGTATCTGCTCATTCTCCGTGCTTGAGTTTCCTGTATAGCATATATACTTATATATATACTAATATATACTTATATATATAATATATATAATTCTCTATTTAGTGTTTCCATTTTCAATAAAATCAATCTGACAGGGGCAGGGGGGGGGTAAATTTTTTTGTAGCGCTAACCTACCCCCCCCCCCCCGCAAGACAAACGTGGCAACTCAAAACAGGGTGACTGATTAGTGAATACCTAGAGTCCCTTACTTTTACAAACTTTCATAAACATTCTGAATTGTGTCTGTTCAACCAAGCCACCATCATGAGTATGCCAATAACATGTATTTTTCATTACGGTCTCGAGAGGTCTCGAAAGGTCTCGGGGAGAAAAACGGAGACCGCGTCTGTCGAGACCGAGATCGAGACCGAGATCTAAATAGCGGAGACCGAGATCGAGATCGAGATCTGCAAATTGGGTCTCGAGATCGGTCTCGAGACCGAGACCGATCTCGAGACCTACATCACTGATTACAATACAACGTAGATGGCCACACAAACAAAATCATGCAGCTTAGGGAATTCGTACACAAACAAAACATTCACATAGCACTTATACAAGAAACAAAACTAAAACGCACACACAAAACACCCACCATCCCTGACTTCACGGCGATCCGTCAAGATCGTACTGTGGGTCACGGGGGTAGACTCATCACTTACATACGTAAAAGCATTAGCTACAGTACAATGACGCCACCCAAAATATTACAAACACAATCCAAGCAGATAACGCGATAGAAATACAGGCAGTTAACATTAAAACACGCGCAAAACACACACCACACTCATCAACATTTACATCCCACCAGATAGGTCACCTCAGACGCCAGCCAATTACAATCCACAGTTACACAATCTGGCCTCTCTCACTAATGTCATCTTAGGAAGAGACTTCAACGCTAAAGACACTAGTTGGTACCTGCACAACCAAAGCAACACGAGAGGCGCCAACATAGCCACACAACTAAACAGTCTTCATTCTTAACAATACAGAAGAACATACACACATACCACATCAAGCAGGATACTCAAACTCCTCCCCAGACATAACGTTCTGTTCCCCTTCACTAGCAACACATACACACACACACTGGAGAACAGAAAAACAACTGTCATCAGACCACCTGCCCATCAACAATACAACACGTTCTACACTCTGCCCCAAAAGCCTTAGGCACACTACAGAAATTACAAAAAGCTGATTTGGAACAGTTCAAAATACAGACTGAGGAACAATTCACCACATTAAACAGCACACCAATCATAAACCGACGGCACTGTGCAAAACTTACAAAAACAACGTTCTGGAAGACGTCGAACATCTTAGATAAAGTGTCATTTAACCATGGAATTTGTAAATTTTTTGAATTAACTAATAATTACAACATTTATGCTTCAATATCAACACTAAACATAAGTATCTCAAAAGAGTCGGTTAAAATATTAGAAAATATCGCACATGAAGTCTCGAAAATAATAATTATAATTTAAACATCTGTAACGTTTTTGTTCTTCAATTTTTAATAAACATAATTACATATTTAGATTCAGGAGAAAATTCTTTATTAAAAAACATATAAAAAGTAATATATTTATTATCCTCATAGCTGGTATTATCGAACAAAGTGGGTATACATTTCTTTGGGACACGCTGTATATAAGCTTAAAATTTGCCAGACGCCCGCGGAGGTGTTTATGTTATCGATTTTCGCCCTTGGTACTGAAAAGTTTCCCCACCCCAGGTTTAAAGCTTTGGCATGAACTTCCAAAGCCAAGAAACACTCAACTTAACATCGATGACAGAATGTGGTTTGCCCATTATCTTGAAGATTGGGATGTGGATGATTTCATGCATTTAGCTGTCTCCGATGAATTTTTTGTTTACGTAACACGTCGGCCTAACTACCAAAATGATCGAGTGTGGGCCACAACACCAGATGAAATCGATGACAATGAACATTATCGCGAATTATTAAAAAGTCCAGACTGTGTTGGTGTGTTTGTTTTGTTCACTGCAAAGAAGCTCATGTGGGTGCTGAAGCCAAATGGTCAGAGTTGGGATGGACAGTATTTTCGTGATATTATTCTATCCCAGCATGTCATTCCTTTTCTAAGAAACCCAAACAATGTTATGGATGTCGATCAGGTCACACTTCTGCAAGATAAGGCCCCCTACTTTAAGGCATTAGCCACTCAACAGTTGTTTCGGAACCATGAGATCGATTTCTTTGGAAATGAAGAATGGCCAGGAAATTCTCCTGACCTGAACGTCTGTGAACACATTGGATCAGTTATAAAGGACAAGGTTGAATGTCTCTTGTTTCAAGAACCTGCAGTAAATCGATTTTCGAAGGATACAATGACGCAACACATTGAAACTGTTTTAGCAAATTTGCGTAACGATCAAGATCTATTCACGTCACTTTTGGCAAGCTACCCAAAGCGAATTCAAGCTGTCTTGGAAGCCAATGGCGGGAACACCAAGTTTTAATTGTTTCTCGTTAAATGCAGGATTAAATTCTCTTTTGTAAGGTATGTTTAATTTTACTGTACCTCTAATGGTTTAGGCCATGGGCGGGGGGGGCTAAGGTTTATTGGAGCCCCGTACATGCATGACATTCCAACACCCATACATAACAAGCTTACTTTATCATCATATGCAGATGACATCACTCTAACATCCACCCACAACAACATCGACACGGCTACAAATAACCTACAACCATACGTAAACAGTATACAAGACTGGCTCACACACAATAGACTCAAAGTAGCGCCCACAAAATCAACCATCACCTTGCTTACAAGCAATACAAAAGAACAGCAGATAACTCCACAACTTACACTAAACAACACCAACATTCCACACACTCACAGGACCAAAATACTTGGGGTCACATACAACACATCATTATCTTTTGCAAACCACATTCAGGACATTAAAAACAAATGTACGTCAAGACTTAACACGCTTAGGGTACTAACAGGGACAAACTTTGAACACCAGCAGGAAACAACATCACTCATACACAAACAATATATTCGCTCAGTTATGGACTATGCTAGCCCATGCTGGCCACCCATTATCTCAAACACACACACATAAACATCTTACAGACAATACAAAACAACGCACTTCCTATCATTACAGAATGTACTCAAACAACACGAATAGAACAAATGCACGCAGAAACAAAAATACTGAAAGTTAGGGAACATTTAGAAATGAGGGGAACACAATTCATGGCAGCAGCGACAACTAACCCACAACACCCTTGCCACTGCATGTATAATCATGCACCAACACCTCGCACCATTAATGTAACACCAGAGAGACATTATAACCAAATACTCCATTTCATATTTATTTATTAATTTATTAATAAACTTTATTAATACGAATAAAATAAATACATTTCTTCAATTTACAATGATATGAATAATTGTGAAGCTCGACTATTTATTTTATTTAATTTGGCCCTTAAGCTTTAGGCTTGACTGGGCTCTTATTAAAAATAAGCAGCTAGTTGTTATTAATTAATAATAATAAATAAATAAATAAGTAAATAAGTATTATTAATAGTTAAAACATGTATTACAATATTAAACAATATTCATGGACAATATTAAACAATATTAGTGGACATTAATCCTAGATTTTTGTTAGTATGCCATTATTAATCGGGATTTCAACTTATTTTTAAACAAATTTACATTCACAATATTTTTTATATCGGCATGCAAATCATTCCATAGTTTCAATCCAATGAAAATGAGTAGTTTTTGAGATGAGGACAATCTAAATTGAGGTATAACAAACTTTGATCTGTTTCTGGGCTGTTAGAGTGGATTTCTTGATGAGTTACCAAATATCTATTTACCCATTGCAAATTAATGATTTTGTTCTTACACTTGTAAATAAAAATAAAATGTGCCAGTTTGGGTATATCGTTGAGCTTTAGTAAGTTCAACTCTTTAAATAATGCACTAGAGTGATCAAGGAAATCAGCATCAGATAATAACCTTATTGCTCGTTTTTGGATGACAAAGATGCCATTTAATGCGTTGTTAGCAGAGTTTCCCCAAACAAGGGTGCAGTATGTTATATAAGGAAGAACAAGGTATGATAAAGATTCAATAAAACTTGTTTTGGGACTACATTTCTAAGTTTAAACATTATAGCAACGCTCCTTGAAATCTTTTTCGCGATATAATTTACATGATCACTCCATTGCAAATTCTTATCTAGCATTACACCAAGAAATTTTGTTACAGTAGACTCCTTTATGGCGATTTCATTAACATTAAGTTCATCAAGATATACATTTCTTTTATTAGTAAAAATCATGAAATTTGTTTTACTGGTATTTAGGAAGAGTTTATTGGTGGTCAACCATTTCATTACACTGATGAATTCTGAATGAAATATATTCTTAGCTGTATTAACATCTTTGCAAGAAAAAGAGACACTTGTATCATCTGCAAACATTATGAAGTTCAGTATATCATATGAACGTGGAAGGTCATTTATATATAATAAAAATAACAGTGGACCCAGAACTGAGCCCTGTGGCACACTCTGTTTGACAAGCGCTTTAGTTGAGCAAACCTTATTTACTGATACAAAATGATATCTATTGACAAATAACTTTTAAACCAATCACTGATTGCTCCTCTAAAGCCGCAACAATATAATTTATTAAGTAGAATATTATTGTCTTTTACGCCAAGACTTAACACGCTTAGGGTACTAACAGGCACAAACTTTGGACACCAGCAGGAAACAACATCATTCATATACAAACAATATATTCGCTCAGTTATGGACTATGCTATCCCATGCTGGCCACCCATTATCTCAAACACAAACATTAACACCTTACAGACAGTACAAAACAACGCATTTCGTATCATTACAGGATGCACTCAAACAACACCAACAGAACACCTGCACACAGAACCAAAAATACTGAAAGTTAGGGAACACTTAGACATGAGGGGAATACAATTCATGGCAGTATCGACAACTAACCCACAACACCCTTGCCACTACCTGTACAATCATGCACCGACACCTCGCACCTTTAAGGTAACACCAGATACATTATAACCAAATACTCCATTCCATACCACGCCCCACAGACATCACACAGTACAAAAAACACATACACACACACACCTAACCCACAAAGCACTGACACGACTCGGTCCGAATGCGATCCTAGGTGCGAAGCCGCCACCCATTAACAGGTCAGAGATCAGCCTGAGCAGATTGGATCGAGTTAACTTAGCACGATTCCGATGTGGACATCACCCCAACTTACGGACATATAAACAAAGACTAGACAACTCCACAGACGACACCTGCCACCTGAGCCAGGACACACCACAAACAATTGAACACATTATGACAGACTGTAACGCTCTAGCACAACAACGAACACAACACAACATCACTAGTGTGCTGAACCTCTGGTCCACTCCGGAGAGGGCGATCGGCTACCTGCGTGCCGCCGGCTTACTCGATCAGGGTAGGCTGATCGGCTAAAGAACAACAACAACTAGTTCGCTGAACCTCTAGCCCACTCCGGAGAGGGCGATCGGTTACCAACGTGCCCCCGGCTTGCTCGATCAGGGTGATCTGATCGGCTAACCAACAACAACAACAATCCGAACCACGCTACATAATCTGAACGTAGAGGACCGTCCCCTGTCCAACTGCTATCAGACCCAATGTCGCTTAACTTCGCTGAAACACGGGAAGTGGTGTATATATGACACTGGCAACGACGTAGCCCTCGTTCTTTTAAATAAGTGTGACTATACAGAGTGACCAACTTAAAAGTGTGCACTGCAAAGTTATAGAAAGCGTTGCGATACACTTTTTTAAGCTGATCACCTTGTACAAGCAAAATTTGAATATCTTATCAAAATGTTTAAAATATAAAGTTAAAATCTGGTGTTTACTCGCACATTCTAAAGTTAGAAGATAAAATCAATAATGCCTTGAGGAATTTTGAAAGAATATACGTTATGAATTTTAAAATGAACTATTTGTGTCAAAGGCTACTTTGAGTGTACGTTGTGGTCTCCTCAAAACTCATTAAAATAATCTTCCTATTCGTCCCATATTGTCAGCAATGAATGTTCCCAACAATAAATTAGCTACATTTTTCGTTCTGGTTTTTAGCCAATTACCTCATAATAGCTACGCCATTACGACGTAATGAGCACCAGCAGTGTCAATTCATTTTCAACCTCAGTTGAAACTACTAATTAAAGTACAAACTATTTTCGTTATATACCAATCTAGTATAGAATCTTCAGTATTAAATAAAGAGTTTCCTCGTGCGTATCGATTACTTTGCCACAAATATGTAGTTGACAAGATTCTAAACACATTTTGCTCAGTTACAAAAACGTAGGATGCCCGTTCCATTTGTTCTTAAAAAAGAGATCTATTTCAATTTGCCATACCTTAGCGAGTTGAACAGAAAATATTCTCATACACTGAAGCTTGTTTTAGCGTGTTCTTATCCGCAATATAAATTCAAATTTATAACCTCAAATAAAGTGCCCATACAAAATGTATCCAAACATGAAGAAGAATGATCAAATTACTTCAAATCCTCCCTTCCATACATATACGTATGACTGTAATGTCAGTTATGTGGGGTAAAAAACCTCACAACTTAAAACAAGGGTGGATAAACATAGAAGTATTTTACACTGAATAGGACGGCCCATATATGGATCTGAACATCGCCTTAAATACTGTAATTCCAACATTTCAACGAACTGTTCTTCTTTTAAAGGTTTAAAAATACTCGGATCATTCTATATCCACTCATTGAAACCTTCATTAAATAGATAAGTATTCTCAAATCAGTTATACACGGCTTATATAAGCAAACAACCAAATTCTCAAACCACAACTAGCAAACCTTCTGTTATTGATATTTTACCTCAAAACTTTAGGTTTCGCATAATCTTGATGTAAACTGCATGCATTTTGTATTGTATTTATTTTATTTAATAATTATGTTTTAGTGAAAAAATTTTGCAACTTCTTCTTACAGTTTTTAACTATAATTTGCTGTTTTATATTTTTAGCCTCCGAGAAGAGATATTTTATTTCCGAAAAGTTTGGACACTGCTAAATGACTGGAATTTATTCCTTGGTCTTTTTATTTGTATTGAAACGGAAGATATTCCTGAACAAGACGCGCGCGCACAAACACACACACACACACACACACACACACACACATATATATATATATATATATATATATATATACATATTAACAACACAATAACTGTGAAGAAATTAAATAAAAGAAGTAAAATTCCCAAACACTAAAAAATATAAATCGCCAAAAACCGCGTTTCTATCAGACGATGCTACTAATGAGAAACTAAATTCCAACCCCTTTCAAAATTTCCAGCGGAATTTTAACATCGACCTTAAACTTTTACTCAAGGACTTCACACCTTACCAAGCAATTCACCGCCCATTGTCCTAAGTCACCTTATTTTTATGGTCTATCTAAGGTTCATAAAACTAATATCCAGTTACGACCCATTATTTTAATTCCAACCTTGGTAGTGTTAATTATGGATTGGACAAATGGCTTTCTAAGAACCTTTCGTTTCTCGTGGGCAATATCTCTAATGCTCATATAAAGAAATCTGCAAATTTCCGAGATAAGAAAGTAATCTTAGTTTAGCCAACAGGAAAATGGTGAGCTTTGTCGTTGTTTCGCTTTTCACTAAGGTTCCTATTGAAACAACTTTGTTTTACTTGGAAGAATTTCTTTT
This sequence comes from Bathynomus jamesi, assembly GCA_023014485.1. Lineage (NCBI taxonomy): Eukaryota > Metazoa > Arthropoda > Malacostraca > Isopoda > Cirolanidae > Bathynomus > Bathynomus jamesi. The sequence goes on from JAJOZX010002986.1 coordinate 475,964, forward strand.
GAAAAAACGAGATACATTTGGCTTTATCCATCAATCTTTTCAAAGCTGATTGGTTTGGGTTTGGCACATTCCATTTTTACTTTTAATAACACTGGTATGCATCAATTTTGCTTTCAAGGGTTTTGTAAGTGATTCTTATAGTCTTTCCTGCTGATTTCGAATCTGCAATCCGTTTTTCTCAATCAGCTCAGGTTATCCGGCTATGGCCTCATAAGTAAAATAGAATTTTTCGTGATTTTGTCAAAGCGGAATTGGAACAGTAACATCTATCATCACTTGTTTCACTTGTATAATATCTTTTTTTACTTTTCAGGCATATAGATAAAATATTTCATAATGAATAGAGCGTGTAAAAATGATCCCAATAGATTCTGCCACATATGTGGGACGGTTACCATGCCAAATAACCAGTCCCAAATCACTAAATTTGTGAAGACAATGTATAGAGCATACTTTGGAATTAAGCTAGGGGACCAGGACAAAAATTTCGCCCCTCATATGTGCTGCAAGACGTGCATTGAAAATTTGAGAAGATGGAGCAAAGGCAGAGCGAAATCTTTGCCTTTTGGAATTCCCAAGATTTGGAGAGAAGGAAAGGATCACGTGACAGATTGCTATTTCTGCATGACAAACCTCCAAGGTGGGCTTATAAATTTATTTTTCTTAAATATTTTGAAATCCTCGTATGGAACTTGACATAATATTCATCATAATGTAATATTCACCATATATAGCATAATATTCACCACAATGGTAATCATACATTTACATATACATATTGTTAAATATTTGAAATCCTCGTATGGAACTTGACATAAATCTCATAATGTAATATTCACCATATATAGCATAATATTCACCACAATGGTAATCATACATTTACATATACATATTGTTAAAGAAAATACATTTACACATACATATTGTTATACAAGTTACATTTACATATACAATGATTGTATATTTTCTTTCTTTTTCATTCATATTGTCCCCGAAGGGACAATATGAATGAAAAAGAAAGAAAATATACAGACTCCATCGACCTATTTCATATCTTACGGACCGCAGCCTTCCCTCACGAGCCGCCACTGTCTGAATGCTTCTTCTATTTCATATGCAAGTTTTATATCCATGTTCTGTGTTTCTATTTTCAGGAGTTAACAAGAAGAATAAACACATTGTTGTATACCCTGACATTCCTTCTGCTATGAGACCTGTACCCCATGGTCCTGGAATTCCAATACCCGACCCACCTCAAACCCTGGACTTCGATGATTCTGATGATGAATCAATGACCAATGCCAATGACAGTCCCAGTCGTATATACCTCAAAATACCGCTTCAAATGAGCCGAGGCCTCTCAACCATGCCAAACTTAATGATCTTACCAGGGATTTAGGACTTTCCAAATTAGCTGCCGAGATCTTGGGCTCACGACTTCGAGAGGACAACTTACTGGCTCCGGGAACAACATTCTCCTGGTATAGGAAACGAGAGGAAGAATTCCACAAGTTTTTTGCAGTGCACGAAAATACCTCTTCCTTAGTGTACTGCTGCAATGTTGAGGGGCTAATCGAATCCTTGGGCCTGCCATATAACGCATCAGAATGGAGGCTGTTTATAGACTCGTCTAAACGAAGTTTGAAAGCAGTACTTCTCAACATTGGGAATAGGGTTGCATCAGTCCCTGTAGCACATTCCGTACAACTTACTGAGAGCTACGATAACTTGAAAATTTTACTGGATGCTCTCGTATACGACCAACATAACTGGAGGATCTGTGGAGATTTGAAGGTAATACTAATATCATAAGTAAACTATTGCTATTGACTATGTTGTTTTTCCAAACGTTATTTGAGAGCGTATAAGAACACTTAACTTCCCCACAGAAGTGATACAGTCCAATGCATAGATTTTTTTATCTGATAGAACAAATTCTCTAAATTCTTTAAATATTTTCATTTTTTTTCAGATTGTGGCATTTGTATTGGGAATGCAAGGGGGATACACGAAATACCCATGTTTCCTCTGCAAATGGGATAGCCGAGCGGATGAGAAGCACTATGCACAGCGTGAATGGGCATCCAGAGAGAATTTTGAACCTGGGTCGCATAATGTCGTTTCAGTGCCCCTTGTACCACCAACAAAAATTTTGCTCCCACCACTTCATATTAAGCTGGGCTTGATGAAAAAATTTCATCAAATCAATGAATAAGGAGGGTTCAGCATTCCGATATCTCGAGAGTAAATTTCCTCATATATCTGATGCTAAACTAAATGCTGGGGTTTTTGATGGTCCTCAAATTCGAACTTTGATTCAAGGATACTCAGTTCGAAAACGCAATGACTCCAACTGAGAAGAATGCCTGGCAGGCATTCAAATCAGTTGTCACTGATTTTCTTGGCAAGCGTAGAAGTCCAGAATACGAGTCCGTTGTCGAAAACTTGATGGAAGCTTTCAAAGCTCATGGGTCGCGCATGTCCATAAAAATGCACTTTTTGTGGTCCCACTTGGACTATTTTCCTGAAAATTGCGGGGATTATAGTGAGGAACAGGGTGAACGATTTCACCAACATATCAAAATAATGGAAGAGAGGTACCAGGGAAACTGGGATATCAATATGCTGGCGGACTATTGCTGGTGTTTGAAGCGAGACGTGCCCGAAGAAAAACACAGACGGAAAGCCAAAAAAACTTCATTCCTTCCTCAATAAACTTTTTTCCATATTCATTGTATGAATAAAAGTATTTATTCACACAATGTTTTCATTTTTCAAGAGTGTTCTTATAATATTATTCGTATCTACAGTGTTTAAGCTAAAAAAATCAATAAATTTGGGGATAAAATTGGACTTATAATAAATGGCCAATAGAGAAAAAACCTGACCTGATTGAGGAAAACCAATGTCATTTTCGAATTCAGCATGGTCGAATTATATAATATGAGTTGAAAAAAACCCTCACAGCAGAAAAAAAATTTCATATGCATACCATTGTAATCTATGTTTTGGGGGGAAAGACGGTTTTATTATGGGCTTCCCTCTATCTGTTACGGTGATCAATATATTTATTAAGCTTTTCGAATGAAAGTGTCTTCCTGAAATCATTGCTCCAGATATCTCTTGGTATCGCTAAGTTGATGATATTTTTCTCTTGCTTCCGCTGGATTTGGATCCTGATATATATTTGATAGATTGAACAATGTTTTACCTTCCATTAAGTTTACTGTCGAAATGGAATAAATTCAACTCTCGTTCCTTGACCAGAACGCCTAATAATAGACCACTTTTACAGTTTTTAGAAAACCACCCATTTTAATGATTATGTTCACTGGATTTCATGGCATAGTTTATCTACTAAAACAGGTATTCTCATAAGAATGTTCCTGCGAGCCCTTAGATTTGGGGCCCCTCTTATCTAGACTCTGAATTTTATTATATTAGGGATTCTTTTACAAAACTGGGATATCCTCCCACTTTTATTGATAAAGCCTTTCGAGCTCCAAAACAGAAGTTTTATAGTAATACTGCCAAGACTAAGAATTTTCGGAATGTTGTGGCAATCCCATTTAATGCGCAGCCAGTGCAGGACGTTGTTCCCCCTCAATTTAAGCTTGTCTCACAGATTCCATGTTCCACTCGTGGTCTCTCACAAAAAGCCAATTATCTAACGTTTCTCCCAATTCCAGAATATATAAGATTCCTTGTCGAGTTTGTTCCAAGAGCTATATCGGCGAAACTGTTTATCTTAAAAGACCCATTTATCAATGCAAATATAGTTTGAATACGGCTGATGAAAATTCGGCCTTGCATAGGTATCGTTTAATTAGTGAACATAACACTGATATTAATAACGCTCAATTAATTTCAAACATTACTAATAAGATAAAAGAAAAGTTGCCAAAGATTTTATTATAAAATAAATACTGAATTTCAACATAAAAAAATGGAACTTTCCAACTTCATTTTATGACTAATTTCTGGCTCTAAACGTCATCTATCTTTGGGAATAATTTACGCTGGTTCGAGTTGCCTTAAGTATGACATTTTCTTAATATATTATTTTTTTCAGCTTTTGGGGACTTTACACACACACACACACACACACACAGAGGGTTGACAAAAGTAAATATTCTGGAAAAAACAAAGGTGTCTATTTACTTTTGTCAACTCCCATATATACTGTATTTATGAAAAAACCCGCCTCCAACAGCTTTCAAATCAACCAGCTCTTCAGCAGAAGGTGAGGACGCTAGCCACTACACTACAGGATAAAAGTTAATACAACCCATCACATATTTAAATAACCGGCGAAACGCATAACGCTTTCGCGTCTAGTCATTTTACGTTTTAACCCTCCCCTACTCGAGGTAATGGCCAGCATTTGGTTCAAAAAATCATTCAAAATATTGTGCGTGTTCATATATATATATATATATATATATGAAATGAAAATGAGACTGAAAAGGTTTATTGGCAGACCATAGTCCGTAAAACAATATTAATAATACAATGAAAATTTACATCCTAAAGATAGACACATACAATTAGTGAGAAATAATACAGTAATGTCGAAGTTAAGTGGAGCGACAGACAAACGTTTTCGTACCATGAATTCCTTAGCTTAAAAGACATATGGCAGGACTCATGGATAGCTTGGATAATCGGGTTGGTTGATTTTTAATTCTTTGCATTAGACTGTATTGAGCACGTCTTGTTATCTGTGGGAACTCGGTACATTACAAGGAGCAATCATTTGCGAAACTGAGCATCTCGTGGGTAACTTATGTAGGAGTCTAAAAGACCTGTTGTACCCTCCTCGGGTGGATACAGAAAAACGAATGAACCAAAACAAGAGGGAAAACAGTCCAGGGACCGACCGTTAAGAAATTCGCACCTAGGTTAGATCCCGTTATCCCGACACCGGAAGGGCATTTTCATTAAAGGGACCAACTTATAAGTACATTCGCACAAATTTAAAACTATCTTCCTGTTCTAAACATACAGATTCTATTATTTTTTACATAATTATTACATTTATTATTAAATTTATTACATTTAATATTGCATTATTGTGGAAATAAACTCTGTCTATTAGAGTGGGTTTTTATTTTCATATTTTGACCTTCACGTAGAAAAAACTGAAGTTTTTTTACATTTATTGCTAGTCATAGTTTGACCCAAATGCTTAAATTCTTGTAAGGGGTTCCAAAACACCTTAGCCCCCCCATTTGCAGCTTACATGTTTACTTATATCGAACTAGTTTTTAGTGATTATAAAAATATATAAAATTCTTTATTTATTGCAGGTATTAAAATTACTCTAGTTGATAAAGTGATAATATAATGGCTTCTCAATTAATTGGTGATTCGGAGAGGCAACGTGTGATAGATCGTATACGAGCAATAACATTTCGGGAAGTTCGTGATGCTGGAGCCACCTTTATAGCACGTTCATGGGTTGCCAAAAAGTTGAAGAAGTGAGGAGTTCGTCAAAAGAAATTGGAATAAAACTTTCGATGAATGTGAAATGGATACAACCAAATCTGGGCGCCCAAATTTGCCACTCTCTCAGGAAACAAAGAACATCATTGAAAGCGGTACCCGTAAGCGGAAAAACAGCTGTGCTAAACTTTCTAGAGAGATCGAAGTGTTGAGAGGAAAGATCGTTAGTGGTGAGATCATTCGACTGTACCGCCATAGGCAAGGTTTAAAGCCTTGGCATGAACGTCCAAAGCCAAGAAACACTCAACTTAACATCGATGACAGAATGTGGTTTGCCCATTATCTTGAAGATTGGGATGTGGATGATTTCATGCATTTAGCTGTCTCCGATGAATTTTTTGTTTACGTAACACGTCGGCCTAACTACCAAAATGATCGAGTGTGGGCCACAACACCAGATGAAATCGATGACAATGAACATTATCGCGAATTATTAAAAAGTCCAGACTGTGTTGGTGTGTTTGTTGTTCACTGCAAAGAAGCTCATGTGGGTGCTGAAGCCAAATGGTCAGAGTTGGATGGACAGTATTTTCGTGATATTATTCTATCCCAGCATGTCATTCCTTTTCTAAGAAACCCAAACAATGTTATGGATGTCGATCAGGTCACACTTCTGCACGATAAGGCCCCCTACTTTAAGGCATTAGCCACTCAACAGTTGTTTCGGAACCATGAGATCGATTTCTTTGGAAATGAAGAATGGCCAGGAAATTCTCCTGACCTGAACGTCTGTGAACACATTGGATCAGTTATAAAGGACAAGGTTGAATGTCTCTTGTTTCAAGAACCTGCAGTAAATCGATTTTCGAAGGATACAATGACGCAACACATTGAAACTGTTTTAGCAAATTTGCGTAACGATCAAGATCTATTCACGTCACTTTTGGCAAGCTACCCAAAGCGAATTCAAGCTGTCTTGGAAGCCAATGGCGGGAACACCAAGTTTTAATTGTTTCTCATTAAATGCAGGATTAAATTCTCTTTTGTAAGGTATGTTTAGTTTTACTGTACCTCTAATGGTTTAGGCCATGGGCGAGGGGGGGGGGGGCTAAGGTTTATTGGGCCCCGTACATGCATGACATTCCAACACCCATACATAACAAGCTTACTTTATCATCATATGCAGATGACATCACTCTAACATCCACCCACAACAACATCGACACCGCTACAAATAACCTACAACCATACATAAACAGTATATAAGACTGGCTCACACACAAGAAACTCAAAGTAGCGCCCACAAAATCAACCATCACCTTGCTTACAAGCAATACAAAAGAACAGCAGATAACTCCACAGCTTACACTAAACAACAACAACATTCCACACACTCACAGGACCAAAATACTTGGGGTCACATACAACACATCATTATCTTTTGCAAACCACATTCAGGACATTAAAAACAAATGTACGTCAAGACTTAACACGCTTAGGGTACTAACAGGGACAAACTTTGAACACCAGCAGGAAACAACATCACTCATACACAAACAATATATTCGCTCAGTTATGGACTATGCTAGCCAATGCTGGCCACCCATTATCTCAAACACACACACATAAACACCTTACAGACAATACAAAACAACGCACTTCCTATCATTACAGAATGTACTCAAACAACACGAATAGAACAAATGCACGCAGAAACAAAAATACTGAAAGTTAGGAACATTTAGAAATGAGGGGAACACAATTCATGGCAGCAGCGACAACTAACCCACAACACCTTGCCACTGAGAGACATTATAACCAAATACTCCATTTCATATTTATTTATTATTAATTTATTAATAACCTTTATTAATACGAATAAAATAAATACATTTCTTCAATTTACAATGACATGAATAATTGTGAAGCTCGACTATTTATTTTATTTAATTTGGCCCTTAAGCTTTAGGCTTTACTGGGCTCTTATTAAGAATAAGCAGCAAGTTGTTATTAATTAATAATAATAAATAAATAAATAAGTAAATAAGTATTATTAATAGTTAAAACATGTATTACAATATTAAACAATATTCATGGACAATATTAAACAATATTAGTGGACATTAATCCTAGATTTTTGTTAGTATGCCATTATTAATCGGGATTTCAACTTGGCTTTAAACAAATTTACATTCACAATATTTTTTATATCGGCATGCAAATCATTCCATAGTTTCAATCCAATGAAAATGAGTAGTTTTTGAGATGAGGACAATTTAAATTGAGGTATAACAAACTCTGATCTGTTTCTGGTCTGTTAGAGTGGATTTCTTGATGAGTTACAAAATATCTATTTACCCATTGCAAATTAATGATTTTGTTCTTACACTTGTAAATAAAAATAAAATGTGCCAGTTTGGGTATCTCGTTGAGCTTTAGTAGGTTTAGCTCTTTAAATAATGCACTAGAGTGATCAAGGAAATCAGCATCAGATAATAACCTTATTGCTTTTTGGATGACAAAGATACCATTTAATGCGTTGTTAGCGGAGTTTCCCCAAACAAGGGTGCAGTATGTTATATGAGGAAGAACAGGTGTATGATAAAGCGTCAATAAAACTTGTTTCGGGACTACATTTCTAAGTTTAAACATTATAGCAACGCTCCTTAAAATCTTTTTCGCGATATAATTTACATGATCACTCCATTGCAAATTCTTATCTAGCATTACACCAAGAAATTTTGTTACAGTAGACTCCTTTATGGCGATTTCATTAACATTAAGTTCATCAAGATATACATTTCTTTTATTAGTAAAAATCATGAAATTTGTTTTACTGGTATTTAGGAAGAGTTTATTGGTGGTCAACCATTTCATTACACTGATGAATTCTGAATGAAATATATTCTTAGCTGTATTAACATCTTTGCAAGAAAAAGAGACACTTGTATCATCTGCAAACATTATGAAGTTCAGTATATCATATGAACGTGGAAGGTCATTTATATATAATAAAAATAACAGTGGACCAGAACTGAGCCCTGTGGCACACTCTGTTTGACAAGCGCTTTAGTTGAGCAAACCTTATTTACTGATACAAAATGATATCTATTGGACAAATAACTTTTAAACCAATCACTGATTGCTCCTCTAAAGCCGCAACAATATAATTTATTAAGTAGAATATTATTGTCTTTTACGCCAAGACTTAACACGCTTAGGGTACTAACAGGCACAAACTTTGGACACCAGCAGGAAACAACATCATTCATATACAAACAATATATTCGCTCAGTTATGGACTATGCTATCCCATGCTGGCCACCCATTATCTCAAACACAAACATTAACACCTTACAGACAGTAAAAACAACGCATTTCGTATCATTACAGGATGCACTCAAACAACACCAACAGAACACCTGCACACAGAACCAAAAATACTGAAAGTTAGGAACATTTAGACATGAGGGGAATACAATTCATGGCAGTTTCGACAACTAACCCACAACACCCTTGCCACTACATGTACAATCATGCTCCGACACCTCGCACCTTTAAGGTAACACCAGATACATTATAACCAAATACTCCATTCCATACCATGCCCCACAGACATCACACAGTACAAAAAACACACACACACACACACCTAACCCACAAAGCACTGACACGACTCGGTCCGAATGCGATCCTAGGTGCGAAGCCGCCACCCATTAACAGGTCAGAGATCAGCCTGAGCAGATCGGATCGAGTTAACTTAGCACGATTCCAATGTGGACATCACCCCAACTTACGGACATATAAACAAAGACTAGACAACTCCACAGACGACACCTGCCACCTGTGCCAGGACACACCACAAACATTTGAACACATTATGACAGACTGTACCGCTCTAGCACAACAACGAACACAACACAACATCACTAGTGTGCTGAACCTCTGGTCCACTCCGGAGAGGGCGATCGGTTACCTGCGTGCCGCCGGCTTGCTCGATCAGGGTGGGCTGATCGGCTAAACAACAACAACAACTAGTTCGCTGAACCTCTCGCCCACTCTGGAGAGGGCGATCGGTTACCAGCGTGCCCCCGGCTTCCTCGATCAGGGTGATCTGATCGGCTAACCAACAACAACAACAATCCGAACCACGCTACATAATCTGAACGTAGAGGACCGTCCCCTGTCCAACTGCTATCAGACCCAATGTCGCTTAACTTCGCTGAAACACGGGAAGTGGTGTATATATGACACTGGCAACGACGTAGCCCTCGTTCTTTTAAATAAGTGTGACTATACAGAGTGACCAACTTAAAAGTGTGCACTGCAAAGTTATAGAAAGCGTTGCGGTGCACTTTTTTAAGCTGATCACCTTGTACAAGCAAAATTTGAATATCTTATCAAAATGTTTAAAATATAAAGTTAAAATCTGGTGTTTACTCGCACATTCTAAAGTTAGAAGATAAAATCAATAATGCATTGAGGAATTTTGAAAGAATATACGTTATGAATTTTAAAATGAACTATTTGTGTCAAAGGCTACTTTGAGCGTACGTTGTGGTCTCCTCAAAACTCATTAAATTAATCTTCCTATTCGTCCCATATTGTCAGCAATGAATGTTCCCAACAATAAATTAGCTACATTTTTCGTTCTGGTTTTTAGCCAATTACCTCATAATAGCTACGCCATTACGACGTAATGAGCACCAGCAGTGTCAATTCATTTTCAACCTCAGTTGAAACTACTAATTAAAGTACAAACTATTTTCGTTATATACCAATCTAGTATAGAATCTTCAGTATTAAATAAAGAGTTTCCTCGTGCGTATCGATTACTTTGCCACAAATATGTAGTTGACAAGATTCTAAACACATTTTGCTGTTACATAAACGTAGGATGCCCGTTCCATTTGTTCTTAAAAAAGAGATCTATTTCAATTTGCCATACCTTAGCGAGTTGAACAGAAAATATTCTCATACACTGAAGCTTGTTTTAGCGTGTTCTTATCCGCAATATAAATTCAAATTTATAACCTCAAATAAAGTACCCATGCAAAATGTATCCAAACATAAAGAAGAATGATCAAATTACGTCAAATCCTCCCTTCCACACATATACGTATGACTGTAAGGTCAGTTATGTGGGGTAAAAAACCTCACAACTTAAAACAAGGGTGGATAAACAGAAGTATTTTACACTGAATAGGACGGCCCATATATGGATCTGAACATCGCCTTAAATACTGTAATTCCAACATTTCAACGAACTGTTCTTCTTTTAAAGGTTTAAAAATACTCGGATCATTCTATATCCACTCATTGAAACCTTCATTAAATAGATAAGTATTCTCAAATCAGTTATACACGGCTTATATAAGCAAACAACCAAATTCTCAAACCACAACTAGCAAACCTTCTTTTATTGATATTTTACCTCAAAACTTTAGGTTTCGCATAATCTTGATGTAAAGTGCATGCATTTTATATTGTATTTATTTTATTTAACAATTATGTCTTAGTGAAAAATTTTTGCAACTTCTTACAGTTTTTAACTATAATTTCCTGTTTTATATTTTTAGCCTCCGAGAAGAGAAATATTTTATTTCCGAAAAGTTTGGACACTGCTAAATGACTGGAATTTATTCCTTGGTCTTTTTATTTGTATTGAAACGGAAGATATTCCTGAACAAGACGCGCGCGCACAAACACACACACATACACACACACACACACACACACACACACAGATATATATATATATATATATATATATATATATTAACAACACAATAACTGTGAAGAAATTAAATAAAAGAAGTAAAATTCCCAAACACTGAAAAATATAAAACGCCAAAAACCATGTTTCTATCAGACGATGCTACTAATGAGAAACTAAATTCCAACCCCTTTCAAAATTTCCAGCGGAATTTTAACATCGACCTTAAACTTTTACTCAAGGACTTCACACCTTACCAAGCAATTCACCGCCCATTGTCCTAAGTCACCTTATTTTTATGGTCTATCTAAGGTTCATAAAACTAATATCCAGTTACGACCCATTATTTTAATTCCAACCTTGGTAGTGTTAATTATGGATTGGACAAATGGCTTTCTAAGAACCTTTCGTTTCTCGTGGGCAATATCTCTAATGCTCATATAAAGAAATCTGCAAATTTCCGAGATAAGAAAGTAATCTTAGTTTAGCCAACAGGAAAATGGTGAGCTTTGTCGTTGTTTCGCTTTTCACTAAGGTTCCTATTGAAACAACTTTGTTTTACTTGGAAGAATTTCTTTTGAAAAAACGAGATACATTTGGCTTTACCCATCAATCTTTTCAAAGCTGATTGGTTTGGGTTTGGCACATTCAATTTTTACTTTTAATAATCTATGTTTTGGGGGGAAAGAAGGTTTTATTATGGGCTTCCCTCTATCTGTTAGGGTGATCAATATATTTATTAAGCTTTTCGAATGAAAGTGTCTTCCTGAAATCATTGCTCCAGATATCTCTTGGTATCGCTAAGTTGATGATATTTTTCTCTTGCTTCCGCTGGATTTGGATCCTGATTATATATTTGATAGATTGAACAATGTTTTACCTTCCATTAAGTTTACTGTCGAAATGGAATAAAATTCAACTCTCGTTCCTTGACCAGAACGCCTAATAATAGACCACTTTTACAGTTTTTAGAAAACCCACCCATTTTAATGATTATGTTCACTGGATTTCATGGCATAGTTTATCTACTAAAACAGGTATTCTCATAAGAATGTTCCTGCGAGCCCTTAGGATTTGGGGCCCCTCTTATCTTGACTCTGAATTTTATTATATTACAAAACCGGGATATCCTCCCAATTTTATTGATAAAGCCTTTCGAACTCCAAAACAGAAATTTTATAGTAATACTGCCAAGACTAAGAATTTTCGGAATGTTGTGGCAATCCCATTTAATGTGCAGCCACTGCGGGACGTTGTTCCCCCTCAATTTAAGCTTGTCTCACAGATTCCATGTTCCACTCGTGGTCTCTCACAAAAAGCCAATTATCTAACGTTTCTCCCAATTCCAGAATATATAAGATTCCTTGTCGAGTTTGTTCCAAGAGCTATATCGGCGAAACTGTTGATCTTAAAAGACCCATTTATCAATGCAAATATAGTTTGAATACGGCTGATGAAAATTCGGCCTTGCATAGGTATCGTTTAAATAGTGAACATAACACTAATATTAATAACGCTCAATTAATTTCAAACATTACTAATAAGATAAAAGAAAAGTTGCCAATGATTTTATTATAAAAAAAATACTGAATTTCAACATAAAAAAATGGAACTTTCCAACTTCATTTTATGACTAATTTCTGGCTCTAAACGTCATCTATCTTTGGGAATAATTTACGCTGGTTCGAGTTGCCTTAAGTATGACATTTTCTTAATATATTTTTTTTCCAGCTTTTGGGGACTTTACACACACACACACACACACACACACACACATACAGAGGGTTGACAAAAGTAAATATTCTGGAAAAAACAAAGGTGTCTATTTACTTTTGTCAACTCCCATATATACTGTATTTGTGAAAAAACCGGCCCCCAACAGCTTTCAAATCAACCAGCTCTTCAGCAGAAGGTGAGGACGCTAGCCACTACACTACAGGATAAAAGTTAATACAACCCATCACATATTTAAATAACCGGCGAAACGCATAACGCTTTCGCGTCTAGTCATTTTACGTTTTAACCCTCCCCTACTCGAGGTAATGGCCAGCATTTGGTTCAAAAAATCATTCAAAATATTGTGCGTGTTCATATATATATATATATATATATGAAATGAAAATGAGACTGAAAAGGTTTATTGGCAGACCATAGTCCGTAAAACAATATTAATAATACAATGAAAATTTACATCTAAAGATAGACACATATACAATTAGTGAGAAATAATACAGTAATGTCGAAGTTAAGTGGAGCGACAGACAAACGTTTTCGTACCATGAATTCCTTAGCTTAAAAGACATATGGCAGGACTCATGGATAGCTTGGATAATCGGGTTGGTTGATTTTTTAATTCTTTGCATTAGACTGTATTGAGCACGTCTTGTTATCTGCGGGAAGCTCGGTACATTGCAAGGAGCAATCATTTGCGAAACTGAGCATCTCGTGGGTAATTTATGTAGGAGTCTAAAAGACCTGTTGTACCCTCCTCGGGTGGATACAGAAAAACGAATGAACCAAAACAAGAGGGAAAACAGTCCAGGGACCGACCGTTAAGAAATTCGCACCTAGGTTAGATCCCGTTCTCCCGACACCGGAAGGGCATTTTCATTAAAGGGACCAACTTATAAGTACATTCGCACAAATTTAAAACTATCTTCCTGTTCTAAACATACAGATTCTATTATTTTTTACATAATTATTACATTTATTATTAAATTTATTACATTTAATATTGCATTATTGTGGAAATAAACTCTGTCTATTAGAGTGGGTTTTTATTTTCATATTTTGACCTTCACGTAGAAAAAACTGAAGTTTTTTTACATTTATTGCTAGTCATAGTTTGACCCAAATGCTTAAATTCTTGTAAGGGGTTCCAAAACACCTTAGCCCCCCATTTGCAGCTTACATGTTTACTTATATCGAAATAGTTTTTAGTGATTATAAAAATATATAAAATTCTTTATTTATTGCAGGTATTAAAATTACTCTAGCTGATAAAGTGGTAATATAATGGCTTCTCAATTAATTGGTGATTAGGAGAGGCAACGTGTGATAGATCGTATACGAGCAATAACATTTCGGGAAGTTCGTGATACTGGAGCCACCTTTATAGCACGTTCATGGGTTGCCAAAAAGTTGAAGAAGTGAGGACTTCGTCAAAAGAAATTGGAATAAAACTTTCGATGAATGTGAAATGGATACAACCATATCTGGGCGCCCAAATTTGCCACTCTCTCAGGAAACAAAGAACACCATTGAAAGCGGTACGCGTAAGCGGAAAAACAGCTGTGCTAAACTTTCTAGAGAGATCGAAGTGTTGAGAGGAAAGATCGTTAGTGGTGAGATCATTCAACTGTACCGTCATTGGCAAGGTTTAAAGCCTTGGCATGAACTTCCAAAGCCAAGAAAAACTCAACTTAACATTGTCTCCGATGAATTTTTTGTTTACGTAACACGTCGGCCTAACTACCAAAATGATCGAGTGTGGGCCACAACACCAGATGAAATCGATGACAATGACATTATCGCGAATTATTAAAAAGTCCAGACTGTGTTGGTGTGTTTGTTTTGTTCACTGCAAAGAAGCTCATGTGGGTGCTGAAGCCAAATGGTCAGAGTTTGGATGGACAGTATTTTCATGATATTATTCTATCCCAGCATGTCATTCCTTTTCTAAGAAACCCAAACAATGTTATGGATGTCGATCAGGTCACACTTCTGCACGATAAGGCCCCCTGCTTTAAGGCATTAGCCACTCAACAGTTGTTGCGGAACCGTGAGATCGATTTCTTTGGAAATGAAGAATGGCCAGGACATTCTCCTGACCTGAACGTCTGTGAACACATTGGATCAGTTATAAAGGACAAGGTTGAATGTCTCTTGTTTCAAGAACCTGCAGCAAATCGATTTTCGAAGGACACAATGACGCAACACATTGAAACTGTTTTAGCAAATTTGCGTAACGATCAAGATCTATTCACGTCACTTTTGGCAACCTACCCAAAGCGAATTCAGGCTGCCTTGGAAGCCAATGGCGGGAACACCAAGTTTTAATTGTTTCTCATTAAATGCAGGATTAAATTCTCTTTTGTAAGGTATGTTTAGTTTTACTGTGCCTAATGGTTTAGGCCATGGGCGGAGGGGCTAAGGTTTATTGGAGCCCCGTACGTCCAATTACTTCACCTCTCATTTTAAACCTAATATCAGTTGGCTGATTAGAGCTTTTAGGATGGAATTGCATAACCCTAGTTTTTGTAACATTGAAAAGAATATCATGTTTCTGCGAATATTATTCGCAGACTTTTAGCAGCTATCCTTGTGTTATCTACACAACTTCCAACTTTTGCCTCATTAAGTAAAGCAAGTAATCCGTCAATACTCACATTAAACAGCGTAGGAGAGGGCAAGGAGCCTTGCCTCACCCCGCAAGAGGAGCCAAAACATTCGGATAGTACATTACCCCACCTAACAGTAAAAGATTGGTAGGAATACCAAAATTTCAATAAATTTAATATGTACAATGGAAAGAACTTTTCTGTCTTCTAGTTTTTTAAATAAAATGTTGTGGTTCACTCTATCATATGCCTTACTTATATCTAGGAAACAGCTATAAATAGTTGAGTTACTGTCAGTGTATTTAGATATAATTTCCTTAAGTACATAGATACACAGGTCAGTTGAGTGGGACCTTTTAAAACCAAACTGATTAGCTGTCCATAAGTAATCATTTAATCGGTGTAACAAGAGTTTCTCTAGTAGTTTCGAGAAGAAGGCGGCGACACCAATAGGCCTGTAATTATTGCTGGATAGAATGTCCCCATACTTATTTTTGACCAGGGGCAAGATATATATCCTTATGGACTCTGCAGGGATATAGGTATGAGCAAGCATGGCTGAGAAGAGCAATGATATACAATAGTATGCAGTGATATGCAATGATATACAATGATATACAATGTTATGGTATACAATACAATGGTATGCAGACACACGACATCCGTGGCATATTTTAAGTGCTCATTTGATAGGTCATCTACCCCAGTCGCAGAACCAGTCTTTAACTCTTTAATTAACCTCTTTACTTCAGGAACTGATATCAATAATCAAAGTATTTTTCCTTGTCCCTCCCACAGGCGTTTGATTACACAAGTCTCCGTTTCAAACCAAAGTACGAGATGTTTTATTTCTATTACATGATTTTATACAATTTTGCCATGCTGATTTCAAATTTCACAACCATTTTTATGTATCACGTCAGGGTTTTACACAAAATATAAGTCAGATATATTCATAGTATGTATTAAACAACTAAATTTCCAAGAGTACCAAATTATAAGAACTTATAAGAAATTATAAGAAATCATTTCAAAGTAAATTCATCTTTGATATTTAATTGATACATAATAGATCAGTCATAAGTGATTAGCAGGAGAAAATCGTCGTTTTTTTGCTTGCTTCTTGTGCTGCATTTCTCCCGAGCCTTCCCGTTTCAGAGACTAGCAGTAGTCTGTCATCATGTTGACATCCCACCTTCCTTGGTATCTTTTTCCCATAGTCTTGACATCCTGGTGGAACCTTTCTCCTTGTTCCTCACTCACACTACCCAAGTTTTCAGGAAAATAGTACGCGTGTTGCAGCCTAGCTTTCCAAATGTATATATATATATATATATATATATATATATACATATATATACAGGGTGTTTGAAAACTTTCTGTACAAATTGTAATGGGGGATAGGCAACACCAAGACAAACCCTTTTCGTCTATAAGTGTATGTCCGCTGACGTCACCATTCGGCGCGAGAGGGCGACGCTGCAATTGGCTAAAAGGTGAAGTGGGCTAGACTCGCGCTTGCCGCGGGCATTCTTAAATCGGACGTAGTACGCGTAACATGTTTATTTAAAGAAGGCATGTTTATTTAAAGAAGGTGCTGAAAGTTGCGACCGTAGCATCAATGCATGCCTGACAGCGTCGAAGCATTGACCGACGTACACGTCGAAAGATTCCCGGCATTTCGGGAACAGTTCCAGCGGCGACAGCGATTCTTGCTACGAGGTCTTCTTCTGAGTAAATGGGAGTCTCGTACACGAAGTTCTTCATGTGTCCCCACAGGAAGAAATCGAGGCATGTTAAATCGGGCGATCTCGGTGGCCAGGCTACGGGCCCACCCCGGCCTATCCATCGGTCCCCAAAAGTGGCGTTCAGATAATCCCGCACATCGTTGCTGGAGTGTGCTGGGGCTCCGTCGTGTTGAAACCACATTCGTCTACGAATAGCCAAGGGAACATCTTCCAGCAGTTCCGGCAACGTTTTTCAAGAATATCCGATAAACCCGCCCGTCGAGTCGGGCAGGCAGCAGGTACGGCCCAATCAACTTGCCATGGACGATACCCGCCCAAACATTGACGGCGAACCGTTCTTGATGAGCATGCACCCGTGTAGCATGTGGATTTGCGTGCGCCCACACGTGAGAATTGTGCATGTTAAACACACCCTCACGTGTGAAACAGGCCTCATCTGAGAACAGCACATAAGCCGGAAAATTAGGCTGCACCGCTGTCTGCTCAGAAACCAGCGTGCGAATTCCACACGAAGAGGGTAATCCCGAGGTTGTAATGCCTGGACTCTCTGACGATGAAACGGATGTAACTGCTGCTCGTGCAACACTCTCCAGACCAGGTCGTGGTTCACACCGAGGATACGCGCAACACCTGGCGTGCTTGCGCTTGGATTGTCCTCAATTCGCCGTAGGATTTCTTCTTCCATGTCAGGAGTGCGCACGTTTCTCTCCCGACCAGTGTCATGCATGTTTGCATGGAATGTTCCAGTTTCTCGCAGTCGCCGATGCAAATGCGCAAACGTTTGGTGGTTTGGCACACGTCTGTTTGGGAAGCGCTGTCGGTACAACCTCACAGCAGCTCTTCCGTTTCCATTGGCAGCCCCATACACCATATGCATGTCAGCCATCTCAGCAGTCGTGAAGCGCTCCATGTTACGCGTACTACGTCCGATTTAAGAATGCCCGCGGCAAGCGCGAGTCTAGCCCACTTCACCTTTTAGCCAATTGCAGCGGCGCCCTCTCGCGCCGAATGGTGACGTCAGCGGACATACACTTATAGACGAAAAGGGTTTGTCTTGGTGTTGCTTATCCCTCATTACAATTTGTACAGAAAGTTTTCAAACACCCTGTATATATATATATATATATATATATGGTATCTGCATATAAATATAATGACTAAATCATTCTATGTATATACTGTACACATATTTGCATAATTAGGTATATGTCTATATACCACCCATACAAAATGGGTGGTAGGTATTTGCCAGAAAACTGTGTGATGAGAAAAAATTGATGTGATTTTTGGATTCAGCACACCTGAATTGAAAAAAAACAGTTATGTATGTTCAAACATCAGATATGTTGCATACTAGTGTTATCAGAGAGAGGCATTTTTGACACCCTTTTGATTCTTAACAAGTTTCCAAAATTTGTTATTATCGTTAATTATACCTTAAACAGTGATGCACTGATGCTAAAGGCAAACTTTTGATAAATTTTTTTACACGATAATAAATGAGCAAAGCAGTATTAGAAGTCTCGTGTTGAGAATATCTGAGATAGTCATAACTACAAATTAAAATTAGTTCACAATGTAGACGTCGGAGAAAGTTTAGATAACAGCGATCATGGCAAGTGAAAACTTGTAAAGAATCAAATAACTTTAACATACCTAATTTTAAGGGAGCAAATTTCGATGATTTACATGTTGGCTAATAATGATCTTAGCATGTAGGATAAGTTCCAAAACGTATTCATGAATACTGACACACGCTGTGTGGCCAGGGTCGTTAAAAAAAGGTAATTTAAGGGTGCAACCTAAATGGTGAAATATGGATACAGGTAACCCAATTGGGGATGGAAATTTAGCTTACAAAACTTCAGTAATAATAATTATATATATTTACGTAGAAAGGTTAAAATTTAATAAAAAATGCAAAACACGAATTTGGAATTCAAGTATGAAAATAAAAACCCACGATTTTCATATTTGACCTTCACGTAGAAAAAAGTGAAGTTTTTTGCATTATTGGAATTCAAGTAGCTTGAGAATGTAAAGAAAGCTCTAAAACGTTTTACGATTATGTTTGTAAGAGGAGTCCTTTGAAGGACAATATTAGACCATTGGTAGATTCAAGCGGTAGCCTAATAAATAACTTTTTTTATGCAGGAAGTAGGGGCCAAGGGCAAATGCCCGCAAAAGCGCCCCTCCCATAGAAGAAGAAGAGAGCCAAAATCAAGGTCCTGGGTTTTCGAGATGCCTAGACACTCTGCGTTTGAAAGATGGGAGGTCATAGATAGGAGGAAAGATGGATTGAGGAAGATTGTTCCAGATTTGACCGGTTGAGTAGATGAAAGATTGGAAATACCGATTAACCCTTGCATTAGATAGGTGGACGGAAAAGGAATGAAAAAGGTGTAGAAAGTCTGGTACTACGTGCTCTCCTTAAAGGAGGAGGCATGCAGTTAGAGGTGTTCAGAAGAGCAATGTCCGTTATGATGATAATGAAGAGAGAGTGAGGCAACATTGCGGCGAAGAGAGAGAGATTGAAGATAATCAGTAAGAGGCGGGGAAGTGATAAGACGAAAAGCCTTTGATTCCACCCGGTCAAGTACGGCTGTGTGGATTGAACCACTCCACACGTGAGAAGCATACTCCATACAAGAGCGAACAAGACCCGTTACCCTTGTACAGAAACAGCAACTGAGTCGAGGGTGAAGAAATCGCGGAGGCGGGACAGCACACCTAACCTCTTAGAAGCTGTTTTAGAAAGAGACTATATGTGATCTTTCCAGGAAAGATAACGAGAAAAGGAAACGCCAACAATGTTAAGAGAAGAGGAAGGATTGAGTTGTGTGTTGTTGAAGGTAAGGGGATAGTCGTGTGGAAGATTGTGACGAGTAGACAGGCGAAGGAACTGAGTTTTTGAGGCATTGAAAACCACAAGGTTTTCTCTGCCTCAATCAGATATAGCAGAAACATCAGAGGTCAGGTGCTCCATGGCCGTACTGCGCGAATCATGGAGTGACTGTTGAGAGTGACGCTTTGGGAAGCCGGTGGAGAAGTGAGGAGTGGAATCATCGGCATAGGAGTGAATAGGACAGGAAGTGCGAATTAAAAGATCATTAATAAATAAAAGGAAAAGAGTAAGTGACAGGACAGAACCCTGAGGAACACTACTGTTAATAGCTTTAAGAGAAGAACAGTGGCCATCTACAACTGCAGCTATAGATCGGCCAGAAAGGAAATTAGAGATGAAGGCACAGATAGAAGGATAGAAACCGAAAGAGGGCGCCGGACTATAAGGAAATAGCTGTAATTTTAAATATTTTTTTTACATCTGTCTTTCTTGATGAGGATAAGTCTCTTATTCCGGAAGTTGGTAAAAGCTTAATAACGTAAAGGGGTTCCATTGCTTACTGACATAACTGTTTACACAGAAGCGATTGCACGCAATAGAAATAGGTTATAAATTAATAAATCGCCGGGTCCGGACCTTTTTTTACCAAAGCCATTTAAAAGAATTATAAATTAAATAGTAGATCCTTTCGTTTGAATTTTGGATCACCTGAAGATCAGGGCCCCCAGCCTTCTTTAGTTAGCTTTATAAGGCTAACTAACGAAAATATCACGACCTAACCTAACCAATCGTCAAGGGGTACAGTTGACCTAACGATTAGTTAGGTTAGGTCGTGATATTTTCTTTAGTTAACCTTATAAGGCTAACTAAAGAAGGCTGGGGGCCCTGATCTTCAGGTGATCCTGAATTTTTAATAAATCTTTATCGAAGGGATTATAGGGCTATTAATCTAATTTCCAGATAATACGCAACAGTAACATTTAGTGAATGCCTCAACTCGTCACATCTCACACTATACTTCTGAGGAGACCTAAGAAAGGTGGAAGTTTTCAGGTAGTTAACAGACTCAGAGACCACTTCGAAGGACGCAAACTGCAAACACTACCCAGTATAGATTCAGAAAAAAACACGTTTACATCATCAATTATAATTATCAGCATTAGGTCGACATAATACAAGCAAACAGGAAAAGAAACTGCAAAACAGTAATTTGCACAAAGGACATTCAGTAGGCCTTTGACAACACATGGCACGACTGCCTTAGTTGGAAGCTTTGCAACCAG
This sequence comes from Bathynomus jamesi, assembly GCA_023014485.1. NCBI lineage: Eukaryota > Metazoa > Arthropoda > Malacostraca > Isopoda > Cirolanidae > Bathynomus > Bathynomus jamesi. The sequence continues at coordinate 497,341 of JAJOZX010002986.1, forward strand.
TTTTAAATACCTATCTGTACTAAAGACTTCCCTCACTACTTCACGAATAGACGCATTTCAACAAAATAAAACAACACCTCCGACTCTTTCAAGCCAAGAGCAGATGTGTTACAGGGCTCCCACTAGCTCCCACTGTTTTCATTCTATGCATAAAAGACAACCCCCACTACCACAAGATTTAAACCGTCAACCACTTTCGTATGCCGATAACGTTACCCTAATGGTGTCTGTAACTAACTACTATATTTAAAGCAAAATATACAGACAAGTACCTAATCTATTTTGATGCGTGCATGTATGGCGTGGGTGGCACGAGCTGTTACAATGGTTTCTAGCTTTTAGATAAGAGTAGGCTGACCATATTTCCTTGAGACAAAAACGGGACATTGGGATGGCAAAAAAGGGACGGGGGTTATGTAATATTCTGTATTCATGAAAAAGTAAGTACATAAACATATTGAGCTTACAATTATTCTTCAGTGACAGAACCCATACAAAAACCCATACAAAACGGTACTGTCCCGTTCAAAACGGTACGTACGGTCAGCCTAGATAAGAGCATCTTTTGGTCAGAGAGCTGGTTCAGCAATTAGGTTAGATTATGTTAGGTGTGTTTAGGTTATGTTACTTTAGGTTATGAAGTGCTTGATATTTTGGATGATATTATAGTTTAAATTTAATTGGATGGCAAAAACTCCAATCTTAGACATCTCAAGGACAGGACAACATCTAAACGATGTACATTGGTACAAATGCCTGTACTTTTTAGGGGTACACGCACTGTTGTGAATCTTTAATAGAAAAGAGTAGCTATATGCACACGGCTGCTTAAGCATTTCATAACCTAACCTAACGACACCAAACCTAACCTAACCTAACCATACCTAACTTAACCTAACCACACTAACCTAACCTAACTGCCGAACCAGCTCTCTGACCAAAAGATGCTCCTGTCTAAAAGCTGGAAACCTTTGTAACAGTTCGTGCCACCTACGCCAAACGTGCAAAAACGCATCAAAATAGATTAGGTACGTGCCTGTATGTTTTCTTTAAATATAGTATGCACCTGACAGTTCAACTCTCAGTTTTTCCTCTCCCTATTTCATGAAATTGGCAGTGAAATTGTGTATTTCATGAAATAAGCAATAACTTTGCTTATTTCATGAATTTGGCAAATGAACTCCCAGTTTCATGAAATAAGCAATATTTTGCTTATTTCATGAAATACGCAGTTTCACCGATTACGCGTAATATATATATATATATATATATATATATATATATATTTCAACTGCAAAGAACACGCAGTATAATTAGCGTAAAGAACAACGCTTGTATAGGAGAACATTCCGCGCAAGATGAGGAGGGAGAACGAACAAATGAAAAAATGAGGTAACCACCCTGGAATCGAACCCGGGATCTTCCGATTGCCGGTCAGATATGATAACCACTACACCATGGTCCTCACTCGATCAGAAGTCGTAATTCTCCTACATACGCGCAGAAACCAATGCCCCGAGGGGGGCACCTTCCACATGCCGCACCTATATATACATTTCAACTGCAAAGAACACGCAGTATAATTAACGTAAAGAACGACGCTTGTATAGGAGAACATTCTGCGCAACGGGTGTGCCATAAAAAAGGGTACATTTTAAAAAGGCTATAAAATCAACATTTGTCATTTAATTTTAATAAAACGTCTGCACAGTAAAACATATGTATTTATCTATATGCAAACAAGTTTCCAGATTAAAATATCAAATAATTCAAATTCTATCAACATTTAACGAAAGAGTATGATTTTTCTACTTAACATGCAAAAATTATTAAACCTTTTTAATATTTGTTTATAAAAATAATTTTTAACGTAAAATTTACCTGAAATTATTAAAAAAATTGTTCGAAATGCTTTCCTTCCATTTCAATAACTTTTTTATTCTTGGCCGGAATTCATCTATGGCTCGATTTACTTGTTCCTGTGGAAGCTCTTCCCATTTTTGAATGATGATCTCGCGTAAATGAGCGACATCGTTTATCCTAGTCCTGTAGTCCTGTAGACTCCTAGTCCTGTAGACGCTCAAGCGTCTTACGTATTAAGCAGCATAAATACAATATAAGAACCGACCAGGAATCTAACGCCATTTTCATTCACGGAAGAGATACTAATCATCCCATTGACTGGAAAAATGCCTCCAAATTAAGTTTTAGTAAATCTATTGTTAGTAGAAATATACTTGAATCGAGTGTGATCAAGAATAATGCTGATTTTGTTCTTAATATTAGTCCTGGGCTTTATAAATTAGACTCGTACATTGGTAGAAAGGTGGTGTATTATTTTGACCGCATTCTTGCCACTTAATTGTTTGCTTTAATTAAATAAATATTATTTTAATAATTGTTAACATTTTTATGTGTACATTTTAATTGTATTATTTCTTTTATATAGGCTTTATGTACTTGATAGTTTAGTAGACTTTTGAACAGGTTATCTATTGGGAAAAATTTTTTAGATTGTTTTTAGATTGATTTGCCGATTGGGGAATTCTTCGCTTCCCCAATAGGTAACGGAATATTCTGGAAGGAGCACGTGACGACGATTGCACCATGGCTTTTGTTTCCTTAGATTCTTGCCACTTAATTGCCTGTTTTAATTAAATACTATTTCTAATAACTGTTATAATAATTTTTTTTTGTGTACATGTTAATTGTCTAATTTCCTTTATATAGTTTTTATGTATTCAATAATTTAGTAGCCTTTAGATTAAGTTATCTATTGGGAAAAAAATCTTTAGATTGTTTTATTGTTTTTTAAATTGAGTCGCCTATTGGGGAATTTTTTCGCTTGTGTATTTAACTCATTTACTTGGTAAATTCTGTCTATTTCTTTCTTGTCCCTGAAGATGTGAATATATCACGAAAGCGCTCGGATTTCGTGTTTCCTTTCCTTTTCCCTGTGGTTCTTTGTTTATATATATATATATATATATATATATATATATATATATATATATATATATATATATATATATATATATCCCTAGACACTGGGAAAATACCGAGCATCTTGAAAAGAGCAAACATTGTCCCTATATATAAAGGCGGGGATAGATCTCAAGCAAAGAACTCTTGACCAGAGTCATTGACGTCCCACCTCACCAAAATATTTGAAAGAATAGTCAGAGACAAAATCTATGACTTTTTGGAGACACTGGGAAAATTCAACGAAAATCAGCACAGATTCCGATCGGGAATCACAACTTATAAAGCATTAATAAATGCAAAAAAAACACTTTTTTCTACGTGAAAGTCACAATATGATAATAAAACCCCACTCTAATAGACAGAGTTTATTTCCACAACAGTTTCGATACCCACTGGCATCCTCTTCGGGTGGATACAGAAAAACGAATGAACCAAAATCAAGAGGGAACAGTCCAGAGCGTTTAAGAAATTCGCACATAGATTAGGTCCCGTTATCCCGACAGTGGAAGGGCATTTTATTAAAGGGACCCGCTTTTTAAAAACATTCGCATAAATTTAAAAACTATCTTCTTCTTGTATACATATAGCTTCTATTATTTTACATAATTATTACAGTTATTATTAAATATGTTACATTTAATATTGTATTATTATTTATTACAGAAATTCTAAATTTATTATTACATTGATTATTACATTGTTGTTTATTATACGAAAATTACAAACCGAAAAAACAAATGAAAAAAGGGGGGGCGAGGAAGGAACCTTCAAGCGACCGCTACGAATAAATTAGGTCCCGTTCTTCCGACACAGGAAGGGCATTTTTATTAAAGGGACCCGCTTATAGGTACATTCGCATGAATTTAACCTATATACCTGTTCTATACATTTATTATACATTTATTATTCAATTTATTACATTTAATATTGCATTGTTATTTATTACAGAAATTATAAATTTATTATTACATTGATTATTTATTGGTTATTATTGTTATTTATTATGCAGAAATTGTAAACCGAAACCGGAAGGGCATTTTATTACAGGGTCCCGCTTATAAGTACATACGCTCAAATTAAAACTATCTTCCTGTTCATGCATACAGATTCTACTATTTTGACATAATTACTGCATTGATTATTGCACTTACATATTGTTTTAACATTTATTATTATTACCTTTACACTAATTACACTTATCTTAGAACCCGTTCACCCGACCCCGTAAGGGATTTTTTGACGAAGAATCTCATTAAAAGGTCTAACTTATAGGTACCCTCGTACAAATTAAAATTATCTGCTTGTTCTATACACAGATTCTATTATTTTTCTTTTGACATAATTATTACATTTATAAAGTACTTTACTTGATTCCCAATCTATAGCATGATTATTTTGGCTAGCGTGATGTAAAATAGCATTATTGGTGTTACAACTTCTGAAGGCATATTTGTGTTCCTTAAGCGGGACCTTGTAATAAAATGCCCTTCCGGTTTCGGTTTACAATTTCTGCATAATAAATAACAATAATAATCAATAAATAATCAATGTAATAATAAATTTATAATTTCTGTAATAAATAACAATGCAATATTAAATTAAATGAATAATGAATAATAAATGTATAATAAATGTATAGAACAGGTATATAGTTTAAATTCATGCGAATGTACCTATAAGCGGGTCCCTTTAATAAAAATGCCCTTCCTCTGTCGGAAGAACGGGACCTAATTTATTCGTAGCGGTCGCTTGAAGGTCCCTTCCTCGCCCCCCCTTTTTTCATTTGTTTTTTCGGTTTGTAATTTTCGTATAATAAACAACAATGTAATAATCAATGTAATAATAAATTTAGAATTTCTGTAATAAATAATACAATATTAAATGTAACATATTTAATAATAACTGTAATAATTATGTAAAATAATAGAAGCTATATGTATACAAGAAGAAGATAGTTTTTAAATTTAGCGAATGTGTTTAAAAAGCGGGTCCCTTTAATAAAATGCCCTTCCACTGTCGGGATAACGGGACCTAATCTATGTGCGAATTTCTTAAACGCTCTGGACTGTTTTCCCTCTTGTTTTGGTTCATTCGTTTTTCTGTATCCACCCGAAGAGGATGCCAGTGGGCATCGAAACTGTTGTGGAAATAAACTGTCTATTAGAGTGGGTTTTTATTATCATCTTATAGAGCATTATAACAATATCCTAGATCAGTGTTTTTCACTAAGTTTTTTAAGGGAGCCACTTCTTCAGAACATACACACTGAGAGAGCCGCACACCACATATATATATATATATATATAATATATATATATATATATATAAATGTTAAATAAATTAAATAGCATGTATATATATATATATATATATATATATATATATACTAGGGATGTCACGGGTACCAGACCCGATCGGATAATGTACTACTCAATGATACCCGACCCGATCGGGTAATTGCTAAAAAATCGGGTATGGGTAGTAAAAACCAAATTCTAATTTAATTTTAATTTTATTGTTTTGCAGTTTTTCTTGATGTATTTTTTGTATAATATTTTTTAACAAAACATTCAAAATGGCAAATCGTAGTATGGTTTGGGACTATTTTGTCATTGATAAATTAGATAATAGTAAAGCCAAGTGCTTGAACTGCACACAGTTAATAAGTCGCGGTACTAAACCAACAAATTTTGGAACGTCTTGAATACCCGATCGGGTATTACACTTCGGGTACCCGTACCCGATTACCCGGTAAAAGCGCTACCCGTTGCATCCCTAATATATATATATATATATACAGCTCATCAGCTGTTCTTTCGTGATGACGACCCTATACAAATTGAATATATCCAAATTTCTCTCTCTCTCTCTCTCTCTCTCTCTCTCTCTCCAGAAAGCCTTTGATAAGGTACCTCACCGCCGGCTAATGGCGAAAGTGCGCGCGCTGGGTATCGGTGGGGGAGTAGGTAGGTGGATTGAAAACTGGCTGAAGAATAGGCGGCAGAGGGTTGTAATTAAAGGGGTTAGTTCGGGTTGGGCCTCGGTCACTAGTGGGGTTCCTCAGGGTTCCGTTTTGGGGCCACTGTTGTTTATCATTTACATAAATGATATCGACGGTGGCATCGTCAGTTGGATCGTCAAATTCGCTGATGACACCAAGCTTGGGGCCAATGTTGGGACGCACGAAGCGATCGAGGAACTGCGTGCGGACCTAGGTAGGATAGGAGAGTGGTCCGAAAAATGGCAAATGCCGTTTAACTTGGGTAAATGCGAAGTGATGCACATTGGCTACGCCAATCCCAAGTCGGACTACTCGATGTTGGGGAGTAATATCGAGGCGACTGATTTGGAAAAGGACTTGGGTGTGCTAATTAGCAGCGACCTTAAGTTTACGAAACAGTGCGTAGAGGTGGAACAGAAAGCCCAGAAGCTGTTGGGTTATATCAGGAGGCAATTTCAGTTTCGGAACAAGGAGATTGTGCTCTCTCTGTACAATTCCCTGGTTCGTCCGCACCTAGCGCATGCTGTGCAGTTCTGGTCGCCCACCCTCAGAAAAAATATTGAGAAGCTGGAGCGAGTGCAGGCGAGGGCCACAAAGTTAATCCCTTCCGTTAGGCATATGGGCTACAATCGACGCTTGCGCGCCCTGAACTTGTTTTCGCTGGAAACTCGGAGGCTGCGCGGTCAACTCATCGAGGTTTTCAAGCTCTTACGCGGGTTCAACGATGTCGATTTTAGAAGCATCTTTAGTTTAAATGATAACCCAACTCGCAACAATGGTTGGAAGTTGGATTTGAAACGGTTTAGGACTAGTGTGTGTGGGAATTACTTTACCTATAAGATCTGTGACACGTGGAACAGTTTACCTTCAGAAGTTGTGAACAGTTCCTCTGTGGATCACTTCAAGAAAAGGTTAGATCAAATCTTGCACACTATTTGAGGGTGTAGAAAATTTTCCCTGGCAGCCGTTGCCATTGGTACCTCCTCGGTATGGGCCGCAAGGCCTTTTGAGGTACTTCTTTTCCTTGTAACTCCTTGTAACTCTCTCTCTCTCTCTCATTCCATGCATCGAGAACCTCCACTTAGGCCATCACGAGCCGCATTTGGCTCGTGAGCCGCGCAATGAGTACCACTTTCCCAGATGCACTTGAAGGTAATGAAAACTATGATGTCATATACACAGATTTTGCTAAAGTTTTTGACAAGTACGATCATGGTATAATAGCACATAAAATGAAACATATGGGAATAACAGGCAAAGTGGGAAAATGGATCTACAACTTCCTCAGAGAACGACTACAGGTGGTCAAAATTCAAGGTGTATCATCATCAGAATCAGAAGTACGCAGCTCAGTACCACAAGGTACAATGCTGGACCCACTCCTGTTCATTATCATGCTGACAGACATAAACAGCGGCGTTAACAGCAACAGTATAGTAACATCATTTGCGGACGAGACAAAGATTAGCAGAAAAATCAGTGATGCAAATGAAGTGGAGGCCTTGCAGAGGGACACAAACAAATATACAAATGGTCAGAAGACAACAATAAGACTTTTAACACTGAGAAATTTCAGCTCTTGAGATAAGGTAGAAATGAGGAAATTAAACAGACTGCATATTATGCTCCAAATAGACAGGTAATTCAGAGAAGCACAAAAGCAGTCGATTTGGGGTAATAATGACCGAGGATACCAAATTCGAGACACAAAATCAGATAGCAATAAACAAAAAAAAAAAAGGAGTCGCGGGGCAAGTACTAAGAACGTTCAAAAGGAGGGACAAGACAGTAATGATTCCCCCTGCTGACAACACTGATCATACCAAAACTTGAATACTGCTCAGTTTTGACGTGCCCATATATAAAGGGAGAAATTAATAAACTAGAAGAAACGCAGAGACATTTCACAGCCAAGATTGATGGCTGCAAAGAACTCAACTACTGGGAAAGACTACGTAAACTAAATCTGTACTCCCTGGAAAGAAGAAGAGAGGTACACCATAATCTACATATGGAAAATGATCGAAAACTGGTACCAAACCTCAAACTAAACACAATTACCATCCAAACAACACTGGAAAATAGGAAAGGCAAAATGTGTAGTGTTCCCAGATTAAAGGCCCGACAAGGGACCTCCTCAACACTGAAGGAAAATAGCTTGGTTGTCAGGGGTCAAGACTTTTTAACTAGCTTCTTAGTACCTCAGAAGCGTTATAGGGGTCAAAGTTGAGGTCTTCAAACGAAGACTAGATGCCTGGCTCAGGACGGTACCAGATAAGCCGGGTGTACCTGGCTATGTGCGGTGGAGAGCGCAAGAGAGCAACTCGCTCCTCCACCAAGCCAGCCTAGAGGCGGGGCCACCAGCTTGACCTTCGTGTGAAGAGAGACCGACGCACGAAACCGGAACGAGGTTAACGAGGTGTGTGTGTATATATGTATACACACACACACACACACACACACACACACACACACACACACACATATATATATATATATTACCTTATCAATCGATGTATATAATGCCTGTACTTTTCCGTGTCCATTCATTTCTGTCTTTCTTGTGAAGGTGTCAAAGTGATTTATTTAGAATTCTTTTGTTCAGTTTGTATGTGTGACTGAATAAATAGTGTATATTGCTAAACGCCTTTTTTTTTTTTTTGGTGGAGGGGCATGATAAAATCTAAGTAATTGTGAATGAACGTGCTTGACTATCTTGCTCGTGTTGTGTACTTTAAAGTTCAGGTATTTATCAAGTATGACTTGAAGTATTTTTGTGTGTGGCGTTAGCGTCAGTCTTCTTTAGTATTGGTATTTTACGTTGGGTTTGTGTAGAAATAAAAACAGGTTAAGAAGAAAGTTGTCTTATGCAACCAAAGCGTGTCAGTGCTATTTTTTTAGTATTTGTTTCTACGGATTATTTTGTTCCATATTGTGTTTGTATGTCGAGTAAGTCTTGCGTATGGTGTTGAAGTTTGTCGTTAGTAGTTCAGACACCATTATGCTAACGTTATCGGCATACGAAAGTGGTTGACGGTTTAAAACTTGTGGTAGTGGGGGTTGTCTTTTATGCATAGAATGAAAAGTGTGGGAGCTAGTGGGAGCCCTGTAACACATCTGCACTTGGTTTGAAAGAGTCAGAGAAGGTGTTGTTGTATTTTGTTGAAATGCGTCTGTTTGTGTAACATATATATCTATTTATCTATATATATATATATATATATATATATATATATATACACACACTGTATATGGGATGAATTTCACAATTAAACACGTGAAATGAATGAATGATGTAAACCCCTTTGGGTTTACATCATATATATATGAATATGTATCGTTTCGTTAATACTGATTTCTTTAATGATCATCTTTTGCTGGTGATCATATTCTTCTTCATCAATTGTTTTCTTTTGTTTTGACTATTTTATTATTCTGATACCTTTATAATTTTTCGGACTAACTAACTAACTAACTAAAGGTCTAACGCCTTGTTCCTCATGCCAAATGCAAGGGTTAAGGATAGGATATTTAATAGAGTTTCTTATAATGAATTTATTCGAATTAAGACTCTTTGATAAAGTTGTAAACCAATCGAAAACAAACTGAGATTAAATCAATTAATAAATAACGAATCGATAACAGAAATGGGTGAAGGGCGTATTAATATTAAAGATCCCTCTATAGGCAAGTTCTCTCTATATAAACTCCTGATAATCTCAGTTTATTCCATGATTCATATATGTTTAACGGGTGAAGGGGATGATATTAAAGTGGGGGATCAGTGAATGCTATTCAGTTATGAATATCTATCTTAGAAAACTCATTATAATAATTTCACTTAATATTTTAGGACTAGGTGATATACTGTGTATATATATATATATATATATATATATATATATATATATATATATATACTGTATATATTGTTGATGGCAAAGCTCATCAATGGAATGCCAGAACGCTTGTCAGCTTTACCTAATATGAAGGATAAAACAACAAGATGTTAAATATACTGATTCAATAGCTCTGTTATTTATTGATTTTTATTACCAAATCAAAATCAATGGAAAAACTGACAGACGGTGTCTGTTTACTTTTGTCAATTATTATATATATATATATATACTGAATGTTACAGCTACTAGACCACCAGGAGAAAATATTAGGAACATTGTGTCGAGGACAAAACATTGATGTAATATATATATATTGACTTTGCTAAAGCCTTCGATAAATGTGGCCATGGAATCATAGCACACAAACTTAAGGATACAGGAATTACTGGAAAGCTAGGAAAGTGGATATTTAATTTCTTGACGCAAAGAACGCAAAGAGTGGTGATAAACGGAGTTAAATCGGAAGTCGTTAGCTCTGTCCCACAAGGGACAGTATTAGCTACCTTGTTGTTCATAATAATGATTGCAGATATTGATGCAGATATTAAGGACAGTATTGTATCATGCTTCGCAGATGACACAAAGATATGTAAGGAAATACTGAACGAAGATTACATAAGAAAACTACAAAACGACATTGAAACATTATTCCAGTGGCAGAAGACAACAATATGAAGTTCAACGAAGAAAAATTCCAACTTCTAAGATATGGTAATAACATAGAGCTACAGAAAAAAGGGTACAAAACTCCGCAAGCCAAACAGATAACACCAAATCCACAAGTCAGGGATCTTGGAGTAATAATGTCGTCGGATGCAGAATTCAGAGAGCACTATAAAATCAAAATCACAACGGCTAGAAAAATAATGGGAATCATCTGGAGGAGCTTCCGCAGCAGAAAAGCAAACATCATGCTCAAATTATGGAAGAGTCTAGTCCTACCAATAATTGAGTATTGCTCAGTACTCACAAGCCCACACAGAAAAAGAGACATTGGGAGCATTGAAGCTATACAAAGGACTTTTACGTCTAAGATAGAGGAAACGGAAGGTGAAGACTACTGGTCTCGACTACAATCCCTGGAACTCTACTCTCTTGAAAGAATGCGCGAGCGGTACACAATAATATACATATGGAAAATACTTGAGGGCTCTGTCCCTAACCTCAAAAATGAAATAGAAACAAACCGGAATGAGAGAAGAGGCAGATTTGTACGGTCCAAGCTGCAGTGGGACAAGGAGCCATGAAAACGAGGATGGAAAATACCCTCAGAATACGGGGCCCAAAGCTTTTCAATGTCCTTCCAAAAGAAGTGAGGAATCTCCAGCACACCGACCTGAATAACTTCAAGAACAGCTGGACAGATTCTTGAGCAAAGTCCCTGACCAGCCATGCGTGGCTGGCTACGAGGGCAGGAGGAGATCAGAGAGCAATTCCCTCCTTCACCAAGTCCCGCAAATGAGGCGGGATGCTGCAGAGGGGTCGACCGCAGATCGATCCTGAACCGTCGTTCAAACTCAACAAAAGTAATATATAGTGATGCAAGAAGGAAGGGCCAAAGGCGAGCGCCCACAAAAATGCCCCGTATGGAAGATGGATTGAACCGAAATCAAGGTCTCTGAGGCTCATAATGCCATTTTGGATCAATGAAAGAAAGCCACCCCCAGCCTTCATTAGTTAGCTTTATAAGGCTAACTAACGAAAATATCACGACCTAACCTAACCAGTCGTTAGGTCAACTGTACGCCCTTGATGATTGGTTAGGTTAGGTTGTTATATTTTTGTTAGTTAGCCTTATAAAGCTAACTAAAGAAGGCTGGGGGTAGCTTTCTTTCATTGATCCGCCATTTTTTCTAAATTTTGAGAAGGTTGCGTAGTGTGTAAGATAGATATACTGGATGTGTAGTGAAGAATAGAGAGAGAAATGTGTGTTTGAGAGCATGCTGGACTGCTTACAGGGTAGATGAGACATGGAAAAAAATCAGCTAAAGGGGACAGTGACAGGAAAAAGGGGAGTTCCAGTACTCCCTGTCTCCTGCCAAACTTACCCCTCCAGAGTACTTCCCTGATCGATTGGTGTGTACAATCTCCTCCTGCTCCGGAAGTTCATTCCAAAATGTGTAGTCATTAAATCAGGCTGGTTCGTGCTTTGGTCATTTTTTTTGTCCTTAGATGTCGCTTCCATCGGAATAAGCCTTTCTTGTATACATATCCTCGAATAAGCCTTTCTCGTATATATCCCAAAACGAAAAAAACAAGTACAGAGCCATAAAAGACACCATAAAACAGAACCAATCTACCTTCACATTCCTCGATAATAAAATGAACCAAACAATATACAGTATCTATATGGTATAAGTAATAATTCTGAATCCTTTCAACTACCCACCCGCGTAATTTTTTCATTTAATAATAACAAAGAGTGAATCCTAATTAAAGAAATTTAGGTCTTTCCATCTCGGTAAACTGTTCACCCGTCCTATAAGCTAGATAGAATCTCATAATACAATGTAGTATTAGTTGTGTGTAAGCTATTCCGCTGTCTCATAAACTGTCGCCTCCCAACATATTTCAATTAATGTCAACCTTATCACGAATCCGGTGTCTAATATTTTTCCTCTCTTCCAGAGTTGGGTCGAGTCTCTAATCCCAATCTATTTCAGATCTCCATGGAAGAAACGTTTTCCCACGAAGATCTTAGTGGAGATCGAAATACTGAGATTCTAAATACATTTCTTTCATCTTGGCATTTTTAGTTTCATTAATTTGTTATCCTTTGGCATATGATTAATTTAGTAAGAATAGATCAATTCAGGCTCATTTTAGGTAATTTTTTATATTTATAAAAATTATATGAAATTACTTTATTATTTATTACCTATTCATTCATCTTTATTACTTTTTGGCCCTTTTGTTCTTTTGTATTAGTTATTTATTCTTTAACTTCAATAAAATGTATAAATTTCAAGCAATCTTATTAAATTTTGTTAAGACATTTTTAATATTTATGTATTTTTTCTTGTTTTTTTTTTGCTGTAATAGATTTTCTTAAGAAGAGGTAGACATTTATCTTCTTATAAATTATTCCATATCGATTCCGGAAATGATATTTAGGTTGCTATGAGCCTTATTCATAATTAATTACATTAATTTCCTTGATTCGGATTTCTTCCTCAGGGCCATACATACAGAAAGACTTATCTTGCAGGTTGGAGATTTTGAAGATTTTACTCCCATTGCAGCTTTGAGAAGTTTACAGGATTTTTTTTTGCCTTGAAAAATGCATATTGTAGATAGCTGAGGACTCGCCTGACCTGTGAAGCCAATCCTGGTTTAGAATTATCTTTCTATCCAACATCGACTACTCCCGTTCCAGATTATATATATATATATATATATATACACACAGTATATATATATATATATATATATATATATATATATATATATATATATATATATATTTATATATAAATAAATAAAACCTTACCATTTTAAGGCGCGTTAATTTTTTTTTTAAACTTTCGGAGTTACACGAGTAAAAGCTACAATATATTATTTAAAATTAAAACAAGTTTTATTCCATTGATAATTCAACGCATTCATTTATGAATCATGTTCAAAATAAAAAATGAGCTTCACGACGAAGACAGCATTCACGAATGCGTCTAGCACAGTTTTCAGTACCGAAAACATTTTGTTCAGTGATGAATGTCACATTTACATATATTGAAGGATTTGTTAACAAGCAAAAGTTTAGATTTTGTGGAACTCAGGTTATAGATTTATATTTTGAGAAATCACTTCACAATGTCAAGGTGACTGTATGGTGTGCCTTGGGTCCAGGTTGCATCAGTGGCCCTTACTTCTTTGAAGATGAGGAAGGCAACGCTGTTACAGTAACTAGTGATTGATACTTGAATATGCTTCAAACATTTCTGTGGCCAGAATTACGTCGCCGACGCATAAGCGACACAGTCGTTTTCAAACAAAACGAAACCACAAGGCATACTGCAACAACTTTTATGGTCTGGTTGCAAGAACACTTTCCCGGCCGTTTGATCTCGCATAAGTGACTCTTTCTATGGCCACCTCCAGATTTTTTCTATGGGGCCTTAAGGACGAGGACCATAAGGACCTCATGGACCTTGACGACGAGGACCTTAACAACGAGGACCTTAACGAACTTAGGGACCTTAAGGACAAGGTGTTTAGATCTAAACCACAGACAACAGGGGATGTAAAGAATGTCATTAGATGGAAAAATCCAAGGGCTAAACATTAATTAAGTGGAAGATGCAGTCTTCGTCGTGGAACTCATTTGAGAATAAAACTTAGCTTCATTTTAAACGCTATATTGTAACTTTTATTCATATACATAACTGAAAAAAAATTACAAAGCTTTAAAATGGTCAGTTTTTGGGAACACTTTTAGCGTATCTCCCCCAAAAACTTTACCATTTTAAAGCTCTGTAATTTGTTTATAGTTCATTTATACTTAATATGAATAATATATAGAGTATATATTTAATCATCGATGCAATCAAAGTTTAAGTGGAAGTATGAAGAGTTAAACCTCTTTTTACATAGAGCTTCCGCCCATACACCCATTACACCCATTTCAGGGTATGAGCAGCTCGCAGCAGCATTGCCAAAAAAATAGAGGGTCAAAGTACTGACGAGGCCCTCGTATGTGGTTCATCACTATTGAAAGCAACAATGTTCTGTGTTAATCTTGTTCAAAAAACCTCCATATCCGTATTCACTTTATTGTAATTTTCATTAATTTGTATTGCAGATACCCCCAGTTATTATCAGTCCTGGTGCATGATTCTTCGGGAGCGAGATGCACCGCAAATTTGTGTTACCTCCCTAATATATATGTATATATATATTATATATATATATATATATATATATATGCATGGATTAAATAGTTTATATGTAATTTACTATGAATAATATAAATATAAATTTCCTCATATATCACACGAAATGTGTTAAATAAATTCATTTATTTTTCGAGTATAGTAAAAAATAAACAGAACTTTATTGTTCATGTTTTGTTAAGATAAACCATAATTAGAACGTGTTAATTAACATTTTGGAAACTTTTGTTTTGAAACTATTTAAACGCGAGAGCGAAAGTAATTTCCCATAAAATGCGATGCTAGAAAATGCGTTTGCATTTCTGTACATTAAAAATCAGCGATATTCGCAGGAAATTTCTAAATTTCACTTAATGAGGCGAAAACAATAAGAATTTATAGTGTCGCATTGTTATAGGTGAAAATGAGTTTTTAAAATTTATGCTTGTAGCTCCGTTCTTAGCCGCGTTTTGTGATCATATACATGAAGTTTATACGTGATCTGCGCTGGAAGAGTCACAGGCGCATATACATAAGCATTGTTGCTATACCTATTCGACGAAAGAGGTCTTTTAACGCGTGTATATTTGCATCGTATTTAAATAGTGGCAGTCTCGGTTCTGCTATTTCGTTAACATTTGTTGATTCCAGGTGGTGAAAGTTGAGGGACAGCCCTAAATCCTATGTAAAGTGACGTTGCAGATACTGTAACAGCTTTTGTGTGACACATCTATAAGATGTTAGATCAAAGAAACTAATAAATAAACACCAATTACACTTGAAAGTAAACGTAAAGGACATTACACACGGTCTTCACGGTCATTAAGCCATAACGGCATATTTATTCTTTGTCTATTGCTGTTCCTTTCTTATCTGTATGAAAGAAACGAAGGATTTAAAGATAAGCAAAGCTTTCGTTTTGTTCTGTTATGCTTTACGCAGTCATTGACGGCAGTAAAAGGTTTCCTCATAAGAAAGAAGAGGCAATTCCTTACAGAATGGGTTCGCGCGGTCTCATTTATGCTAAAATTAAAGTTCCCGTGAGTGACTTTCTTTCTTATCTGCAATTTCCTTCTTTCCTCTGTAATTTCTTTCCCGGTTTAGTTCTTTATTTACGCTTCCTTTGTTACCGATCTTTTTCACATTTTATATTTAGCTTTTACTCCTTTTTATCTGCGTCTTTCTTTTATTATTTTCTTTAATTAATGTTATTTGTATAATGTACGCAAAGCGGACATCTTTTTCTATTTTTTTCTCTTTCTTGAGTTCTCCTTATATATATATATATATATAATATATATATATATATATATATATATATATATATATTTCATTTGTAACATTTGGGTTTCTATGGAATATGAACCGCTATATATGGAATAATTATTCTACTCAATATTTCAATATACCAACAATAACAGGATAAGTATGCCTCAGCCTCGCAATTAAGAAAGGATAAAGGAATGTGAAGCTGCCAGTACATTTTCCTAATAAGACAAGTGTCGTTGTTTATGCAGATTAAGGTCTTCATGAGCAACGCATAATCGTCAACGGAGAATATTAATAATAACAAAATGGGAAATGGCTATTTAAATTCAAGACATAAGTGACATTACTTGTTGCAATTAACTTTGCATTCGTTAATTGCAAGAGCTTGTACTATTAAAAGTGTTAGGACGACGCTTTTGTACTGCCTTCATGTCGGTTATAAGCTGATATTTAGGGTGAATTATAGTGCTAAATATTTATAATGGCAACTGTACTCTTTTATGTAGTTTTGTATACATCTAGTTGTGTATACTTGAACAATATATACACACAGTGGAACTCATAAGTATTCGTACAGAGAAATATTTCAGTTATATTCGTCCTTATCTTTTGTACCATGTATAGGAGTTATGAAAAGTTTACCGTTCGTTTGGAAAAATTTTACAAATAAAAATTTTTAGTTCAACTTCAACATATAATATAAAACATCAAAGAATTTGAGGAAAATGAAAAAGTTTAAATGTAAAGTTTTCGTACATTTATTTACAAAATTATTAAATACTTTGTGAGTCCACTTTAGGCTTGAAGAATTAAATTTTTTTATCAATAGTTGGCTGTTATTGACTAGATACTGTTGGCAATTCTGAATTCTAAAATTTTCTGTGAATCTTCATGGAAGAAAGATGACTGTATCAGCCATTAGTAAGAATCGGTCGTTGTCGTAAAGAGCTGTCTACAGATCTTAAGAGATCTGTTATTGCTGCACACGAGTCCGGAAAGAGTTATAGGAAGATAGTGAGTAAGAATTTTGAATTCCACTTCCGACGGTTGCTGCAGCTATAAAGAAATGGGAAGGCCTCAGAACAATCAAACCTCTACCAAGATGTGGACGACCTTGCAAGATTTCCAAACGTACAGCTAGACTGATTGAAAGAATGGTTGCTGCGAATCACGAGTGACTGCAGGTGATATTTGCCAAACATTAGGATTGTCTAAGACGATGTCCATCCCGCTATTGTACGTCGAACATTGAGAAAGTATAGTCTGCAGAGAAGAGTTGCACGAAGAAAATCTCTGCTACTAAAAGCGTACAAAGAAGTTCGTTTAAGTCACTTTAAACTCTGACAAGGATCATCAAAATGATAAAAATTTGCGTTCTGGAAGAAAATTCTCCGGACAGACGAGATCAAAACTGATTCGAGGAAAAATAAAAAACACTCTTCCCACGGTTAAACAGGGTGGTGGTAGTTTTTCTTCTTTGGGAATGCTTTGTTGCTTCTGGTGCATGAAAGCTTGTTGTCATCAATGGATCATGAATTCGGAGAAATATCAGGAAATTTTAGAAGAAAATGTATTGCCTTCAGTTCGGGAGCTGCGAATGGGTTGCAATTGGGTACTGCAACAAGATAAGATCCAATACATAAAAGTAGGAGCACCATGAAATGGCTTCAAAAGAACTTCAAGCTTCTCGAGTGTCCCAGTAAAAGCCCAGATCTCAATTTAATTGAGAATTTATGGTTTGATTTAAAAAAAAGGTGTCCGCAAGAGAAATCCTTCAGTTTAAATGAATTGCAGCAATTTTATTTAGAAGAATGGGCAAAAATTTCTAGTGAGGGATGTCGAAACCTTATAGATTTTTAAAACACCCAAAACGAATCACTGAAATCATTCAAGCAAAAGGTAGACATACAAAATATTAAATAATTTGCAAGTAAATGTACGAAAACTTTTGCATTTTAACCTTGTTTAATTTTCCTCAAATTCTTTGATGTTTTACATTATATGTTGAAGTTGAACTAATTTTTTTTTATTTGTTAAATTTTTCCAAATGAACGGTAAACTTTTCATAACTGTCCTTTGCATGGTACAAAACGTAAGGACGAATATAACTGGAATATTTCTCTGTACGAATAGTTATGAGCGCCACTGTGTGTATATATATATATATATGAAAAATTATTTCACGAAAGTGACACGTGAAAAGTATTTATGATGAATAAATATATATATATATATATATATATATATAATACGCACACACACACACACACCAACACATATATATATATACACACATATATATACTGTGTGTGTTGTATATATATATATGTGTGTGTGTGTATATGTATATACATACACATTGTGTGTGTGTATATATATATATATATATATATATACACACATTTTTAATCCAATATACTTGCATAAGGTCGAACGTCGACATTATGAAATTCGATTTTGTTCATGTAATGCTTTTGGATGATTCCATAATTTCTAAATCTTATTACTAACGCTGCTCAAAAAGATTGTAAAATATGACCGTAAAATTGGACGATTGTGGTCATGTTAAAGAGAGAAATTGTACTGTCCCGTTTGCCAAAGTAAGCATAATTATATATTATATTCAGTTACATGATGGTCTTAATAAGAACTTAAACCAGATGATGAGGACAACAGTATTGTCATTTTAAATAAAACTATTTGTGTAAATGAAATTATTGCCTCCTGTAAGTGACTTCATGAAATTTATTAATATCAATGCTTACTCTTTTACTATAACTTTGAGGTAGAAATATTGAATAAATAGATTTTACGTATATACTGAAATTTAGAAACATTGCTGATGAAATGACTCGGATTTCAAGATGTATGTGTTGTGATCAGGCTCCTGAATAACATTGGTCAAGCAAAGATTACAAACACCATGTCCCACATATATATGTCAAAGATTCTTATCGTTTGGTTCAGGAAAACACATCTCTAAAATTCAACTCTTGTGTTATGACCAATTTCGATGTGATATCACTCTTTACTACATTTCTCTGAATGAATCAGTTGTTGTTTACTTAATTAAACTCATTACATGAGAGGTCTTCGCCTGTTTCTGATTTTAACAGCCCGAGGCGAAAAATATTTTGAAACTAACCGTACGATATGATTTACTGTTTAGTTAATAATGGCTATGCATACATATATATATATATACAGGGTGGCGCAAAAGTCGAACCATAGGCACATTTTAATAATCTGTGTTTTAATGTGTTTTGTTCTTTTTAGATTTGTTGTTGAACCTATGGCACAGAAATTGACAATAGATGAACGGGTGGAAATAGTTTTAATGTGTGCAAGGCGTGGTAGCACACACCGATCAGTTGCTACTGCTTTTAATGACAAACACCCTGAGAGGCCGCCAGTTGTTCAGGCATCAGTTGGAAAAACTGTTCACTCTCTTCAAAGAAACGGGAAGTGTTCATGATCGACCGCGTAGTGGCCGGCCAAAAAGTTCACACCGATGCAGCAACATCACTAACAGTACTCAATCACCTCGAAAACAACCCACGTAAATCCTTAAGAAAGTTATCCCGGGAAAACGTGTCTCCAGAAGATCCATTCAACGAATTCTTACAACAAATCGTTTCCACCCCTACAAAGTCCAACTCGTTCAGGAACTGCACGGTGACGACACAGACCGTCGTTTAGAGTTCTGCCAGTGGTTTCTACAAACATCGACAGCTTCAACGAAGGATCATGTTCAGCGACGAAGCGATATTTCACCTCAGCGGTCGTGTCAATAGGCATAATGCACGCTAGTGGGCCAATGAGAACCCCCATTGGATGGAGGAAGGACATGTGCAATTTTATCCACGAATTATGGTGCGGGCTATGCTTTGGGGGGATCGGTTAATTGGTCCGTACTTTTTCGACGCCAATGTAACAGGTGAAACATATCTGCATATGCTGCAAACATTTCTAATGCCCATACTGGATGACATTCCATTGGCAGAACGTGCGGAGATGCGGTTTCAGCAGGATGGTGCACCACCACATTTCGCAACCATCGTCCGGAGCTCTTCAGATGAAACATTCCCAAGCAGTGGATCGGACAGCGAGGGCCCGTCGAATGGCCACCTAGGTCTCCAGACCTCACGCCTCTTGACTTTTTCTTGTGGGGGCATCTCAAGTCGGTAGTCTATGCTGATCGACCCAGAACCATACGTTCTCTAAAGGATAAAATCCCATCTGAGTGTGCCAAATCAGTACCAATGTGTTAAGGATGTTCAAACATCATGCATTCAAACGCGTCAGAAAGTGTCTAAGTGGAAGGTCACCAATTCGAACATTTATTAAATTTAATAAAATGTGCCTATGGTTCCTGACTTTTGCGCCACCCTGTATATATATATATATATATATATATATATATATATATATATATATATATATAATATATATATTATATATATACAGAAACACCTTCACATATTTTCGATCTTCAACAATTTCTGCAGCGATTTCTACCTTCACAATGGACCATTGTTCTGTCGACATATGGCCGCGACCAAGATGACGTCACATCGCGAGACTCCTTCGAAGTTTTACCACTCTGCTGTGAACGTCACACCTCGTCTCCTTCCTTGAAAAAAGTCCTCAGTGACAGTGACAGTGACACGTTAGAACTCATCATGTAATTACCGACGTTGTAACGGACTGCATTGGTCTGGTATCATTCATGTAATTTTATATACAAACTCTAATTTCCTCGCGTGTTATAAGCGCACATTTATAACAACTTCAACTCGAGTTTCATTCATTCTGTGAACTTGCATTCAACTATTCAACTTGCTTTTAAGTAACCGTAACGTTTCTTTGTCACACTTAAATCTCATAACCGCTGTAAAACCTTTCTCTTTTGTTTTGTTAAATAAATGAAACTCAACGAAGCCTTTTATCACCTTTATTATGATAACACCAGTACACATTTGAAAAACTTGTCGATCGATTTTTACAAACTAGTTGGTGATTCTATATAATTTGAGTGCGCTGATCTAAAAAAATATAGTTAGTTTCTCCCTATCACGTATGTTTTCTTACTACAGGGTTGTGTCATAAATCCCCCATTTATCCCCAAATGTGAACCATCTTATCGAGACCAACATTGGATTGCACATGCTAAACCAAATTTTTTGTTATAGACTACAGTAACGCTTACATATAATGTAGGGTAAATAAGTTATATATAACAACCAGTCCTGTCCAGCAAAATACTCTCCCCTCCCATCAATGGGTGGTTAACATTTGGGGACAGATGAGGATTACAACACCCCTTGTAGCACGAAATCTTTAGGTGATAGAGTTAAACCTAATTAAAGCAGAATTAAATAGCTCCTAGCTCTGGACAAGCATATGCTTTGTTTATGAAAGAATAAAAAAATAACTGAAAGAAACAAAATATATTTACCTTCTTTACCAAGCGAAGTATGTTTCGGATGCCAATAAATTGTTCTCCTGCAATTTAGACCCCAAAAGTTCTGCAGAGTCCTTAGACAGATTCAAATCCCTGACTAAGTCATTTAGTTCGGCTTGGGTTATAATGGTTTAGGATCTCGGTCAGCTGTTGGCTGTTCATAAACATCATCATTGTCTGGATTTGGAGCTGAATCAGAATCTGAATTGTATTGATCCAGACTCTCGGGTGGACGTGGAATAGGAACTTCTGGACCATGGGTGTACCGGCCTTATTGCAGATGGAAGACTTGGGTATTGAAGGCTATCTTATTCTTGCATTATAACCTTTAACATTGCAAGAACAGAAGTAGCAGTCGTCGGTATGATTTCTAGGCTCGCGCCATACCATAGGGATCCCAAATGGCAACTTTTCTTTTACCTTTGCTCCAATTCCTTAGTGCCGCAACACACGTAAGACAAACCTTGTGTGGAGCCCCAACTTTTGTCTTGATCTCCTAATTTAATTCCAAAATAAGCATGATAAGCTCTCTTAATGAAGGTCGTTACATTTGTCCTTTGTTTACAACACATACCGACTACAAATATAACAAAATATGTCTGGACTATGGGTACATCCTCTAGAAGCCATTATTAAAATTTTAAAGACGTAATGTTAGAATTATCTATCTAAAAAATATGAAAAACGAAATTAATTAAAGATAAAAAAGGTAAAAAATTACAAAACGCCCCAAAATTGTTTTGCTAATAACTTTAAAACTGTGGGTGATAGAAAAAAACTGGTAGCATTTTTAATTCAGCGCAGCGAAACTGCTTCAGAATCACAACTCAAAATAAAGAAATCGATTTTCATGCAGACCGGTGATAATCAATTAACGTGATCTGAAAAGATCTGGTGACCTTAAGACTAACAATCATTAACTTAAATAACATTATTATAGTGCAACGCTAAAACTATATATATATAAGCAAACAACCACAGGGAAAAGGAAAAGCAAACACGAAATCCGAGCGCTTTCGTGATGTGAATATATCACGAAAGCGCTCGTATTTCGTGTTTACTTTTCCTTTTTCCCTGTGGTTGTTGCTTATTAAAAAGATCACGTGTTTTCCTGTGATTTTACTGCATCTATATATATATATATATATTATATATATATATATATATAATATATATATATATATATATATAGTCTATATATATGGGGATGAGCTCAGAATGGTTCCCTGAGGTTTTTTATGATACACACAGACCGTGCGTGGAACAAGGAACACTTCTAGGAAAATTAAATCCACTATAGTCCGAATAAGTAATGGTAAATGACAAATACTATAGTTTTTCTTTTTCATGATGCTAGCGCGACGTGGGCAACAGGTCACTCGCAAAGAGGTCCCAAAAATATAGCTTCCCTCACCAGCTATCTGCAAAGCAGATAGGATCCAGCTTTGGGACAGGATCTTGGGTTTAAAGCAGCCTAGCCCAGCTACATTTAGAACCTCAATATAAGCAAAAGACTCGCTGCCTTCACGTCAGATTGAATACAAAAGAAAAAAGGGGTAACTATTATATTTTTAGCCAAAAAACAAAACTTAAACCTCAACTGGCAGAATTGAGCGTCCACTTTTCAAGGCACATAACATCTCCGTTTCTTTGCGAGTGACCCGTTGCCCACGTCGGTCTATCATCATGAAAAGAAAAAACTATAGTATTTGTCATTTACCATTACTTATTCGGACTATAGTGGATTTAATTTTCCTAGAAGTGTTCCTTGTTCCATGCACGGTCTGTGTGTATCATATATATATATATATATATATATATATACGGTATATATATATATATATATATTCTTTTATTAATACATTTGTTACATATACATATGTATATACCGTACATACCACTTAATACCACTTCATACCACTTGAATTTTCTGTCAACAGGCTTTTCAGCCTCTTAAGACAGTTCTAATGTTACAGTACTTCACCAGCTGTCAGTGTGGACATGCGGCCGCTGGTGACCAAACTGAAATCGTATTTTTTTCATAGTTTTATTTTAAGGATTGATTTGCCCACATATATGGAAAAAAGAATGTAATGAAAATTATTATCTGAAAATTACTTAAAGAAAACGTCTACGCAAATGTCACTTTAAGGAAAGGGAAGAAGAATGGATTATGCTCTTTGGTTCAAAGGTACAAAGAAATATATGGAATCCATTTTACAAAAGAAAAAAAGCGCCGAAGGAAAGAGACACAAACACTGAAATCGAAATTACTGATCTTTATTTTCACTTTTGTGATATAAATTTGAAACAAAGCTATATTTTCTTATAATATTTACCTGTACTCAATTCAAATAAGGTGTATTTGGTTTTTACAGGCCAGACGCTAAACTGGGAAACCTTTTTAACCGGTAAATGCCTGTGTGTAAGATTATACGATGTTTGTCTCGAAATAATTTTCTCTCTCTCTCTCTCTCTCTCTCTCTCTCTTCTCTCTCTATCCATGGATCCTTCAGCAGTATTCCATATCGACGTAGTTATTTTTTTCATATAATTCAAATGTAAAGACAAACAGACGTGATATTGTGAGAATGATCCTTGGTGCAAAGGTAAAATGTCAACGTATTAACTTCTGTTCGTTGTATCAAATGGAATTTAGTGTCATTTATGAAAGACCATTTCAGAACATCGAAGAGAAGAAAGAAATCAATAATCGTCTTCCAGAGCATCTGCTGCGTTCTGATTCGGTCTGAAAACTTTTTTCTTTGAACTGAAAGAGTTTGTGAAATTATTTTTGCTTTATACTTGACGCCACATAACAAATGGACACTGAAATTACTTCTAATGGTTACTATTGTAAGAGCCGTAAAAATAAATGTTTTCCTAATTAAATAAAATATTAGTTTGGCAAAATTACATGGGGAAATATTTACAGTAAAATACAATCAGTCAAAGCGCCCACAACACACACAACACACACACACACACACACACACACACACACACATACACACACACACACACACACACACACACACACGTGTATATATATATATATATATATATATATATATATAGAGAGAGAGAGAGAGAGAGAGAGAGAGAGCGATTAAAGCATCGATCAATATACGTTAGCATTTGAATGCTTTACGTTGGCACTTATTGATCAACCAACAGCTGCAAACCTATATTTTATCTCTTTTCCATGCATCAGTATAATAATTTAATTCAAACAATTCGGAGCGAATATCTGATTAATGAAAACCTTTATGCAATTTCAATAATAAATTATCATAAAATAAGCCTCAGTATTGAAATAAATATTTGATGCAGAGAATATTTATCATTAGAAAATTGTCCAAATTTTAAATCAAGAAAGAGAAATATTAAAAAATATGGAAAATTTTCGGTAATTATTCGTTTTAGTGCTCCCTCTCTTTTCTGGACGAAAACACATTTTTCTGGTGTTTTTGGTGTGATTTGTTCAAATCTGAACTTCCTTTCTTTGGGAAATGAGCCGCTTTTGAGAAATTTTCAATTTTAAAATTTCCCAAAAACGCTCATAGTCCAAAGAAATGAAGGCTAAATTTAAATAAAAAACACCAAAAAACACCAGAAAAATGTGTTTTACCTAACCTAACCTAACTTAACTTAACCTAAACCTAACCTCACCTAACCTAACCTCGGATAAGGTCACATGGAACAAAAACCAGATTTAATTGGCTGATTTGACCTATGTTTCCTGGAGAAGGACGGAGAGCGGCAAAATTTTAACCGAGAAAAGAGATAAACACTGGGTCAGTGGCCTGTAATGGCTGGTTATCAACGTCTAGATTTTTTTTTTTTTTTAGTAAAAAATAATTATTACATTTCCTTGATTTTTATCAGTTTCCCTGAGGTTTCAAGGTGTCCTGAATACGAATTTATATGTTAAATTGTCATAGAATGTCTCCTTCTATCGAAAACGAAGGGAGCATTAAAATGAATATTAACCATATTTTCTACCGCAAAATTATTCATGACCAAAGTCGAAATTCGAATCTTAAAACGATGGTGATATAAAACAGTATATTCTAACGCATACAAACCATCAAAACTAATGAAACTTCCTTCTCACGAAACGGAATAAAAGTTTTATTTACCAGTCGCTTCAAACACTTTCGCTTCCCTGAAAAGGATTTTCTCTTAATTTGAGTTCAACTTCATACATAGCTAAAAGTTCCTTTTTCCTTATATTCGAGACACGGTGACAGTTAATAATATATCTATATTATATATATATAATATATATATATATATCCAATATATTTTATTGGGGTTGTTTAACCTCCTTCGCAACATCTAATGTCATATGACGGAGGGGACCTACAGCTTTACGTGGGATCCGAACCACGGGTCGCTACATAATCTGGGCACGGAGGACGTTCTCCCATCCAACTACTACTACCCAGATCCAATGTCACTTAACTTCGCTGATCTTCGGGAAGTGGTGTTACGACATTGGCAATGTTTATATCATTCTGTTCATGAACTTTCAGTGATTTCGTGTGTTTACTTTGTGGGACATGGCGAATAACTGTAGTGTTAATTAGCGCAAAAAAGTGGCCTTCCAGATATATATCTGTGAACACGTAGTAATAGGGAGAAGTGATCATTCCCGAGTTTTTTCCTTTCCTCCTTCATCCCCGACTCTCCAGAGATTTCGAGCTTCTTGGTTTACCGTTACTTACATTTTGATAATGACGTCCAAGAAAGGCGAGAAGGAAGTGGACTTGTAGAGAATTCCTTGCTCTCTTTCGTGTGGAACAAAGTAGCTTATGTGAAGTCGAACTTGCTGCTAATTGTGTGTCGTGAGTATTATGACAATGAAGAAATGAAATTCGTGAAGGAACTGCTAAATACTCTGTGCAATGCTCGACTACCTCTTCGTAGCGGAAACGCAAAAGGTGAAAACACATTAAAGTACATTATTAATAGGCTGACCATATTTCCTTGAGACAAAAACGGGACATTGGGATGGCAAAAAAGGGACGGGGGTTATGTAATATTCTGTATTCATGAAAAAGTAAGTACATAAACCGGGACAAAATTGACATTTTTATTAAAACGACGGGACGGCAGGAAATATAAAACAAACGGTACGTATGGTCAGCCTAATTATTAATTGAGTGTCAACACTCCCCAATTACTGGGCGTCAATAGTTTTCGGTCAAAAGAACGCAGCCATGAAAATCTTAAGCTTCACAAGTCTTGATACAATGGGTTCGGATGTGAAGTTTAAGATTTTCATTGCTGCGTTCTTTTCTATAGTTTGACCGAATAATTGGACCCTCAATAATTGGGGGTTCAATTGCTCGGTCAATAAAACTACAGAAAAGAGCGCAACAATGAAAATCTTAAACTTCACATCCGAACCCATTGCATCAAGCAATGAAAGTCTTAACGTGCTAGAGTAAAAAGTTGAAACAAAGCAAAGCGCATTTATTTCTATGTTCAGAATCGCTTAATAGTAAATACATGGTGTGGGACGGACATGACTCCCTTTTTATAGTATAGATAAGCAAACGAAACGTTTCACTTCCCAAATTACTTCTATTCGGGGAAAAATAGTTTCCGGCTATACTGAACACACGCTCAGAAGGAGCTGAGGGAGTAGTTACAATTACTCGTCTTGAAAATTTGATAATTACAATTACAATTACAGAAAATGACTAATTGATTACAATTTAATTACATTACTCCAACCTGGTTGCCAGCTTCTTGATTCTTCAAGAATTATACACCTTTTTAGAATCGGCATAAATAGATGGGATTTACTGGCTTCCAACAAGGACGTCAACAATAAAACTAAAACGTCTAAATCCTACTCGATGGGCAGGGAGATTAATGTCTTTGTTAGCGGTAAAGAGGCGTTACGTAGATATAATTAAGGCTTTAACAAAGATTACGCTACAAGCCAAAAAAAAAAGATGAGTGTGATGAAGCCAATCGTTTACTTAAAGCTATGGAAAAGTTTGAATTTGTATTTATTTGTACAATTTCATCACAAATACTGCTCGAAATAAGCGTTGTCTCAAAGTTACTGCAAACTAAAGACAGACTTAATGAGAGCAGTTGAATCATTAAAATCAGCTTCAGAGAATTTTAAAAAATATCGTAGTTTTTATCATTTTGCTAAACACGGAGCAATAGAAATTGCAAAGAAGTGGAATATTCAAGAAAATTTTGAGGAGAAACGAATACCAAAGATTAAGAAACATGATGAATTATGTGAAGATTATAGATCATTAAGTGCTGAAGAAAATTTTAAAATTAACAAGCGGCGCCTTCGTGATCTTTAACGCCGCTCATCTTGGTTGATCCGACCCTAACGGGCGACTGAGCGAGAGACATTAGCTCCACCCACTTTACGCGAGTCAGACAATCATAACAGATGACTGAGCGAAAGAGATATTTGTTAGTCCCCTCAACTCCGCTCAAAACCGCCCAAAGTTTTTTTTATTTATAGATAGATATTTTCAATAGAATATTCGACATCGTCAATACACAAACAAGTGCAAGATTTGAGGCAATGTACGTCATTATGGAAAAATTAAATTTTTTGAATCTACAAATACAGTACTAACAACTTTAAGTGAAGAAGAAATCGTAGCGTCAGTAAAGGCTTTACAAAAGTATTATGCAAGCAAATTATCGCCAATTTAACCTTTACTTAGTAATACCTCTTTGGTAAACCTTTGGTTTGCTTCCGCCTGAATTGTTCATTTTGACGAAGGTCAAGCTTTTCACTCCACCTTAGACCTACAGTTTAATGTGGAATCCGAACCATGCCCCACCAGCAGCCTAGGGTTTAGGCCACCCAGGGTACCCATTTATCTACCAACCTTATTGTGTGGAAGGATGAACACTGAACAGCTGGGTTTTGCTGTGCAACGGCTGCCGTGACCGGGTCTCGATCCCAGGGCCGATGGATTCGTAGTCAGCGACGCTAACCACTACACCACCGAGGCGCATCCTCTGCGTAAAGAAATTGAGCAACTCAAAGACACAAGAGAATACGCAAAATTTTTAGTAATAAAACATAACTGTTAATGTCAAATTTTGCAGAATTTGCAACCGCATTGCTATTACATAGTTTTGACACTTTCCGTAACAAAAAAAAAAATTACCTTCATAATAGTACAGGCCAGAAACGCCTAAGCGATTTTACAATTCTAGCCATTGAAGCAGAAGTGGATAATCAACATACTGTACAGTATAATTAGGGATTTTTCTAAAGCAAAATCCAGAAAAAAAAAATATTTTGTAACTTTTATTTTAACTATATTTTTATTTATTGAAACTTAAACGTTCCTATTTTGTGTTTTATTTATTTTAAGTATTATGGATATTTGGAAAAAATATACAGGGTGGCCATAAAGTTTGGTGGACATAAAGTTTTTCTCAGAACTGTAGGTTATCTACAACGGAGAAAAAAAATAGTCGTAATATATCCTGTTTCCACACTTTCGAAAGTCTGGTACTGCAAGTTCTCCTTAAAGGAAGAGACATGCAGTTAGAGAGTTCAGAAGAGAGAGCAGAGTCCGTTATACTGTAACTTCCTTCCCAACATCTAAGGTCATATGACGGAGGGGACCTAGAGCTTTACGTGGGATCCGAGCCATGGGTCGTAACATAATCTGGACACAGTGGACAGTCTCCCATCCAACTACTTTTCAGACCCAGGGTCGCTTAACTTCGCTGATTAGCGAGAAGCTGTGTTACGACACTGGCAACAACGTAGCCCACATGGGGAAACACACGCTTTTGCGTCCAGAGGTGTTTTACTTATTAACCCCCTGTACTTGAGCCAGCGGACAGCATTAATTTAAATTTCTCCTGGTGTGGAGTAAATTTTGCGCATGCATTTTTTTTTAAATAATTCTTAAAATACGACAAATAATTTTACTACTATATTTAACAGTACACTTATAAAAATAGAAAGAAAAGGAACTGAAAGCCGTGATTTAAACAAGAAACTAAAATGTTCCGTTAAGAATCTTTAAACCTATTTTGCCAGTTGAAGTGAAAGTCTGAAAAGTTTTTAAAAAGAGACCGCTTGGCTAACTCACAGCCACTTGTGTTTGTTGAAAAGCTCTATGCATTTCTAACAATAAAAGACAACTGACAAGTTAACTCAGAATTTAGCATATCATTGTAACTTCTAAAACTGAAATTAGTTTGGTTTTATTTCAGATGAGACAGATTAGTCAGAGCTTTTAAAAGGATTTTTTTTCACTTTTGACATTGGTCGCTTTAAGGCTAATTATACTCAAAGAGACCCAGATATTCCTATGTAAAAATGAAATAAAATGGATTATATGATGAATTATTTGCTTTGTCACCTGTTCGCCTTTCAGTTGATTTATTATTAATTTAAGACCACTTTTCAATCAGTAATTAGAAGAAACTGAAAAGCATTAATATGAGGTTTACTCGTGTGGGTTGACAAAAGTAAATAGGCACCACGATAATTGTCCTCAAGAACAAATGGCAAAGCTCATCAATGGAATGTCACAACGTGTTCTCAACTTTACATAATGCAAAGGAGAAAGCAACACGATTCTAAATACTGATTCAATAAATCTGTTATTATTTATTAACTTTTATTATCAAATCGAAAACTATGGCAAAACCGAAAAGCTGTTTATTTTTGTCAACCCTCTGCATAGTGGAAGAGGGCCGGTTGTTAATTTGAGGGTTCTAGGTTCGAGTCTCTGCTCCGCTTAAAATGTCCCTCTGGTTTTCCTTGGTTGAGTAGTGTTTCGGATCCACGTAAAGCGGTAGGTTCACTCCGTCATGTGACCTTACTTGTTACGAAGGAGGTTAAACAGCTCAAAACATTATCATTAAAATGAAGTTCACTCTATTGAGGTCCGCTCTGTTGGAAAGGAGAAGATGTGTCAATGAACACGCATGATTATATTCAACTTCTTTTAAAATGTTCGATTTTACATTTTTTTCGATTTCCATATTCTAATAGAGACAAAAACTTGCGCATGCATGAGAAAATAGCCTCTGCAAAATCTTAGCTTAATAGGTAATCATCTTCTGCCCCCGGCAGAGCGACGAAAATCATATTTTAGTAGTCAAAAACGTATTTTTCTTATAAGTTTTAAAATATTTCAATATGCATCAAAATTATTCCTAATAACTATAAAGTCGATGAAAAAGACCTCACATGATCGTTTTTCCAAGCGCGTTGTCCTACGTTAATATCTTTTGCCCCCGGCAACAACGTCAAATGTTGAAAAAATAGGTAATTTATATACATATTTTCAGATCGGCTCTTTGTCTTAAATAATGCATTTATATATTTCCCATAGCATTTATATCGTTGCTTAGGCATGAAATAACACACACAAATTTTATGACTCTAGAGTAATATCTTCTGTCCCCGAGAAAAGTCTAAATGTGGATTATAATTACGTTAATGCGATGTTATAAGTACGATAAGTACTAAGTACAGCTCCTCGCTTGCTAATTTTATAAAATTAGCAACCCAGAACTCACCACGAGGAGGTAGCTGTACGTCGAGTTCCACCCTATCCAGCCCAACCACCTTCCTTTGGCTGCATGTCGATTTACATACGGTAATCTTTCTTAGAATCAAATCGTGGAATTTTTGTTCGGGAGTGAAGACGTTAGCGGATGAATCCGTCCTCTCTTCTATTCCACTTACACTGGCAGAGGCTTCGGTTACTAATTTGATGAGTCTCTCGACCGCTTGAGTATGACAAGGGAATAGTGGGATCAGTCCATCAGGCTGGTCTCCCGTCTCAACAAACTCTTTTATTCGGGTATCAGGTATTGTTTTTGTAACGGGGGTTCGGTCACCTCAGCCGTTTGCCAGTTGATCATTTCGTAATAGTTTTGACTATCGTAGAGCAGCTCAGGCATGGCGAAGGCTCGAATTTCCCCGCTGGTGATTGTTTTGATCGTGCTTTAATATTCTTCTCCATCCCAATTCTCTTGTGTTGCTCATCGGCATGTAGCATGGAGATCAAAATATTTTCTGGGTGAGCAAAGAAAGAATTTCTACGGAGGACTTTGCTGGCGATTGTCTTAGATCTTTGAGGCATGGTCTGAGAGAGACGCATCATTTCGAAAAAATGTTTTGCGCCCTCAGTGAAACTGGAGTTTTTCTTTATCTTAAACCAAATTGGTGCGTAAACTGTCATAATGAATCGCACAATTTCGTTGAAGGTGCTGGAGGGTTCACTGGTTGAAACATAGAGGCGCAGAAATCTATTTGCTGTGGTCAGCCACCTGGAATGCGCCATCTTACCTGGATTTCGAGCCGCGAGAGCTGAAGAGCAGCTACCGCTCGACACTGCTCTGTAGATGC
Organism: Bathynomus jamesi; assembly: GCA_023014485.1. Classification (NCBI taxonomy): domain Eukaryota; kingdom Metazoa; phylum Arthropoda; class Malacostraca; order Isopoda; family Cirolanidae; genus Bathynomus; species Bathynomus jamesi. Next base: position 529,217 of record JAJOZX010002986.1, read on the forward strand.
CTAACAAATATTTTTGGTCAGTGCTCAACTCGGCATCATCTATGTCAATGTCGGGAGATGGAATGGCATCGAATTCTGTAATTGGAAGTTTTTCGCAGTCGTTCAGTTGTTTTCCAACTGGTCCAGTAAAGCCCATTGGCCCAGTTGTTTTGCCGTCCAAGTCTTGAATGAGGTGTCGCAGTGATAATTCATTACCGTGTAATAGGCATGTGTGTGTGTTATTTCATGCCTAAGCAACGATATAAATGCTATGGGAAATATATAAATGCATTATTTAAGACAAAGGGCCGACCTGAAAATATGTATATAAATTACCTATTTTTTCAACATTTGACGTTGTTGCTGGGGGCAAAAGATATTAACGTAGGACAACGCGCTTCGGAAAACGATCATATGAGGTCTTTTTCATCGACTTTATAGTTATTAGGAATAATTTTGATGCATATTGAAATATTTTAAAAATTATAAGAAAAATACGTTTTTTGACTACTAAAATATGATTTTCATCGCTCTGCCGGGGCAGAAGATGATTACCTATTAAGCTAAGATTTTGCAGAGGCTATTTTCTCATGCATGCGCAAGTTTTTTCTCTATTAGAATATGGAAATCGAAAAAAATGTAAAATCGATCCACCCTAATATACAGGGCGTCCCAAACAAATGTATACACACTTTAACAGCTGATAGCTCAATTGATGTTTTTTCTTTCCAAGTTAAACCCATTAGAATTAATAATGGCAGTCAGACTAAGCTTTGAACAAAGGAAATTCATTCTAAAATGCTACTGGAAGTGTGAAAACGCAGTTGAAGTGCAAAGACAGTTTAGGAGGGAGTTTCAAACAGATCCACCAACGCGACTTACCATCACTCGAATTAGAGATAAGTTTTGAAGCCGATGGAACTGTTCAGAATGTCCACAAGAAGCGTTCCGGAAGACCCGGACATCGACAAGCCCCACAAAGCAAGAAAGAGTACTGGAAACGTATCACCAAAGTCCAAGAAAATCTGTGCGGCAAGCGAGTCGTGAGGTAGGAATCTCAGAATCGTCTGTCCAACGCATTTTGAGCGCTGTCAATGGAAAAGTTACATTCCAAGATTAGTCCATGCTATTAATGAAGATGATCCGGACCGAAGAGTGGAGTATTGCGAGTGGTACTTGGCACGATGTGGATGTGGATTGGACGAAGGGGTTTCGTAGAATACCCTCCGCGTTCACCAGACCTCACACCACTAGACTTTTTTATGGGATACTTAAAAGACAAAGTCTACGCTATAAAACCTGCAACAGTCGCTGAATTGAGAGCAGCCATTGAACGAGAATGCACACAAATACCAACCGAAATGTTTCGTGATGTTTGCGATTCCATTGCTTCGCGTTATCAGCAGTGCCTGGACCAGAACGGACGTCAGTTTGAAAACAGGCGTTGACAAAACAATTAAATAATGTCTGTAGATTCTATTACATTTTGGAAATGAAATGTATTTTAATAAACACTGCCTTTATAATTATTTAAAGTGTGTATACATTTTTTTGGGACGCCCTGTTATATATATATATAATGTGCAGATCCTATACAATTACTTCAGCGAAATAAACGAATTCAAACTAAAAGGACAATAATATGTGAAATGGAAAGTACTTCACAAACTCCAGCAAAAATAACAGCAAATAAAAGACAGCAATATGGGTTTAAAATACGGAAGGTCAGACCAAAAGCTTGTTAATTTGTTTTATGTTACAGTTAATAATATTTACTGTAAATTGAAAATTTAAACTTCATGCAACTGTAAAGAATCTGAAATCATGGTTATTAACATATTAGCGAAGAACTTAATACTTCACGCAAAACCATTTGATTATAGACTGCGAACAATGAAATTGCTATTCCTCAAATGAATTATTTTAAAATTTGTGTATTTGCATTACCTACCGAATCTGTTTTACGGAGCAGTAGTTATTTTCGAACTTATCGGCAAGTGAATTAAACACTAAAACTTTATAACTACTTTGGTTAGGATGTTTTATTCGTAATAAGCGCCCAGGTTAGAAAACTATACTGGCATGATGTTATATTGTGTGTCTGTTTCGAAACCTTTATTCTTGATTCACATCTCGAAATACACCCACAATTTCTAATTTTAAATGAGTCTCTGATGCAACTTTTTATACCTTTTCATCTTTCCATGCAATTTAAGTAAATTAAAAACATACAGATGAAATTGCACCTTTACTACGTATAACAAAGATGATGTTATAGTCAACCATTTTTCTCCCAAGTTTTAAAATATTCCATCTGTTGTATGTCTCGTTCATGTCTTTTGCACTGAAACGACATTCAGAGAATGTCTCTTTTTAAGCTTTTGAAAGACGTCTCAATAACATTTGATACAATAGAAGCACTCACAGAAACAACAAAAGGAATATCTATTAAAAAAAAAACGGAAATTTTCAAGTAGAAAATTTTCAGTTATGAAGATTTTCGCCAACTTACCTTTTCCTGTTTTTTGTGTTCGATATGGAAGGAAGATACACTGTAGTGAATTGAAAAGAATGATGTCTTATCTATCCTTCCCATATACATATTTCTTCATAGTATATTTTTCCACTTGTAGGTTATTTTACGATTTTGTTTATGATACGTTGAAGCCTTTCTGTCTTTTCTTAACGTTGATGTTTGAAATTTTGGTAAATATAAGGTTTTAAGAGTCTTTTCCCACGTTCAATCTTTGATACTTGGCATAAAACAACGTTTTTATATCGTGTTTATGAGGTGTTTGGGAAAGATTCAGAAACCTTTATTTTGCTTTGAATTTATGAATCATTTTTACGGAAAAGAAAGTATATGAAAAGAGATATTTTAAATGGAGTATTCGCGAAGAAAGGAAAATACCTGCAAAAATTTCTATTTTAATAAATAAATCATGCATCATTATTAAGCTCAATGAGAAGTTTCCCAATAATAACAACGAACAAAATGCTTGAACACGAAGAGGAAACGGGTTTTATACAAAGAAATGCGTAATTTTTTGCAAAATGCATTTTACAACGTGGTTACTACGAAAGTATATTTTATTATATTAGTTCCCCTTGTGTTAACGTTGACATTTTACGGTAAAGGCGAGAGCAGACGAGCAGAGAGAGAAGGGAATGAAGGGTTATAAAGGATATGGGAGGCCAGAGACCAAAGAAACAGATGTGCCAAACCAAACCTTACGTTTAGAATTGTGATTTGGAAGTCAAACTCAAAGTTTAAATATTGCAAATTTTATATTGCATGATTTAATAGTGATTTAATATATATCGGGTGATTTTCTATTCATCTCACCATTACAATGGAATAGTCAGATGAATAAAAAATCATCCGACATACAGTATATAATATATATATATATATATATAATATATATATATATATATATATATATATATATATAGAGAGAGAGAGAGAGAGAGAGAGAGAGAGAGAGAGAGAGAGAGAGAGAGAGGGAGAGTCGCTTATATCTTGAAAGGCCCCAGCTCGAAAATTTGAAAAAAAAGTTTTTATCGAAAGTCTGATTCGTTTTCGTGTTCGGCACCTTGTCTCAAAAGGGCCTAGCTCACCAGTCAGAAAGCATTTTTAGCATAGAGACGAATTTGAAAAAAATATGTAAATATATAGAAAAACAAAACAGTTTTTCTTGTTTCCTGAACAATTGACTTTTTGCGAGCTAAGGCCTTTCAAGATATAAGCGGCTGTGCTGTGCAGGGCCTGTTTCCACCACGTCCAATCCAGCGATTTGGGCAGCACGATCTCCGGACTTAACACCATTAGACTTCTTTGTGTGGGACTTTATAAAGTTTGAGGTTTAGAAAACAAGAGTTACAGACCCGCAGGATCTGCGAACCCGTATTGTCGCGGCAGTCGTTAAAATAACCCCAGAGATGTTTGAAAATGTGTTCCGTAATGTAGTGGACAAATTTGAGAGTTGCAGAGACACTGATGGTGCTTACGTCGAATCTGAGACCTAAGTTTGATAAATAAATATACATCTAATTATATTACTACATTTTTATCCTAAAATACTATTATTTCAGCAAAACAGATAGGGACGTTTGGCCTACCCTGTATAATTCTATAAGTACAGAAAGGTTTTACCATTTCTTATTCAAACGGTTTGACCGCACAGAGAAAAAACTTCAAATTTTTTTCGCGGGAGTAAAATTAAAATATTTAATTGGCAAAAGTTAAAATTAAATTGCAGTTACACACACACACACACATACACATACACACACACACACACACACACACACACACACACACACACACACACATATATATATATATATATATATATATATATATATATAGAGAGAGAGAGAGAGTATATAAAATTCGACCATAATCTCCGCTTATACAAGAATACTTCAGTATTTGGAATTATAATCGATTCCATAATTATAAAACGTTTGCTGTGATTAACTCTCTCTCTCTCTCTCTCTCTCTCTCTCTCTCTCTCTCTCTCTCTCACTCTATACTGTAGATACCGAAAACTTGGTAAATATTCTCAGAAAGCAAATTCACCCTCTAATTCATTGGTTCTCAAACTGGGGTACGGCGTACCTCCAGGGTTACGCGAGGGAATCTTAGGGGGTACGCGAAGGGTCCTGAATATAACCCTTCTAATTTTATATACGATTAACAAACGGCCACATTTCACACGGTCGTAAAGAAAGTAAAAATCGTCTATCTCTCTCGAAAATCCAGAAAATCTCTTGAAAGAATTCAAGGGGTACAGAAGAAGAAAAAGTATGAGAACCGTTGCTCTAATTTATTCATGGTACAGGGTGTACCATAAGTCCTGTCTCATAGGAAAATTTATTTTAAATTAAATTTACAAAAGTAATAAATTAGAACGAAAACAAATGTTCAAACTGATGTCCTTTTTGTTGTTCACACATGTTGCTACGATGTTCCAAACTTAAACACACACGTGCCAAAGTCTCTGGTGTGATGTATGCATAAACATCACGGATATTTTCTTTAAGGTCTTCAATGGTACGTGGACGGTCAATGAACAGAACAGAATTAAGGTGACCCCAGAGAAAAAAATCTAGGGGTGTGAGGTCCGGGATCTTGGTGGCTACTTGATTGGTCCCCCGAGCCCAATTCATCGCCCAGGTAGAACTTCATCGAACCAACGTCGCACCTCACGGCCAAAGTGAGGTGTTGCTCCCGAACACTCCCGGTCTTCTTGAATCTTGAAAGCATTCGACCAACAGAACACTGACTAGGTCGTGGTTTATTGGGATGACGACAGTGAAATTCTTCAGCTGTCTCTCTTTGGCTAAGGCCAGAAGCGTGCAAATGAACAATTTCCGCCTTTTCCTGAGGAGTGTAACTCACTTCCTTATTAGCCATTGCGTGTTATTCTACCTGCAACAAAAAAGAAAGGTTCCAAAACAAGACATCAATTTGAACATTTGTTTTAGTTTTAATGTATTACTTTTGTAAATTTAATTTAAGATCAATTTTCCTATGTGACCGGACTTATGGGACACCCTGTATATAGGGTGTTCCAAAAACATGCCCCTATTTTTATTTACCTTTTATTTTATAATGGGTGTAAATTTTATTATTGGGGTTTCTTCTTTAGAAAGGTAACAGATTGGGATTTTTATTCCGCATATACCTATACGGAACAATATGGCTGAGTCCTCAAACAGTAATACCGCATTTGCAAATGGTACAGAAAATCAAAATTGGTGAGTGGTTTCATGTGGCAAATTCTGTGACGCAGGCGCCGAGAAACTTTTGCACAGAATATACAGCTCATGCAGAGATCTACCCAATAAAAAGACAATAGCACAAATTGTTAGAAAATTTCAAACAAAAGGAAATATAAACAACCAATATAAGGGTAATAGTGGTAGGTGACGATGCACAAGAACTGTGCAACACGTAAATATGGTTCATGAAATTATTGCTCGCAGTCGGCAGAAGTCAACTCGACGTTTGTCAGCAGAATTAGTATTTTACGAACATCCGTGCATCGTATACTTCGTACTGAATTAAACCTTTTTCCCTACAAAATTCATTCACAAACTTCACTGACTAATGTTCAAAAATAAAAATGAATGGAATTCGCAACATGGATGTTAGCAAAACTAGAAGAAGATTCTGAGTTTGTGAAACACATCCACTTCACTGACGAGTGTTATGTACAGTATATCTAACTAAGGAAATTAATAAGCAAAACTTTCATTACTGGAAAAGTCATGTTGGTGCTCCAATAGAGCTCCCAAGTAGTGTTGCTAAACTACAATATTTGGGTCGCTGTTGGGGTGGTTAGGTTAGGTGAAGTATGTTCCTACTTCTTTGAGTAGGGAAAAGCAGTAATGGTAACGTAACATTCATATCGTCAGATGCTGCAAAATTTCTACTCACCACAACTAATTAGTTTGTCCCGTAAAAGAAATATCTGCATTACCCGAGATTCATAGTGGTTTCAGCAGGATGGAGCACCTCCACACAATGCCTTGTAAAACTCGCAACTTTTTGAGTTATATATACGTGCATTATTTTTATTTCTTTTTTATAGTCCTAATTTTAAAGTTCCGTGCATAGGTCTCTCTCCACACGAAGGTCAAGCTGGTGGCTGCACCTCTTTGCCTGGCCTGAGGGACGAGCGAGTTGCTTTCTTGCGATCTCCAGCGCACATAGCCAGGTACACCCTGCTCATATATTACTGTATGAAATTGATAGCTTTTATGATGATATATTAGATACATTCGAATCTGTAACGTAAATCCCTCACAAACTGACATAAAAATCTTACACTTAACATAAACAGCAACAATTACTCCATTTTTTTCCCCATGGCGTCTCCTCATCATTTCAATTACTTTAAGCAAGTCCTCTCAAGTAATAGACAACTATCCAGCAGATTTCTCAGCCTAACTTTCCGTAAACTATTTGCTTCAAGAGTTTGGAGCAAAATTTACTGTAAAATTATGAAGTTTGTTTTAAGAACTTTGAAATGGGCATATGAGCACTTTTCAGCTAAACTCTACTCAGAGTGAAATGGAGTAATCTCATATAAGCGTTTGTGAATTTTTAAGTTTATACAAAAAGAATTACAACTTTATCATATGAGATATAAGAAAAGGGTCCACCAACATATTTTTATAGGCTGGAAATTTTTTATTTTCTAGTTTTATTCAGGATCAGAGATACTGTATTTTCTTTAATTTATTATATGACCTAAATTATTTATTGCCGCGTGACGAATGTTACTGCAAATAAATTACCTATCTTTATTTTAAAAATTGTTTTTATTTCATATTTGAATAAAGTAAACCATCGTGGAATTTATTTCAGTGAATTTTAGTAAGTAAAGTCACATTCAGCGAAGCCAAAAGCAAGCTGTACGTCTCTATATGAATAAAAGTAACTGAACAAGTCTATTGCGTTCTCGTATTTGTTCCGTGCCTCTAAAGTTTAGAAGGTGGAAACCATACACAAACTATTACTACTACTACTACTACTACTTATAATAATAATAATAATACCTCCTATGTACAGTGATGAGCCCGATGCATGTAATTTTTTTGGCTTGACCTATTTCTCTTTTTAATGAATGATTGGGGGCACCTCAGTGTCCTCTGTACGGCGAAGGACGTTAAACAGACCAACCAACCAAATTACTACTAAAGTAGTACAGTAGTGAACCCTTTTATCAGGTTTCGGTCAGAAGCTCCTCCAGAAGGCATAGCCTTTATGGCTGCTCCCTGGAGTTGGGTGAAAGACTCCAACTTCACTTTTATCCGCCAGAAGTATTTAGCCAGAAAGAGCGAGAGAGCTTTGTCTCTCCTGTGCTTTATTCATTTTGCTTTTTTTTGAGTGAATGATAGAGATGACTGTAAGCATGGTATGTGTGCTTGTTTAATTTTTCTGAAATTCATCTATGCTCTTTTCTGAACTTCCTTTCCGGAGTTTACCTAGAGTAGCTCTTTGGGTTTTTCTTGGTCTGTCAACTTTACAGTAACTCCATAAAGTACTATTACTCTCTGTACTGAGTATAGACAAAACTTTATTTACTATCTGCACCTGCATAAGTTAATGTATGTAAAAATAATTTTTCGCGCACAGATTTTTTTTCAAAATATGCAGAAGTTCTTCAAAAGTAAAAATTCTTTGGATAAGAACTCAGATTTAAAATTTTATATAAACTTTATTAAAAGAAGATATATATTAAGAAAAACGACAAAACAAAGACGATCTTCTGGCAAAGAAGAATGAAGAATAGTTATGGAACTCTCTTAACAACCTAACTTTACGTCCAACCTTAAAGATATCATCGTTCTTATTAATTTAAGAAAATCATATGGTAAAGAATTTCTCAGACTGAATTGTTCTGTTAAGTGTAATATTTCAAACAATTTTTGCGGCTATCAAAAAGCAGATTTAATTAAAATTTCAGGCATGAAGATGAAGTAAAGAAAAATTAGGCTTCGTATGTTTAGACTTATCTCTCTCTTTATCTTCCGTCTCTCTCTCTCTTTCTCTCTCTCTCTCTCATTCTGGTATGTATATCTCATCTTTTAAATAATTTTCAGTGTAATATGACATTCCACCTAATTCAACAGGTGTCTCCTGATGTCTGTTCATCATGACATTGCCTCATTGGTAATGTAAATATATTCTTAAGATTCGTAACTTAACTATGATATATCTTAAAATATTATACAGGGTGTACACAAATTACTTTATTCGTGTATCGTATCATATTTTGGGGAATAAATTTTGCATTCGAATACGATAACATATGATAGCATTTGTATAATACAGGGTGTACACAAATTATCTTTACAATTCTATCTCAAATAAAAATATTAGGAAACGAGGTAGACATACCGTTTTTGCGCCATCTGTGAGAGAAAGTAATAAAGTTTCACATAACCTCAAACATATTCAACATGGGCACCATTTGCCACACGTAAGACGTCAAAACGGTATTCTATCTCGATCCATGTACGCTGCAACATTTCAACGTCAACTCTTGCAACAGCAGCAGTAATTCTGGTCTTTAAATCGTCGATGTTGGCCACTGGAATTGTGTACACGCAGTCTTTTACATACCCCCCATAGAAAAAAGTAACAGGGTGTTATGTCTGGTGATCTGGTGATCTGGCCGGCCAAGAGATGGGCCCCCATGGCCAATCCACCGATTTGGGAAATGCATGTTAAGGGAATTTCGTACCAACAAGCTCCAATGTGGTGGTGCTCCATCTTGCTGGAAAAACACAATAGGCTGCAGTTCCTCTAACTGTGGATAGACGTAGTTCTCAAGCATATCCAGATAATTGGTGGTTGTTACTGTCGCCTCAGCGAAGAAATAAGAAATACCGTTTGGACGTCTTATGTGTGACAAATGGGGCCCATGTTTAATATGTTTGAGGTTATGTGAAACTTTATTACTTTCTCTCACAGATGGCGGCAAAACGGTATGTGTATATATATAAATAAAGCAACTGTGATGTTTATCAATAAAATGTACAGAATGTTTCAAGAGGTACATTTATCAACTGGCATGGCTTGAAAATTCATAATGTTTTGTACATATTATTATGGGAGTGAACTGCTTATTATTTAGTTAAAATTACCCAATATAATTCAAACTGTATAAATGATCGATTGTAGGCCGGACAAATAAACATATTCAGACAAAACAGATAGGCAAAAAGTCAGTATTGATTTTACCGATATCTCACAAAATAATTACTTATTCATAAGTCTTCTTTAACTTGAATTACAGGTTAATTAATTAAAACTTTTACGTGTGTTCTTTGCCAAATATGCCAAAATACTTTCAGTTAGGATACGTAGATGTCACACAATATGGGCATCGTAGCAACCAAAGTAAAATTTTTATGACATTTAAAATTCAGGATATACAAAACACAGTCATTTAATACGCAGTGAGTTTCTAATGGGCTACTTGGGATCACCTGAAGATCAGGGCCCCCAGCCTCAATTACTAAATGATATCTTCGTTAAAACTAACGAAAATATCACGACTTAACTTAATCAATCGTCAACGGCGTACAGTTGACTTAACCGGGCATTGAATTTAATTTATTATTATATTTGGTACTGTAAAGCAAAAAACAAGAATTCATGGGGGCCCTGATCTTCAGGTGATCCGCTACTTCAAAGGGTTTTGTCATAAAGCCAATGGTTTTTATCTATCATGTCACTATAAAGATTTTTCCAGTGGTTAGTTAATACGGGAACATGAAAATGATTTTGACTTCACTGATATAAAAAATGGTAAGCAGAACTGATTTTTTTTCGCTTTCTAATTAAAAGTCAACCGTAGAACTTGAATATAGTTATTTTTTACATTTTCTGAGGAGAAATTAGTTAAATTTAGAAATAAAATTGTGATGTATTGGCTCGAGCGGTTCTAGGCACGAAAATTTTTCACGGTTCCAAATTTATCCAATTTTTTCTGGGTGAAGCTGTTAGTTAAAAGCTAAATCTCTCCCAAACACTCTATTTAACCCTAGAACCACAACGTGGGGAGACCCTGCACAACATACACGACTGTAGTATTGTAGAACCACGTTGTGGTTCCAGAATTAATAATGAATTTATGGATTTTTTGAGCAAAATAATTAAAAAAATTAAAACCTCAGAAATCCCCATATTTGCAGAATCATAATACTGAAATACTCATACGATTTTATTGACACCTTCATGATATATTTTCTCTTATATTCTTACTTCGAACAAAATTTCAGAAAGTATATTGAACAGAACAGCTTTCGGGGACTGAGAATAATTGCCTTTTTTTTTTTCAAGAAAATCAGCCAAAGAAAATGTTCTACCAAACCATTTTCAAATACCCATGGACAGAAAAACGTTCATACCATGTTATTGAACTTGCAAGACAGCGGATGATTTTTTAAACATCTGACCCTTTAAAAGGCTTGTATTTTTTCATAAACTGAAAAACATGCTCTGAGTGATGTCCTCTCAGCTCATTAACTTTTTGTATACGAACAATTTGTATACGTTTTCAATTCTTCTATTGTGTGTGGATTCTGTTTAAACACGCTCTTTTAAATAACCCCACAGGGGTTTAGATCTGGTGATGTTGGTTGCTATGATATTGCTTTACCATAACCCTCAGGAAATCTGTTGGACAGGATCCGTCGAAAGTATCGTGTCAGTATCACGAGCTGAGAGGACATCACGCAGAACATGTTTTGAACTAGGGGACTAATTCCCCATGTGTAGAGATAGTACAGTAAAAATTTCATGCTATTATTTCAGTTAATAAAAAAATACAAACCTTAAAAATTGTGAAATGTTTTAAAAAAATCACCCAATATATCATATATATACAGGGTATTTATAGAGTCCCATCTATTTCAGTGAAAACGTAGCAAAAAAGGTAAAATTCAATAACAATATAATAGAAGGCATACATTTAATGAATACTTAACATGATTCTACATGAGCACCATCAGTATCTCTACAGAGTTCGAATCTGTCAGCAGCATTGCTGAACACATTTTGGAGCATGACAGGGGTTATTTTTGTAACTGCTGTTACGATACGAACACGTAAATGTCCCAGCTTCATTCAGATAGCATTTTAAACACCGTCGTCTTTCAACAAGATGGGGCACCTTGTCATTACGCAAACATTGTTCGAGAGTACCTAAATGAACGATTTCCAAATCGGTGGATCGGACGTGGAGGCAACAGGCTTTGGGCGGCTCGATCTCCTGACCTAACGCCCTTGGATTTATTTGCGTGAGGCTTTATCAAATCAAACGTCCATCAAACGAGGGTTACAGATCTGCAAGATTTACGTGCTCGTATCGTAACAGCAGTTACAAAAATAACCCCGGTCATGCTCCAAAATGTGTTCCACAATGCTGCTGACAGATTAGAGCTCTGTAGAGATACTGATGGTGCTCATGTAGAATCATATGCTTAAGTATTCATTAAATGTATGCCTTCTATTATATTGTTATTGAATTTTACCCTTTTTCCTACGCTTTCACTGAAATAGATGGGGACCTACTTTTTGCAAAATTGCAGCTAAGCTTACTGGAGGGAAAAAAGTTAAAGCTATAACAACTTTCAACTTTATTTTTTTTTTAAATCGAAAATAAAATTACCAGAAACTCGAAGGGCCATAAAAAAAACTATATATACACGAATTTTCAAAATTGCAAGATAATTGATATATATATATATATATATATATATATATAATATATATATATATATATATATATATATATATATAATATATATCGGGTGGTCCGAAAAAAATGACGCATTTTTTTAAAATTAATATCTCAGTAACCCCCTTCCTTATCATGACAATTTTTATATGCAAGATACTTTCAAACTTCTTTTTTTGAATGCAAGAAACGGAATTCTGATATCTTTTATAGTTTTCTCGCAATTAACAAAAGTAACAACATGGGTCAAAAAAACGAATATCATGAGAAAGGAAAAATTTAATCAGAAATTTAACTAATTAATTTACAGTAAATGATCGATTGGACCACCACTCTGTTGACACACTAATCTAAGTCTTTTCTTCCACACAAAAATAATACTTCTTACTTCATTAATGCCAATTTCTTGCCAAGATTCAAGTATTTTACTTTTTAATTCTGATTCGGTGAATTTTTCTCGTCGACCTCGGTAAACCTTCTCTTTTAGTAACTCCCAAATTGAGTAGTCCATAGGATTACAATCTGGGCTTTGTGGTGGCCACTCATTTTTCGTTATTAATTTTGGTGTATTGCTAATCAGAAACGACTGTGTGGCGTAGCTTGTATGCGACGGTGCTCCATCTTGTTGAAATATGAAATCATTTTCTTGATACAGGCGACGACAATCCGGCAACAATTTTGTTCTTAAAAGTTCAATGTAATTTGCAGAATTCACCTTTGTCTTTTCAGTTTCAATAAAATGAACATCTGTCTTGCCATTCCAAGAGACCCCTGCAGATATCATAACCTTTTTGGAGAATCTTGACGTTTCATGATACAATCTGTTTATTGAAATGTCACACTTTTTACCACGCCCGTAGACAACATCATTTTGACGGTTTCGCGGAATTTCTAGAGTGAAATCTTTTCATCCGTGAAGACTATCTTTTTAATATCAACGACAGAGAAATTATCAAGTAACTTTCTGCACCTTGTTTTTCTTTTATCCTTAACAGTATCACTTTTTCTAGAAGATACTATTCTTTTGAAGGCTTTTAGTTTTTGTGCTTTAATTATTCGGTGTACAGAAGAAGTCTTTCCAATATTCAAATGTTTAGCAATTGTTCTTTGTGACAAATGACTTCCTGGTTTATCTTCTTGAGAGCAGATTTTATCGTTGATGTAATCCACATTTTCTGGAACCGAAGCTGTTTTAGGTCTACCGCTTCCTGGTTTTCTGGCAGTACTTCCGATTCGCGAATCTTCTTTAAGAGTCTTTCCACTGCACGCCTTTTCCACTTTTGCCGGGAAACTCTTGCAATAACCTTCCAGTCTTCCATCCTTTTTCACAGTAACAATTTTAATGAGAATACGATCTTCCTCTGACAACATCATTAAGGGTACTGACGAATTGTAAAAAATAAAAATATCCACAATTTGACTTGTTCATTCCTGTAGAGTTTTGTAATAACTTGCAAAAATATCGCATGATATCGTATAAAAATGATATCGTATAAAAAACGGATATTATATTGCGATTTTTGTTTTTTTGACCCATGTTGTTACTTTTGTTAATTGCGAGAAAACTATAAAAGATATCAGAATTCCGTTTCTTGCATTCAAAAAAAGAAGTTTGAAAGTATCTTGCATATAAAAATTGTCATGATAAGGAAGGGGGTTACTGAGATATTAATTTTTAAAAAATGCGTCATTTTTTTCGGACCACCTGATATATACCTCTTAGCCTCATAGTAGTTCCGTGCGTCGGTCTTTCTTCACACGAAAGTCATATACGCGTATATTGATTATTGAACTTTTGGAAAGAAATTTACAAGAAAATTCGTTGGAGGAAGACGTCGTACGTGATATATTGGGAATGACTACATTATTTTGCTAAATTCAAGTTTAAAGCAATATATACATCAAAACAATTTTCTTCAGGGAAAGTTTTCCAACGGTTGTTTTTAATATAGTGTCTGTAGATAGTCAGGGCCAACTTTGAAGTTCATACCTTCAAAGGTGCGGGAAGGAGAGTCGCATAAATTGGAACAACCAAAATCTTTCTTAACATCAAAACTTCTCTCTCAGTTCTATTAATATTTGAGTAAAATAATAATCAAATAGAAGTAGAAAGACTGTGAAAATTACATCTGATTCGACTGGTAAATAACAAAGTTAGCAAACACATGTTCGAGTCCCACTTAAAGTTTCCTTTGATCATAGATGTGGGATGGGGATGGGATCTTTGTTTTCGTAGCTGATGATCGGGATGCTCTCAGAGATATTCAGCCAGGAAGAAGGTGCAACTGCTTATGCCTGCGGTTCTCAAATTTTTAAGACCAAGTACCTCTTATATAAAACTGGAATAACCAAAGTACCTCTCAAAAATATTTGCAAAAATAAATACTACTAAAAAAAAAAAATGTAAGATTTTATTGATAAAAATAATAGTTTACGTTATTTACATATTATATTCAATGAGATCGATGATCCCCTTTCTTTGCACAGAGTTCCGTAATGTTTATTCTGTGACCAGTTATTACTTTCTATTCAATGCTATTTTCATTCTAATCGCGGTCGTCCGCAAGGGTGAATTCCAAATATGGGAAAGAGTAAGAAGAGACGGTGAAGGAATTATTGTGGATTCGAGTGTCATTTTTCATATGAAAGATGGAATTTAAAGTAGGAAATCCTGAATTTGGAATGGGAATGAATCGATTTGAGAATTGCCTTCTTTGAGATTCTCATTCGCAGATTCCTCATTTTTGGCCAAAGAATGAAAAACGAGTGGCAATGAGAGAGAAGAAACCTGCCAAGTGATGACCATCCTGGTTGGTGGTAAGTGGCTCATTCATATTTTGAGACGAAAGTTTGCAGTGATGTTAAGAAGCGTTTCCGTTGATAGTGAAAACACTTGAAGTAAGTGCTTTTCTTTCACTTTGACTATTCTAAATGTCCAGACCGGTAAATGGTGAATTATGACAGGTACCAAATGTGGAAGGCAGCTTTCACAATGTACAAGCTCTTTAGGCGCAGAAAAATAATGATAATAATGTTTGGGCTTCCGTAACGACAAAGATCATGTGACGGAGGGGACCTACAACTTTACCTGGGATCCAAAGTCCAGTACATCATCCGAATGCTGAGGACGGTCACCCATCCAATTAATGAAATGACCTAGCTACTGTTAACTTTGTTGATTTAACGAGAAGCGGCGTTGCAACGTGGCCATAACATATTCCGTTTCTCTCGGTGGAGGATAAACATTTTGTCTGTCATAAATGTGTTCAAATACCTTTTTTCTGGGTGTTCATTTTATCTTATCATGCATCTGTATTTTAATTTAAATGTAGCGAATCCATTTCCAAGGGAAATCAACCTTTTTTTTCTCTTGGGGTCTTCTCGAATGGGATTTTCAAGACAAATAAATTAAAATTAATGGAATCTTTTCTTATTCCCCATTTCTCAAACCTAAAATAAGAAAACCTTTGTTATATTCAAATGTCGTTTCCTACTGTACTCGATGAATTTCGCATTCGTTATGTCACTGACAGGATTTCTATTGTTATTTATTGATTTAGCTGTAATAGGATAATCTTAATTCAATTCTTCGCTTGAACTGCTTTTTATAAGTTGGTTTTCTTATTAATGTTTTGCATTATATATAAAAATCCATATATATATATATATATATATATATATATATATATATATATATATATATATATATATATATATATATATATATAGCCCCTGGATGGTCTAGTCACCTAGTGGTTAAGACCCTGGGTTGCTGATCGGGAGGTCGCGAGATCGAGTCTGGGCGAAGACTTTGTAGTTTCCCATCACCCGTGGTGGGTCGTGGTTGGATTCTACATTAAGCTGTAGGTCTAAGGTGGGGCAACAAGCTTGACCTTCCTCAGAATGAACAATTCGGGTGCAAGCAAAACCAAGGGTAACCAAGGTGTGTGTGTGTATATATATATATACACACACACACACGCACACACGCACACACACATATATATATATATGGACCTTTTCCAGTTTGTGTACCGTTTTTCATATAATTTATTTTTGCTTTATAAGGCTAACTAACGAAAATATCATGACCTAACCTAACCAATCGTCAAGGGCGTACAGTTAACCTAACGATTGGTTAGGTTAGGTCGTGATATTTTCGTTAGTTAGCCTTATAAGCTAACTAAAGAGATTGATATTATCACTCATTTTTGATCTGAAAAGAAGCAAAAATAAATTATATGAAAAACGGTACACAAACTGGAAAAGGTCCATATATATATATATACAGGGCGTCCCAAAAAAATGTATACACACTTTAACAGCTGATAGCTCAATTGATGTTTCTTTCTTTCGAAGTTAAACCATTAGAATTAATAATGGCAGTCAGACTAAGCTTTGAACAAAGGAAATTCATTCTAAAATGCTACTGGAAGTGTGAAAACGCAGTTGAAGTGCAAAGACAGTTTAGGAGGGAGTTTCAAACAGATCCACCAACGGACTTACCATCACTCGAATTAGAGATAAGTTTGAAGCCGATGGAACTGTTCAATGTCCACAAGAAGCGTTCCGGAAGACCACGGACATCGACAAGCCCCACAAAGCAAGAAAGAGTACTGGAAACGTATCACCAAAGTCCAAGAAAATCGTGCGGCAAGCGAGTCGTGAGGTAGGAATTCAGAATCGTCTGTCCAACGCATTTTGAGCGCTGTCAATGGAAAAGTTACATTCCAAGATTAGTCCATGCTATTAATGAAGATGATCCGGACCGAAGAGTGGAGTATTGCGAGTGGTACTTGGCACGATGTGGATGTGGATTGGACGAAGGGGTTTCGTAGAATACCCTCCGCGTTCACCAGACCTCACACCACTAGACTTTTTTTATGGGGATACTTAAAAGACAAAGTCTACGCTATAAAACTGCAACAGTCGCTGAATTGAGAGCAGCCATTGAACGAGAATGCACACAAATACCAACGAAATGTTTCGTAATGTTTGCGATTCCATTGCTTCGCGTTATCAGCAGTGCCTGGACCAGAACGGACGTCAGTTTGAAAACAGGCGTTGACAAAACAATTAAATAAGTCTGTAGATTCTATTACATTTTGAAAATGAAATGTATTTTAATAAACACTGCCTTTATAATTATTTAAAGTGTGTATACATTTTTTTTGGGACGCCCTGTATATATATATATATATACACACACACACGCACACACACACATATATATATAATATTATATATATATACACGCACACACACACACACACACACACATATATATATATATATATTATATATATATATATATATATATATATGTAAAAATGAACAATGAATAAATCAATATTCATTTTTCATAAGAACCAAAAGCGCTTAACGCGAGTTTGGATAAAAATTTTATTTGTTGCTTTCTATTTTTGTTTCAGTGTCACAACCATGCGACCTACTATTTCTATGGTTTAGTCGTATCCATATTTCCATTTCTCATTTGGTAGAGAACTTATTACAATTAATTATGGTTATCCTGCATCTAACCCTCATCCCTAAATTTTGTTAGATTATGCACACACATTGCATATAACAGGATTGGAACCCGTAGTTGTACTTAGTCCTTAATACCCACTCTTTGTCTTTAATTCTTTTCTTTTGAGTCGTCCCAATAATGACTTGTACTGTACGTACAAATTAAATAACTATGACATCATAAAGTAACTTAATTCTCTTCACGTTTTCCATACCGTGAATACTGAATCACCCATTTGGTATGTGGATATCTTTCATGTTCAATGTATGGTAAATTCTTTAATAATAATAATAAAAAAACCTTACACTCTATACCTCATTATTTATATGTTGTGGTGTTATGTAGTATAAATATTATTATTCAACCATATTCATCTATACGTCCATATCTTATCTTGACCATTATCCTATATCATTTTTATTAAATATTCATTTTTACTCGTATCAGTCTACGAAATGGTACGAAACTTTATTCCTCCGTACCTGTTCGTTCAAAACCGTCCAAATACGTTCTCATGTATTATTTTTTTATTTTTTTACTTTTTATTTTTAATTATTTCGCCTCCCGCAATGAACTCGAAAACGTTATGCAAGTGTACGCAATTCGCTAATCACAGCATAAATCGAACATCTGAAAACGAAAGACTTCCTGTCCCTCTGATTTCAAATTTATAACTTATTGTCATGTGTGTCATGTTGTGTATAAATTATCTCGTATATGCCTATGTACTTTGTGTTGTACTAATAACCATATATAATAACCATATATAAATATAAAAACACTGTAAGAATTGTAAACGACGTAATGTACTTTAATGAAACTTTAATTAAACGATACTAAGTGAATATGAACTAATCCATAATTATAATCATAATTGTTGTAAACCCGAAATTACAATGTACTCAGGGTGTACTTGGATTGTACTTAATGTACTACGAAATTATGTCGCCCTTTAGGAATGCATACTCGGCGAAAATACGTTTATTTTTATTTTTTATTTTTTTTATTTTTATTTGGAATCTTTCATCTGATCATGTGTTTAAAAAGGGGGAAACTTAACCTTCAAACTGCATTCCCCCCAAAATTTAGATTGTATATAAATCATGTAATTGTAAAATAATGTCACTTCTACTTCTTCACTCCGACTTCGATTACTTCGGATCACTCCCTTGTTAGCAGCCTCTCTGCGAGGAGGGGGCAGAGGCCCCTTGCCTCCTTAATTTTTAGATTTCGGCCTGAGCCATGGTCGAAAGAGGTCGAACCTCTACCTCCTGTAAATTCAGAGCACTACCTGTACATTTTTAGAAGTAAACTACAGTAAAAGAAAGTTTTTAATCTTTTCCTTCGAGCCGTGCCTCGTCCGAGAATTCAGTCAGTAAAGTCGATAAGTTATAAAAAGAAAATCGGCGGTCCTTCAGAGAAAGTATCAGAGTATTATAGAAAGAGAAGAATTAACAACTGTCGACCCTATAGCGAGAGAAAGAAATTAGAATATTATAGAAGAAAAGTATCGCGAGAAAATACCCGTTGCTGCCTCCCAACCAGAACCTCCGTCGCTTCGAACCAACCCAGGGCCATAGACGGAGGGGGTTAACATATATATACAGGCAACAGATAGTATAAAGGCAACGAAGGACATTAGCACAAAGAGCACAAATAGGAAAAGACAAGCGTGCAATCAAGAAAACAAAGTGAAACTGTACCCCCAGTAAGGAGCAAAAAACAAATGCCCAAGTAAATATGGGAAAGGAATTATATGCAGATATTATGTAAAAGATAATTGTAGATATAAGAGAGTGTATATATGAGCATCCCCCAGTATGCAATTTCTTCTACAATAATGGTCATTGTAAATTCGGAGACAGATGCAGATTCTACTACCCGGACATTTGCAGGACTTACACAAAATATGGAACCTGCAAATACGGGAAAAAGTGCTACTAATCAACATCTACCGACGAATCCAAAGGACAAAGGACAAAGTTCAAAGGACAATAGGAATAACATGAATAAACATATGCACACAAAAAGCGAACAAAAAATTTTTCAACATCGCAGACACAATACGGCTGCTAAATGTCATACAACGCATGCAGTCAACACAGCTGGGAACCCCGGAGTCAAACCGCTTCCTGGCAAGAAGCTATCAGAACAGGTAGGCGGAAACGGATCTCTCTCGGAGGACCATAGGGCAACTAAACAAGCGATACTGAAGGAAAACGAACTTGAAGTGCACAACGGACAACACAGAACAAAAAACATAAATATTGTCTTAGCTAATATTCAAAGAATAAAACCAAACCACTCACTCGGCAAAGTTTCGTACCCGAAAGAATTAATGGACGAAACAAGGGCGGACATCGCATGCCTCACAGAAACTCATCTTAAAGATTGCCAAGGAAATTGTGAAAGAGATTGTCGGAGATTGTAGACACCAATCAACCAGGGAAGTACTCCGGGGGTGGGGGGGAAGACGTTAGACAGAAGATAGGAAGTGCTGGAACTCCCGTTTCTCCTGTCACTGTCCACCTTAGCTGATCTTCTGCCGTGTCTCATCTACCCTGTGAGCAGTCCAGTATGCTCTCAAACACACTACAGTAGTACAGTACTCTCCCTATTCCTCACTACATATGCATGCATTTTACACACTACATAATCTTTTCAAACTCTTTCGTCTATGTCTCTCATCTGGTACTTTTCATTCCTGCTGGAAGTTCGCTTTCATTCAGCCTGTCCCAAAGAAGGGTGACTGCCCTCAACCTTCCAACTATCGTCCAATTGCTTTGATTTCTTGCCTTTCCAAAGTTTTTGAATCTATCCTTAAGAGGAAGATTCTTAAACACCTTTCTTCTCACAATCTTCTTTCAGATCGTCATTATGGATTCCGCAAGGGTGATCTTCTTACATATCTCTCTGACTCTTGGTCATCCTGACCAAGCGATTTCGAAGTTTTCATAGCGTGCCGGCTTAATTTAACTTAAACTTGTGACGGTTATAAACGTTAACTACCTTAACTTGCGCGATGCCGTCGCAGAAAGCGTCGTGTGCTAGGTGTGGGGTTAATCCGTGTATACTGATTTTAAAGATTACAACGGCGGTACTATGGCGATTACCGAGAGATCGGTTTGTTTCTTTAGTGAGTTAAGCGAAGAGATAGTTAATTTAAAACGTAGTGTACGTGACGTAACGGAAAGACTTGCAACGCTTGATGAGGACAGGGGTAGGCTTCCAGTTGACTACTAACGTTGAAGACGTTAGTAAGTTGAAGGGTGAGGTTAGGAACCTAGTTTCTAGAATAGGTAGCTTATCGAGAAGGTTAGACAGAGTTGAGGAAGGGGTTAAGTTTGGTCCGAGATTAGTAGACGGGGAGGGATTTAGAGTAGTTAAGGGTGTAGCTAGGCCACGTACGTTAGGTGATAGGAATCTCACCACCAATCGAGGTTTTGAACCATTTCGCCCAGTTTGATAGGGATGTGAACGAGGGGGAAACGATTTTAATTGGGGACTCCTTAGTGCGTCATATGGATAAAGAGTTCGTCGAACGGAATCCAACGAAGAGGAGGAGGGTCTCTCTACCAGGGGCCAGGGTTGACAGAATTAGGGACGAAGTAGATAGGATTGATGTTCTCTCCCGTCACTCGATGTTGGTGATGATGGTAGGGGGCAACGACTCGTATACGAGAGTGCTGACCTTTTGGAGAGATACAGGGGTTAATTAGGTTCCTGAAGGCAAAGTCAGATAGGTCTTTAGTTCTAGGTATCACCCCTAGGCACGGTTTAAATTTTAGGATTACGTCAAAAACAATATTTTTTTAACACTAAATTAGAAGAGATTTGTGCTCAGGAAAATGTACCCTTCATAAAGCTGTGGTCAGAATTTAGTGAGCCTAGCCTTTTTATAAAGGATGGGGGTGCATTTCAATGAAATAGGGGGGCCTTTTCCGAAATTTGGACTGTTTCCTATTTTTGGAAAATAAGATATTTAATGTAGATTTTTACGCTGACTTAAAAAATGTAAGTCTTTTTTTGGAGAAATTATTATTTTAAAAGTTACATGGTGTACTAGTTTACCTATACATAGTTACTGTAGAAAAATCTTTTGTATGTGTGTATTGATAACGTTAAAACTAACGAAAATATCACGACTTAACCTAACCAATTGTCAAGGGTGTACAATTAACCTAACCGGGCATTCAATTAATCTAATCGGGCATTCAGTTGACGTAACCGGGCATTCAATTAACCTAACCGGGCATTCAGTTGACCTGATTGATACCTACTTGTGCGAATTCATGTGGCGACAGAAAAATAACGGTCGAAATCTATTCACACAAATACTTAGTGACATAAGCCAATATTACTAAAGAATACAGTAACTCTTGTATTAGTTTTCGGTTGTATTGTTATTGTTTTTGACCTAACACAAAATTACAATAACAAACATAACTTTTGAACCGCTCATTTCTCCAAAAAAAAAACTTACATTTTTTAAATCAGCGTAAAAATCTACATTAAATATCTTATTTTCAAAAACATCGGAAACAGTCCAAATTTCGGAAAAGCTCCAAATAGGGAATGCTAGGCTAGGTAGGTTAATCGATGAGAACGTTCGAAAGCTGTATAGGTCGAAACCCTCTTTAAACGTTGTTGGTCCGGGAAACGCCGGCCCGACGTGAAAAATAGTTTAAAACGCCGATCCGTGGTAAAAAATAATTTAAACGTCTTTTATTGTAACGCGCGTAGTATGAGAAATAAACTGAACGAATTTAAGGCGAAAATTTATTCCGGGAACTACGATATAGTCGCAAGAACCGAAACGTGGTTAAATACCGTAACTCGGGACTTGTTGGGGGAACTTCATATAGCGGGTTTTAAGCTTTTTACTAATGATAGGTTACATAGGATTGGTGGCGGCGTTTTATTGTACATTCATAATTCCCTTAGGGCTATCGGGGTTAAGATAGATTTTCCAGCAGCAATTAATGCGATATGCGTTGAAGTTAGGGCGCGTAGTATTAGCTTTAATTTCGTTGTTGTTTATAGACTTCCCGTTCAACCCTTTGATCCCAATACTAGATTTTACACACTTCTTAGTAACTTTATTAATAATCGGGATAGTATAGTTGCCGGAGACTTTAACTGCCCTAACGTTAATTACAAGACTTTTACTGGTAATAATGAGGGTTTAAGTCTGATTGAGTTCATAGAAGATAATTTTTTACGACAGATGGTTACCGAACCAACGCGCGGTGACAATATTTTAGACGTGGTGATGACGAACGACGAAAATATAGTCGAAGGTTTGGAAGTAGGTGAGAGTTTGGGATGTAGTGATCACCAAATTATTAGGTTTAAGCTATTGACAGAAAACAGTAAGGGACGTAATGGAAGTCCCTGATTTTCGTAGGGCTAATTCTGATAGTTTTGCGGACAGGATGAGGGTAGTGGACTGAGATAATTTATTCATGTGTAATGACGCAAATTTTCATTGGGAGGCGTTTAAAGAAAGTTTTTTGAATATCGAAAGGGAGTTTATTCCTCGTAGGCCTAAGCGCGCTAGTAATCATGGTAGGCCCAAGTGGTGGACTAGGGAAATAGGCGAGTTCATAAACGAGCGTAACAGAGCGTATACACTTAATAAGCGCAATGGCACAGTAGCTAACTTTAATAGATATATCGAGCTTAGACGTCAGGTTAAAATATCTGTTAGGAATGCTAAGCGTAATTTTGAGATTCTTGTAGCTGCGGATAGTAAACATAATCCGAAAAAGTTTTTTGACTACGTCAATAATCATAAGTCGATAAAAGATAACATAGGTCCTCTAGTGGACACTAAAGGCGATTTGGCTTCCGACGCTCAGGCGATAGCGGGTATTTTCAATAACTTTTTGGCGACAGTTTTTACCGTAGAAGACGTAAATAATGTCCCCGATGTGGACAATATCGTTCCATTTAGTAGCGAGATTATTCTGAATGAAATAACTGTTTACGAAAGTGAGATCGCGCATTATATCGATAAGCTAAACGTTAGCAAGGCTCCAGACCCTGACGCGCTTTATCGTAGACATCTGAAAGATTTGAAAGACGTTATCGTAGGCCCCTTAACAAAAATTTTTAATAAGTGACTGGAAGCGGGGATTATTCCTGAAGACTTTAAATTAGCTAATGTTACGCCCATTTTTAAAAAAGGCGACCGCACAGTAGCTAGCAATAGGCCTATTAGCTTAACGTCAAATGTCGGTAAACTTTTGGAATCCGTAGTAAGTGATCGCATCGTCGATCACTTAGAGAGTCGAGATTTGATTAATATTAGTCAGCATGGGTTTCGACGCCATAAATCTTGTTTAACTAATTTGTTAGAGTTTTATAACGAAATAGTGCGCGAATACGATAGACATAGAGCGGCTGACGTTATTTATTTAGACTTTGAAAAAGCGTTCGATACAGTTCCGCAGAGGAGATTAATTGCGAAGGTTAAAGCGCACGGTATACGCGGCCAGGTAGCTAAATGGTTAGAGGAATGGCGTCGTGTCAGGAAACAGAGGGTCGTTGTTAATGGTAGTG
Organism: Bathynomus jamesi; assembly: GCA_023014485.1. NCBI lineage: Eukaryota > Metazoa > Arthropoda > Malacostraca > Isopoda > Cirolanidae > Bathynomus > Bathynomus jamesi. Next base: position 553,556 of record JAJOZX010002986.1, read on the forward strand.
AATCGGGGTGGTTGGATGTAGGTAACGGGGTTCTTGAGGGTTCAGTGTTAGGCCCATTGCTATTTGTAATCTGCATTAACGACATAGATGTAGGCTTCACCAGTAACGTGTCAAAATTCGCGAACGATACTAAAATAGGCGGTAAAGTTCTTAACGTGGACGATAGAAATAGGCTCCAAGACGATGTAAATAGGATTATGGAGTGGACGGATAAGTAGCAGATGCAATTTGACGTAGAAAAATGTAAAGTTTTGCATATAGGTTCTCGTAACAACAATTACACGTACACGGTGGATGATAGACAGTTTGCAAGCGTTGACGAGGAAGTAGATTTAGGCATATGCGTATCTAAGGATTTAAAAATTAGGAACCAGTGCCTAGAGTCTTGCGCAAAAGCTAATAAGATGTTAGGTTTCATAGCGCGTACTTTCGAATTTAAATCGAAGAATATTATATTGCCTCTTTACAAGTCCCTACTCAGGCCTCACTTAGAATATGCCGTTCAGTTTTGGTGCCCGTATTTGCGTAAGGATTTTGATAGGTTGGAAAGGATTCAGCGACGCGCCACGAAACTAATTCCGTCGCTACGCAACAAGTCTTACGAAGATAGGATTAAAGAGTTAGACTTGTATTCACTCGAAACTAGGAGATTAAGGGGGTAACTTATTGAAGTTTTCAAAATCGTTAATAAAATCGATAACGTAAATTTTGACAAATTGTTCATTTTCGATAATAGCAATACTCGTAATAACGGAGTTAAATTACGTAGCAGACGTTTCATTACTAACATCGCTAAAAACGTTTTTACGTTTAAAGTAATTGATAAATGGAATAATGTTCCCGCGTCCGTCGTGAACTCTACTAGCGTTAATATCTTTAAAAACCGTTTAGATAGGCATTTTAAAAATATTAACGTCGGTTAAAATAATAAAACAATTAGCAACAGGAGCTCTGGGGGTAATGGTCGAGGTTTGCCAGCAACAAAATTATACTACAAAAAAAAATTAGACTAACATGAACTCAGATATTGTTCGTAACGTAAACTAACCCACTTTTTGCAATATTCTTCATAGTTTTTTACATTACTTGCATGCCAGCGTGTGATATGCCAGCAACAAAATTATACTAAAATAAAAATTAGACTAACACGAACTTAGATGCAGCTCGTAACGTAAACTAACCCACTTTTTGTTATATTCTTCATACTTTTTTTTTCTTTTCTTATCCTCTCTTTACTTGCATGTCTGTAGTTTGCATGGTATGACAGTATTTGAGTTAAGACTGTGTTTGCATGGTTTGTAAGCGTTCTTATTTTACTTCTTTTTATCTTTCACCCCTTTCCTATTCTCTTCGACTATTTTTCCGACTTGTCGGCAGTGGCCGGCGAATGATGATGGTGAGTCTTTCTTTCTCTTTTTCTGAATGAATGTTAACCCACAAATGATAGGTTTTGCTACTTACTTAACCCCTTATTCTCCTCTTTTAACCCCCTACTCTTTCCTTTCTCTCGGGCTAACCTTAGAGTGGATCTTAGGGTCTTTGTTAGCCTTAGCTTCTGTAGATCTGTAGATCGCCAAATTCGCTGATTATACACCAAGCTTGGGGCCAATGTTGGGACGCCCCAAGCGATCGAGCAACTGCGTGCGGACCTACGTAGGATAGGAGAGTGGTCCGAAAAATGGCAAATGCCGTTTAACTTGGGTAAATGCAAGGTCATGCATATTGGCTACGCCAATCCCAAGTCAGACTACTCCATGTTAGGGAGTAATATTGAGGCCACTGATTTGGAAAAGGACTTGGGTGTGCTAATTAGCAGCGACCTTAAGTTTACCAAACAGTGCGTAGAGGTGGAAAAGAAAGCCCAGAAGCTGTTAGGTTATATCAGGAGGCAATTTCGATTTCGGAACAAGGAGATTGTGCTCTCTCTGTACAATTCCCTGGTTCGGCCGCACTTGGAGTACGCTGTGCAGTAGCGTGTAGCGACGTGAGCGATCTGGAGGCACATTTCAGGTTTTGTACAATCAACCTTGCTGATTTCAGAAAAGGAATCAAAGATTTTCTGCAACAAGCAGAACACCTCCTTTTTCGCATGTAAAAAATACAAAATTCTTGTTAATTACAGTTGGCAACACTACTGACATGGTACTTCTGGCAGCTTTCTAATTATTCTCAGTGAGTCATCCCCTAGAATTTCTTAGTTCTACGCTAGCTCGCTTGAGAGAAACAAGTGTTTTTTCTGTGGATGGGGTGTTCAAAAACCCCAAGGTACTAACGAAAAGTGCGTTTTGTGATATATACATTATACACATTTCTTTGTTTTGTTGTGTTTTACATTGTTTATAAGTTTGTTATATGTCTTAGGGTATATATACACCTATGGATATTTATATACATAATACATATGTGTGTGTGCAGTATATTTATATATATATATTGGTTAACTTATTGTTTATCAATAAACCAAGCCTTATATATATATATACTCATAATCATATATATTTTTTTTATACGTTTGTGTTTTTGTTTCAGTGTTCCTGCGTGATACTTGTTGAGTTTGCTGGTACAATGAACACGTAAAGAACACGGGGATCTGCCAGCCACATTGTCTTTGGTTCTCCAATATCAGAGCTTCCTCTGTCTGAACTTCCAACCCGTAACAAGTTGCAAGGCATTTCCTCTTCTTGAAGGAGAACAATACACCAGCAACAGGGAGATTCTTCCGGAGGTATGCCAAACACTCATTGATCTTTGGAATCGTGCTAACATTCCATCACAGCCAATCAAGAATGTGAAGACCAAGCTGCTCCGATTGATGGAAAAAGGCTCACAAGCATCGAAGCAAGGCAAGCAGGCCACAAAAACCAAGAAGTTCGAGGAAAGCCTGAATCAATTGTTTGACATAGCTGTCTGCCAATGCGATGATCCGTCTGCATGCCACTGTGAAAAAGAAATGAAAGTTCCACGACGAGAGCATGCCTTTCTGATCGACCAGAGAACCACGCGGATCATGCAGATCAGTTGGGTGGATACGAATGTGACTCAGATGATGGAGAGAAGGAAGTCAAGAGAGGATCGGATGCAAGAAAGACAAGAAGAAGAGAATAGAAGAAAAACGGAACGGCAAGAGGTAGCATCCTTTGCAGATGTGGTCGAATCAGTTCAAGCAGAAGCAGACTCCACTGGTGAAAGTGTTGGTGATGAGTGGATGGGTGATAGTGCCCAGGAGGACAGGAACATCACACCGATTCCCACTGTTGCTTTGGAAGCTGACCGGTATGGTGTATCGAACAGGGCTGCTGCAGCTATCAGCACTGCAACATTGGTTGACTATGGCATCATTAGTTCTGATGATCAGATAAACGTAATTGACCACCACAAAATATGGAGAGCACGGCAGAAGGTACGGAGGGATCTGAAGGAAGCAGTAACTTACCACGATGTGGAAGTCACTGCTTTATTTTTGATGGGCGGAAAGACATGACACTTGTCAAAGAGAAAAAGGGGAACAAATGGTACAGCACAAAGAAAGTTGAGGACCACTATGTGCCGGACGGAGAGCCTAGAACCTTTCATCTAAGCCATCTGACACTGGAACGAGGAACTGGCACTGTCATTGCGGATGGACTTCAAAATGCGATTGAAGAAATTGGTATTGCAGACAAGATAATTGCAGTGGGGGCCGACAGCACAGCCACAAACACAGGGCACAGAAGTGGAGCAATACACCTGCTAGAGTGCCGCCTGGGTCGCCCTTTGCACTGGTTCATCTGTAGTCTGCATTTAAATGAACTCCCACTGAGCCACTTGTGCAAGGAACTCATCGGCCCAACAGAATCTGCAACTCAATTGAAAGGACCAATTGGCAAAGCTTTGGCCACATGTGAAAGTTTGCCACTTTCCTCTAGAGGAATTCAATGTATTGCTGATGGCCACACTCTCCCGGATGTTGACCTTACTGAATTGAGTCGTGACCAAGCCTACCTCTACAGAATGATGAAAGCGATAAGGACTGGTGTCATTAATGAAGATCTTCTACGAGAGAAGCCTGGACCAATCTCCCATGCAAGATGGTTACAACTGCCAGCAGAATTTGTCGGCTATATGTAGCGATGGCGCAGCCAAGTGATGAACTGTATTCACTCACACAGTTTGTCGTGTGCCACTATGGACCCATGTGGTTTAGCATCAAGTGCCATCCAAGGTGCACAGATGGCCCAAAACATTTCCTGGAGCAAATCAAGCTGCTACGATTACTGCCACCAGCTAGCAAGACTGTCACATGGCCTGTGATCCAAAGAAATGCATATTGGGTTCACCCTGAAAATGTTCTACTGGCAATGCTTGCAGATGCAGATCAAGCAAACCGGAAATTGGCCATCGATGTAATCAAGACCATTCGACGAGCCCCCAAACCTGCTCAATAGCAAGTCAGAGAATTTCGGCCACCAAGATCAAACAAGTGCTCAGAATTTGAAAGATTTACTTCCACCAGTGGAGGAGTGCACAATGGAACCACCACTCACGAAGCAGTTCTCTGTCGAACAACTCGATAAGATCACTGAAGAGCCCCTTGTTGTCCGGATACCATGTCACTCCCAAGGTGTAGGACGCTGTGTTAGGATGGTAACTGAAGCGTCTGGGGCAGTGTACGGAAAGGATTCAAGAGATGGTTACATTAGAGCAGTACTTAAATCCCGTGACTTTATGCCGTCATTCAAAACTAAACAAGATCTTAATGATCTCAAGCAAAGCACTATAGACCAGCCACTGAGTGTCACTGACTTCCTACCTTACCAAGATATTTGAAAGAATAGTTTGAGAAAATCTGACTTTTTGGAGACACTGGAAAGATTCAACGGAAATCAGCACGGATTCCGATCAGGAAGATCATGCCTATCACAACTTACAGAGCACTATAACAATATCTTAGCTGCACTGGAAGGCAATGAAAACTACGATGTCATATACACGGATTTTGCTAAAGCTTTCGACAAATGTGTTCATGGTATAATAGCACATAAAAGGAAACATATGGGAATAACAGGCAAAGTGGGAAAATGGATCTACAACTTCCTAAGAGAACGGCTACAGGTCGTCTTGAAGTCCTCATACAAAAAGGAAGAAACTAATAAACTAGAAGAAACTCAGACATTTCACAGCTAAGATTGATGGCTGCAAAAAACTCAACTACTGGGAAAGACTACGTGAACTAAACCTGTACTCCCTGGAAAGAAGAGAGAGGTATACCATAATCTGCATATGGAAAATGATCGAAAAACTGGTACCAAACCTCAAACTAAACCCAATTAACATCCAAACAACGCTAGAAAGTAGGAAAGGCAGAATGTGTTGTGTTCCCAAATTAAAGGCCCGACAAGGGACCTCTTCAACATTGAAGAAAAATAGCTTGGTTGTCAAGTGGCCAAGACTTTTTAACCAGCTTCCAAAGAGCCTCAGAAACGTTACAGGGGCCAAAGTTGAAGTCTTCAAAAGAAGACTAGATGCCTGGCTCAGGATGGTACCAGATGAGCCGGGTGTACATGGCTATGTGAGGTGAAGAGCGCAAGAGAGCAATTCGCTCCTCTACAAAGCCAGGCCTAAAGGCGGGGCCATCAGCTTGACCTTCGTGTGAAGAGAGCCCAACGCACGGGACTAAAATGAGGTTCAATGAAATATATATATATATATATATATATATATATATATATATATAGCCGAGTGCCCGAGTGGTTTCTTTTCGGGAAGTTGAGTTTAAATGACCAGGTTCGCTCTCTGCCTTTTCTTTTCTTCAATCAAGAGGCTCCTTGTTCAACGAGGGAGGAGTAAAATGGAGAGTCGAGTGATGGCCCCACGTACTGTGGAGTTGAGCTCCGCCACGCCATCTGTTGACGCTCGGCGGAGTCTTTCTTACAACAGATGGGGTGGATCGCCATTAACCATTATATATATGATATATAATATGATGAATTTCAATCAAACACATAAAAATAATAAATTATACAAACTCAGTGGGAAACGTTAGAATCGCTTTATATTTTCCTTTTGGGTGTGCAATATATATTTATATATGCTTGTTTATAATCTTATAAAATGCTAAACCTTTTTCGAGTACAACTAAACTAAAAAATTCATTTACTGAGAATAAAATAATTTTGCCAAGAGAATGTCACACATTTTAGCTTTCTGTAAATGATGAACGTGTCAAAACCCTACACACACACAACAAACACACACACACACACACACATATATATATATATATATATATATATATATATATATATATATATGTACACAGTTCATATCATCTTCCATTGAACGCAGGCTGCGCACAGCCTGAAATAAAATAAGAAAAAGTTTAGCCTGCGAGAATTCTTCAATTTGTCTCTGAAAAGGACCAGCAATAAAAAGTGACAGAAACCGTTATAACAGATGTGAATATAAATGAATAATATATTTTTTCTTTCCTTCTGCGGGAGGAATCCATTATAGAACAGCCTCAAAGCTAAAGACACAGGCATCCGTCACTCAAAGGAGTAATTCAGGAAAATAGGGAGTTTTATATGTTGTATATTGTTACGTATCGACACTGATATTCTTGAACTTCGTAAATAGTGAGACCACCCGATTACGAGAGAAGAGAAAAAACCATACTAATGTCTAACGTAGGAAATGTCTACGAGCGTTTTAGACATAATTGTTACGATGGAAAAGAAATAGAAGTGGATTCCAAATTTTTGTGATAATATGGCGAACCAACACACATTGGAACAAAAATGTAAAAATAAATAAGTAAATAAATATATCTGGGGAGGCGCTTATGAGATTTTGGAGTATTATCATCGATATACTCTGTTAAGAAACATTACTGCCGCAGGTAATGGAGAAGACCGTCACTGATAACAGTGTTGTAACCATAAAATTGGCATGCCGAAATCTTTTGTAAAATAAAGGCAGAAATTTTAGTTTAAGATTTCGTTGTGTACATCTTTAAAAGCAAGGTGTTTTGGCTTATAAGTATTCATGAACGAATGAATTAGTGTGTTTCAAATTGCTTAACGTTTGTTCCATCTTAATTCAGATTCTCATGGGAGTGGTTTTGAAATCGATTTTATTTCGCGTGAAAATTTAAATCTTTTAAAATGAACACCGACCAAAGTAAAGAGTGCCGATGCCTTTAGTATAACCAAAGGCTGAGTGTGTAATCAGAGAAGAGAACTTATTGTTTGACAGTCTTGGGTAGATTTATGGTAGAAGTCAAAGGGCAGTTATAGCTTAAGAGTCCGTTTTCATTTTGAACCTTGTAAGGTGTCAGGTTTGTTTATTCGCGGTTTCGTCTGAGGTAAGCCCTCGAGCGAAATTTAAAAGTTTTGTTTTAAATTTTTAAATTTTAAATTTAAATTTTCAAATTTTAATTTAAAATTTCGTTAAGAAAGGCGGAGCGTAGAATTTAACAAAGTTGAGATTAGAGCCAATAGAAGATCAGTAATTTTGTACGAATGATGTCATGTAATGAAATTGGTTTTGATAGGTCCTTTAGACACCAAAGGGAGGAGTTTTTGTAATTCTGAGGTGGAACTTAGAGTTTCAAATCAGTTGTAGTCGTTCCTCCGAAAGTTAACAGTGGCTCAAGTAATTCTTTAGACTTGTGGTGAAATAGAAATTTCTAAACTGAAGTAAAATTGTCACGATTGTACTTAAAGTTTGAATCGCCTTCGTTTACGCGAACTTTTGTATAAGAACTTAGTGTTAGCGACTGTAAAAGAGAATTTAGTCAGAATACCTATTGTGCATGACCCGTCAATAATTTTGTGAAGGAATCTAAAATTATTTGGGACTCTTTCGGTTTTTGGTTGTCTGTCTGGAAATAAATCTGCGGGACTCGCGCAGAACTGTTGAGAATAACTTCTAAATTTTGTAAGTAATTCATTCTTTCCAATTTCTTTGTCGATTTTGATAATTTAATTTAGTGCTAAGTTTTATTGTTACATGAAAATAAAAAGCCCCTCTGTATAAATGATTTTGTAGACTAAAAGACTTGTGAAACTTTTCGTTAAATTAATAACTGGATTTTATTGTAAGCAAAATTGATAATCATCTATCAGCCTATTACTTTGAATTTATGTACTAATTTGAGTGAAATTGAATAAACTTTATAAGAGGGAGCGTGTCGTTTCTCTGCCACCTTGCAATAGGCCTCTCTTGTTAGCTGAGGTGAATTAACATTCAAAGTAGGCTTCGGGAAAGCCGAAGGAACTTACGCCTATCAATTTAAAGGGCCATCCGTCTAAATAGGCCGAGTCATCCTGAACGCAAAGCACACGAGCGTAAGAAATAATTTGAAATAGAATTAAAGGGTGTCAGTGAAGTGAATTAACATAATTAAAAGGGTGTCCAGCACCATAAATAAATAAACGGGTGGGGCACTAAATAAATGGTGTCAGAAGTTGCAAAAGAAATAAAAGTGCGCAGTACCTAAGAAAAAGAAAGGTGCGCGCAACAACAGTATTAATAGTAATGATTCTTCTTTATAACATTTAAGGTCACATGACGGAGACAGCAATTCGTTGGATTCGAACCACTACTCCAACTAGGAAGACGCAGAGAAGCGCGTTAATCGCCGAAAGAGTCGAACCCCAGGACCTTTAGAATAACAGCCCGGTGCTCAACCTCCCTACTGCTATAGTGGGTATACCAATATTTAACACTTAAATAATTAAATAAAAGCGCCGAAGAAAGTGTGAAAATGAAAAAAAAATCATTATTTATATTCTCATCTTCAAACGCTTATTGAAGGAAGAAAAAAAACCCTCACTTCAGTTTTAAATTGCTTTGTTTTTAATTTCATCGTAATGTTACCATGGTGATGTTCTTTTTCCACTTATACATTTTAATGAAAGGCCGTCATTATGTAAGTTTCCTTTAAAATAAAAAATGTCAAGTATTCTCGTAACAATTTTTAAATTATGTTGTATATATTTTTGCAGTACACCAAATTTTTAAAAACATTCTTTATATTTTCGAGAGGGTAAATTTTTAACGAAGTTTCAACTTTTTCCAAACAAATGGTTTGTCATCTTTTTTTTCCCCCAGACCTGGAATGATTTTAATATTAAAAAAAAGTATCACACTTCAGCAGCGAAAGGATAATTTTCCTTTAAAAATTATATATACAGTATATATAACTTATATATATATATATATATATATATATATATATATATATATATATATAATATATATATATATATATATATATATATATATGTGTGTATATATATATACAGGGTGACCCAAAAGGTACCTACCAACATTAACTTATGTTTTCTCTGAAACGAGTGAATAGAATTCGATGAAAATTTGCTAACACATTATACTACTCACGCCATTTGTTTAACATCAGTTTGGAGAGAATGTCTTTGGTTTGGACTATCAGAAGCACTATGGAAGCGGCATTGATTGGCCTGCCGATTCGCCTGATCTTACTGTAACCCGTGTGACTTCTTTTTGTGGGGATACCTCAAAGAGAGAGTTTACCAGAGCAACCCAAAGACTTTGGGAAGAGATGAAATCATCGATTGAACGCTAAATCGTCGACATTCCGATAGAGGTTCTCCATAGCGTGGTATTGAATTTTGGGATGAGGTTGCGAAAAGTCGTCGAAGTGGAGGGACAACACATCGAACACATTGTCATATAAATGGCTTGAGATGCTGATTTGAATGGCGTTTGAACTATCTTTGTACTCTCAATAGTTTTGGTGAAATAAAGGCTTAAAATTGGTGGGTACCTTTTGGACCACTCTGTGTATATATATGATGAAAATAACCACGAAGGAAAAAGGAAACGCAGAATGGTGCTCAAACGCTTTCGTCTAATGACATCCTCAGGAACGCTGAGACGAAAGCGCTTGAGCACCATTCTGTGTTTCCTTTTTCCTTCGTGGTTCTTTTCATTATAAATATTAGTGACGTGTTACTTTCGTGAAATAATTTTCATATATATATATATACCTTACCTTACCTTACAACCTTACAAAGGTTCCGCGCGATGATTTCTCATTTCGCGAAGGTCAAGCTTGTCGCCCCTCCTCTCGAGTTGGCCTGGTGAAGTAGTGAGTTGGATTCTTGCGCTCTCCACCTCACATAGCCAGGTACGCCCGGCTCATCGGGGATTGTTCTGAGCCAGGCGTCTAGTCTTCTTTTGAAGATTTCCACTGCAACTCCCTTCGTGTTTCTTAGGTCTTTGGGCAACTGATTAAACAGTTTTGGTCCTCTCACTACAAAACTATTTTCTTTCAGGGTTAAGGATGTTCCCTGTCTCGCCTTCAATTTGGGAATACGACACAGTCTACCGCTTCTACTTTCCATCGTTGTTTGGGGAGTTATGGGATTCAGAGGAAGATTAGGGACTAGTTTCTCCATTATTTTCCAAGTGTAAATAATGGTGTATCTCTCTCTTCTCCTTTCCAGTGAATATAGGTCTAGTTCTCGTAACCTTTCCCAGTAATTTAGTTCTTTGCACCCATTGATCTCGGCTGTGAAGCTTCTTTGGATCCCCTCCTGCTGTCTAATGTCTTCTTTTTTATATGGGGAAGTTAGGACCGAGCAGTATTCTAATTTGGGTATGATCAGGGTTTTCAGTAGAGGAATCATTACATTCCTATCCCTTCGTTTAAAGGTTCTCAATATCTGACCCGTTATTCTCTTTGCTCTGTTTACTGCTATCTTATTTTGTGTTTCAAATTTCGCATCATCTGTCATTACAACCCCTAAATCTTTTGCTCTGGAATTTCTCTGAATTTCCTGTCCATTTAGGGTATAATATTCCATGCACTTTAGGTCTTCTCTTTTTCCGTACCGTAATAGCTGAAATTTCTCGGTGTTAAACTTCATATTGTTGTCTTCAGTCCACTTGTAGATTTTGTTTATGTCGGTTTGTAGAGATCCTATGTCTTCTGGGTTTCTTATTTTTCTACTGATCTTTGTGTCATCCGCAAAGGATGTTACTGTGCTGTCTCTGGTAACGTCCTCATCTATGTCAGTTAGCATGATTATGAAGAGTAGTGGAGCTAATACTGTTCCTTGTGGTACTGAGCTGAGGACCTCTGATTCTGATGAATATATATATATATATATATATATGTATATTATAAATGGAGTAAAGTCTTGGTTTTCGTTTTTCTTACATGGTAAGAGAACAAAGCTGAGAATATGCTTTCATCTCCACGTGTGCAATAAATGCTTTGACCAAATCCCTTCCTGATATTTGCGAGCGTTTATGCCCATACGCCGCGCCGCCTCGTCATGGTTCATTACTTCTCTAACACTTTTCATTTAAATTCTAGCTTTCATCCTTTAATTACATTAATGCTTCAATATTTTCTGATATATTTTAGTTACATATTTGTTCATTCACACAATATTCGAAGATTTTTATAAGTTACGATATATAAACTGTAGCGTACAAAATCAACCAAATGAACTACATTCATATAAGCTTTAAATCTCCCTGTTGTTACTCACTTATTTTATACGTCTTCCATTTCTCACACAACTTTCATTTATCCTCTTTGAGTAACATGAATTCCTGTGTCTTTTGTATCATCATTTACACCAAAAGATTAACTTTATTACTTCTACAGTATAGTTTCAGTAATTTTTTCCGCATCTCTGCTTACAAACAATTAACTTCCTTCAAATTTATATCGGCTACGTCGTCGTGGCCACCGCTTCCTGTTAGATGTTATAGCAGCGAGTTTAAGCGACTTTCAATCTGGGTAGTAGTTAGATGGGGGGCCATCCTTTGCGTTCAGATGATGTATCGAGCTTTAGATTGCTCGGATCTCATGTAAATCTGTGGAGCTCCTCCTTCCCATGACTTTTGACGAATTCAAACTTTTTTCTTAACTACTATCTTTTTCTGTGTCCTCTTAATGCATTTTTTGGTATCTTCCATAGCAATGGTTCTCAAACTTTCTTATGAGCTTCGCTGATTAGTAAAAATCTTTATTCACAAGAGCGAGTATTTTAATAACTACTGTACACGCTCTTTCGCCAACTTTTCGCGTTAATTTTATCTACGTGTTCTAATGAAATTCTGGATTTAACTTCGTCCTATTTTGATTTACGAGCAACATCTCATATGATGCAACAGTTCCCTCCTACATCTTGTTACACCAGTTTTAATATAAATTAAGATGCTCGTATACTATAAATTTCGACCTGGAACAATTGTAGGTAAATTTTGCATAATCTCTTTTAGATTTAGGATTCAGTAAACAAATTCAATCTTAATAATCTTAATTTAATCTTCATACCTTTTTGTAATTTATAACTTTTAAATTTATTATTGTTTAATTAATCGTATCGTTTATTACCTTGATGAATGTTGTAAATTTTTATCGGATTTATCTCGTGCTAATAAAGTTTATCTTATCATTATCATTATTTAGTTTCTCTTTCAAATCAGTTTGATTTTCCTCTTTTATTAAATAATTTTATTTCTCTAGTTTTAGTTACATACTCAATACCGTCATTTAGTTTTACTTTAGAAATTTTAATAAGTTTATAGGTTTAAAATTGTTTTAGGATCTAGGAAATATTTCAAAATCTTAATCGCTGGGTCATAACTGATTGGCAAAAATGTGTGTGTGTGTGTGTGTGTGTGTGTGTGAGTGTGTGTGTGTATAAGCAACTTTTTCATTAACTTTGATCTGTATAATAAAGAGTCAAACGTGATCCTGAAACTTGAGTCATTGAAAGATCAAGTAGCTTTCGTTAAAGCAAATGTTCGAAAAGAACGAACTAATGACATGTAGTCCACGTGACATTTTATCGACAACTTTTTAAGATTAGATTAAATTGGGTTAGATTAGATTAAGCTTAATTAGGCTAGGTTATCAGTGTCGATGAAATTCCCTTTCGAGGAAGTGTCTACGCGTCCGAAAAGCTATTGCGAGGATGATGAGTCAGCTTGCTGATGTGGTTCTTGAAATTAAACACCTTTAGTTACACCTTCCGCGAACCTCTTTTTCAATAGAATCATTTTGAATTAGATTATGACAGCAATTGGAAGGCCCTGGGTTCGATTCCCGGGCGGTTCGCCTCATTTTTCATTTATTCGTTATTTCTCTTCCCCGTGTGCAGAGACGCTCCTTATTTACGTCGTTTCTATTCATTTATATACTGCGTGGTCATTGCAGTTAAATGCACATATTCACGATTTGCGAGGGTGCCCTCTCAGGGCATTGGTTTCTGCCCTATGTAGGAGAATTTCGATTTATGATTGATCGAGGTCCGTGGTGTAATGGTAGCGCATCCAACCGGCAATTGGAAGGCCCTGGGTTCGATTCCCGGGCGGTTCGCCTCATTTTTCATTTATTCGTTATTTCTCTTCCCCGTGTGCAGAGACGCTCCTTATTTACGTCGTTTCTATTCATTTATATACTGCGTGGTCATTGCAGTTAAATGCATATATATATATATATATATATATATATATATATACACAGGGTGTCCATGAATGATTACCCTGATTAAAGCATGCTATAACTTTTAAACAAACACTCGTATTCAAACACAGTTTTAATCATAAGTAGATAAACATACAAAGTTTTGATACATAGTTAATGAACTTAATAAGCTTCCACATGTGCACCCCTAGTGGCACGTAAAATGTCTAAACGGTATTCGCACTGACGCCACACATTTTCCAACATTTGTGTGTTAACTGTTGCAATTGCATCCGTAATGCGTTCTCGCAATGTCCTGATATCTGGAACAACTGTTGCATAAACCAAATCTTTAACATGACCCCAGAGAAAGAAATCCAGCGGGGTAATGTCTGGTAATCTTGGGGGCCATGGGATTGGCCCGTCCCTGCCAATCCATCGATTTGGAAATGTTGTGTCGAGAGTTTCACGAACAACATGCGCCCAATGAGGGGGTGCCCCATCTTGTTGGAAGATGACAGTTGGCTGCCTGTGCTGCAAATTGGTGCTGTAATTGGTGAGCATATCCAGGTACACAGTTGCGGAAACAGTGTTCTCAGCGAAGAAGAAAGGACCAATTATCTGGTCATGCATTAGTCCACACCAGACATTGATCTTCGGACTGCCCCGAATATGCTCCCTTACGGCACGTGGGTTTTCCGATCCCCAAATACGCACATTGTCTCTGTTGACTCTACCACTAAGATGAAACGTAGCCTCGTCTGAAAAGCGGACACGTAACAAGAAGTCATTATCCTCGTCAATGTTGTTCAAAATGTCAATAGCGAATTGTTCACGTTTTGGACGGTCATCAGGCTTCAGTTCTTCAACAATTTGTACCTTGTAGACGTGTAACTTTAAACGTTTGTGTAACACCTTGTGCACCGTAGACTTCGGTATCTTTAGTTGGCATGAAGCTTGTCTCACCGATTTCCTTGGTGACCGTGTGAAAGCAGTTTGAGTATTTTCCACCGTCCCATCGGAAACTGATGGTCTACCACTGCTCTTTCCCTTTTCCACGTTTCCAGTTTCCAAGAACTTTTTCATCCACGACTTAATTAACTTCACATCAGGTGGATTCTTTCCATACTTTGTTCTGAACCTTCGCTGAACACTGACAGGAGATTTTGTTTCTGCAAGCCACACAACACATTGTGCCTTCTCTGTCACAGACGCCATCTTAACTGAACAGCTGCTACAGCGTTCCTAGCGGCGAATGCGGTAGCCGAAACACACCAGCACAGAAACTCTATGCGTGTACGAGATCACCTGTAAAAAGAAAACGGATGTAAGATTCGTCATTAAAACATGAGAGCATACTGTTTTCAGGGTAAACATTTATGGACACCCTATATATATATATATATATATATATATATATATATATATATATATATACTGTGTATGTATATATATATATATATATATATATATATATATACACACACAAAAGGCTAACAATTTTCGGCCAAAATTTAGAAGGATTTTGTGATGTTTTTTCTAGCATCTGAGGGCACTTCTGATCGTATTCTAAAATGCATACACAACTTACAGCCATGCTTAAAATTTCGTCTCAACATCGCGAAATTTTAGAATGTAATTTTCGTTATGCTGAAATGAATTTCGATAAATGTCCTAAATTTCTTGAGCTTCATCTGGATCATCTGATTATTTGAAATGAATCGATTAAATTCAGTTCATGTCAAATTAATAAGCTTCCCTCCGCCGTTTGCTTGGTGACACAAAATTCAACAGAATTAGCGAATTTACTCCCTTTTCTATAGAGGAAATTATGGAAGGTACAGTCAATTTGTATATTTTGTCATGGCCTCTAAAATTTCGGATTCAAATGACCTTGAATTCAGTTTATTGGGTTTGGAGGATTTTAATATTTATGGTTTGCATTCTAAAATTAAGGTTCAGTTTGTGAGTTTTAGTAAGAGTAATTCAGATAAAAATCAAATTTTAACTTTAATAAAGTAAATTTTTTTATATTGTAAATTTAAAGGACAATTAGAAAGTAATAACACTAATAATAGTAATAATAATAATAATAGTAATATAATAATAATAATAATAATGTTTGGAGTCCTTTAATTTCCTTCGTAATGGCAGAGGTCATTGACGGAGAGGACCTACAGCTTTAAGCAGGATCCGAACCATCTAAAGTCGGTACATCGTCTGAACACAGAACGTGCCACCAATCCATCTACTAAACAAATCTAACGTTGCTTTTTTATGTAGGAAGGAGGGGGCAAGGGCGAGCGCCTTTAAAAACGCCTCCCCTCCCATATAAGGAGAGAGCCAAAATCAAGGTCTCTGAGATCCACGATACCATTTTATTTATTTTTTATAAATTTTGAAAAGATTGTTTAGTATGTAAAATCTATGTGAAGAATAGAGGGAGAAGTGTGTGTTTGAGAGCATGCTGGACTGCTCACAAGGGAGATGAAACAGAAAAAGATCACCTAAAATGGACAGTGACAGAAAAAACGGGAGTTCCAGCACTCCTTGTCTTTTACCTAACGTCTCCCACCGGAATACTTTCCTGGTCAATTGGTGTCTACAACCCCCTCCTTGGAAACTTTCCGGAACTTATCTTTCCAGAAGTGTCGTTGCGGCGTGGTCACGACGTAGCTGGCCATAAGTAATTCCTTGCATTTATAGCGGTGATGCAAAAATGCAAAAATCATTGAAATTGTGAATCTTGTCAGTCAAAACATCTTGTCAAAGAGAAACCATTTGTTGGGTTCATTATTATTAAATAATATATTTCAGTGTCCAAAATCAGGATTGTCGGAGTACCAAATCAGTAATGTTGGGTAAAAGGAAGGCCACGAAATACTTTCAGCTAAGGACAGAGAGGATATTTCCTCTTTGTTTAATGTTGATTATACGGATCTCTCTCCCAAAAACAGGTAAATAAAATGAAACTTACTTGTAAGTAAGGTATATGATTTTCGGGTTAAACCCGTAAACGCTTGACCTCTACCCGTGACTGATTTTTAAGCAAATCGGAATTAATAAAGTACAACCCGAATAAGTCCGGAATCCTTTCCTTAGTTGTAGATTTTTAAATATATACTGCATATATTTCAGTTTTTATTCCAGTATTTGTTCTGAGTTTAATATTTCAGGAATGCTTATGCTTCAATCATGGATAAAGAGATACTACGTTAGACTAAGGACATATCGAATTTATCTCCTTGATTTTCGGTAATATAATCAATTTTATAAATGAAGTTCATTCCCAAAGAAGAAAGGAAGATACGACTTCTTTGCTCGCACATAAAATATTTAATAAACCTGAGTTATTCCCGAATTAACAATTAGCCTTAAATGTATAACTCGATTTCTACCACCCAAATTTTTTAAAAATTTAAACTCCATAATCATATGCCCAACTTGTAAGTAAAGAATAGAAAGGCGAGCAACTTCTCAGTTTAAACAGCACACTCACAAACCAATAAAAATCCAATTTACTTTTATGAGAAGACTATTGAACGAAGTAACAGCCCCTGCTCAGCCACTTTAGCCCTCATTAGAAGGTCTGATTTCTCCTAACTTTTATGTATAAACTATTAAAAAGAATCTTAATAAAAGATTCTTTCCTTATCCTCAATATTGAAAATGTTCTTTATAATCTTCATTGTGTTCAGTTTTAATACTCAAACTTTTAAAGGGATATTGTGAAATTCCGATGCACCCTCGTAATTGTAAGTACAGTTCCGCATCCACAAGAGGACTGTGCCTATACTATGTACAGTATATACAATATATATACATGGTGGGACAAAAATCTTTAAGAATTTTATACATACAACTATTTTTTTAACATTATACAGATTTTAAATGATGAAACAAATCAAACAAAAAGTCTATAAGAATTTTATTCATACAAATAGTTTTGTTAAATTGTAATTTAATTTTCAAAGAGTTCTCCATCCGCTATGATACATGTGTGGATTCTTTCTGTGAAACTCTTCATTGTTCTTCTGAACATATCGAGTGGGATTCTTTTCAGTTCTTCATCTATTCTGCGGCCAACGGCATTCACATTTGGGTAGATGAAACCAGGATTGTAGAGTTTGTGATGCAAATAACCCAAAGACAGAAATCACATGGGGTTAAATCAGGTGATCTGGATGGCCACTCGATGGGACCTCGCCGCCCAACCCATATTCCTTCAAGGTTGGTAACCAGAATCTCACGGGCAGCTGCAGAGTAATGTGGAGGCGATCCATCATGTTGATAAATTCTTGCCAACGCCATTAGTAAACTGTGACAAAACTTTCTCTCAGTACCTGTCAATAACGTTTTCCATCCATCGTATCTCTCGATATGTCAAAGGAAACGAGCTCTAAATAACCAATGCACGCCCAAACTGTTTGTGTAGCCGTTTTAACGGGTTTATCCAATCGTACTTGGGGATTTTTTTCACCCAATAGTGAACGTTGTGTTTGTTTCCTTTACTCGTTAAACCGAAGGTACATTCATCTGAAAAACTTGATTTTTCGAAGGAAATCTGGATCAATGTTGAACTTTTGTCTCATTGTTTCAGCAAATGCAGCCGTCTATCAGAGTCATCGGCGTATATGAGCATATGAGCTGTGTGTAAATGGGTTTGTATAGTGGTACCCCTGTGATTTTAATATTTTTGCTACCGAAAATTTGGAACTATCCAATTACTGTGCGACTTTTCTCGTTGAGTTGTTGGATGGACTTGAAAAGTGGCGAAGACATTTTCTTTGTTGTTGTCTACTATCGCTGTTACTGGCCGTCCGCTTCTTGGACGATCTTTTATCAGGCTCCCTGTTTCCAAAAGTTTGAGATTCCAGAAGAGTGGTTGCATTTAGTGGTGGTTTATTATGTTTTTCTTGAAATAAACGCAAACTTTCTTCACAAGTATTATAAGAAATACCCCACGATACAAGATACACTTTTTCTTCATTGCTGTATTCCATCCTTACTGGCATGACAGTAACTGGGGCTAGGGCGTAGGGCCTTCCTGTTCTAGCCTCGCGTCATCCCTGGCCTTATATAGTTGCTTTGAAAATTATCGCACACACTGCAATGATATCATTGGAATTTATTTAGTATTAACAAATTATTTGTATGTATAAAATCCTTGAAGACTTTTCTCTCACCCTATATATATATATATATATTATATATATATATATATATATATATATATTTATTAGCGTCTTCTTACTGTATAGTTACTGTCAGATGTCAGATTAGAAAGAGTGGCCGCTTATTAAATTTCTAATCGTATGTCATCTCATTACTTCACACAAGTCAGTTTTGGAAATATTTAAATATTACAAAAAATAATTACGGTTTATAACAACCACTTCCAAATACAGCTGACAGCGATGGTCAGATTTTATGAGTTACGAAATGCAACGAGTGGACATGAAAATAATTTAGGAAAGTTAACGTTTATAACGTCATTGAAAGTTTATTTAGTTGGAAAAAATTATTTTTTGATTACGTTTCAAACTTTGTTAATGAATTTTAGTTTAGGAGACGACGTTTTACTGTAGTAACAGTACCGAAGAGATTTCGTACCAGTGATTAAAAGAATGAACTCCTTTCCAGAGATATTTTTCTTTCAACTGACTATTACAGCGACTCCCACTCTGTAGTACGAGTATTACCGATGGTATACGCAGGAAGGTTATAAACACGCGACTTGTTAACTTAGAATTACTTTTATGATAATGTTTTCAAAAGTAATATTAGTTGTAGGTGAATAACTCGCAACATTTTCGACTGTGGGTTTGCATGCTATCCAATTTGCGGTCCAGGTAGATTTAAAATTATTTAACAATAACGCGCAAGGCCAAAAATCAAGATTTTGATTCAGTACAAATGTCGATGAATAGCATTAGAGTAAACAACTTTAAAGATAAAGCTGAAAATTCAAGATTGAACACCACATTCCGCTCCCTACAGTTTTGGTTAGGTGGTACCACCTTCCTTCCTTAATGGTGACAAAAATGGTACTTTGACCTAAAAAGTTGGGAACCCCTGTTATATTATTTTAATTTTGATCTTATACTTGAAATCACGACAAGTGTGAAGTCGTGTAAAGGAAACTAGTCCCAAATGATCTCTTACAGCTGAACCAACGGGACCATTGTACTGGACCGATGGACATTTCGTCAACGGAAGAATTTATCGACATTCTACTAACCTAAATTAAAGTAACCGAATCGAACTTAACCTAAGGGGCCGTTCGCAATTATCAACATTTTCACAAGCGCACAAACTGTACGCTGGGAGGGGGGTTTAAGGGCCGTTGTAAGCTTTTAGAAATGCGAAAAATGTTGATCCATATCTTCATATGTTTGTAGACTCGGTATTAATATTATAGTATGACAGCTTTGGATTCTGTATTCTCAGTACGTTTCCTTTATTTTAATAGTGCTAAATTCCAATTTTTTTTAAATTTGAGTATGAATATTAACTTGTACAGTATATCTCGAATTTTTCAAAACAACAAATTGTAAAAAAAAAAAAATCAAAATTTTTCTTTATACACTTTTCGGGCAGGGGTAAGGGAGTCTTGAAAAAGTGTACTCTTTGTACACTTGTGATTTTAAACAGAGCTGGGCACTTGCGGTTTTTTTTGCGGTACTGCGGTACTACCGCACTACCAAACCGGTACCGCATAACGCAGTACCGCAAAAAATGCGGTAGCGGTACTGCTGTACTTTCAGCGATCCTTTGCGGTACTGCGTTATGCGGTACCGGTTTGGTAGTGCGGTAGTACCGCAGTACCGCAGTACCGCAAAAAAAACCGCAAGTGCCCAGCTCTGCAAGTTGTGAAAATGTTGATAATTGTGAACGGCCCCTAACTTAAGTTAACCCTAAAAAATGTAATCGGCAAAATGTCACGTCGAGGAAAGGTCATTAGCCTGATTGTAGCGTCCGTTGTAAAATAAAGTAATACCAATTATTTGGTCTGGGTACTTCAGCGAATTTCTATATCTATACGTATATTGTTACTTCAATTTTTTAATTTTTATGCCCATACCTATACCGCTACTTTGAATAATTTCTCTCTCGTTCTCTTCATATATATATATATATATATATATACCTCGCAAGAGACAGCTATGACGCACCTGACCTCTGATATTTCTACTGTCTCTGACTGGGACAGAGAAAACCTCGTGGTTTTCAATGTCTTGAAAACTCCGTTCTTTATCTCTACTTGTCACATTTATGTCACAATCTCCCAAACGACTATTCCCTTAGCTTCAATTCCCTTATTTCAATTCCCTTATCTTCTCCGCATAGAAAATTAATTGCCAATGTCGTCGTGCCAGGAAACAGAGGGTCGTTGTTAATGGTAGGAAATCGGGGTGGTTGGATGTAAGTAGCGGTGTCCCTCAGGGTTCAGTGTTAGGCCCATTGCTATTCGTAATCTATATTAACTACATAGATGTAGGCTTGACCAGTAACGTGTCAAAATTTGCGGACGATACTAAAATAGGCGGTAAAGTTCTTAACGTGGACATAGAAATAGGCTCCAAGACGATGTAAATAGGATTATGGAATGGACGGATAAGTGGCAGATGCAATTTAACGAAGACAAATGTAGTTTTGCATATAGGTTCTCGTAACAACATTTACACGTACACGATGGATGATAGACAGTTAGCGAGCGTTGACGAGGAAGTAGATTTAGGCGTATGCGTATCTAAGGATTTAAAAGTTAGGAACCAGTGCCTGGAGTCGTGGCAAAAGCTAATAAGATGTTAAGTTTCATAGCGCGTAATTTCAAATTTAAATCGAAGAATATGATATTGATAGGTTGGAAAGGATTCAACGACGCGCCACGAAACTAATTCCGTCACTACGCAACAAGTCTACGAATATAGGATTAAAGAGTTAGACTTGCATTCACTCGAAACTAGGAGATTAAGGGGTAACTTATTGAAGTTTTCAAAATCGTTAATAAAATCGATAGCGTAAGTTTTGACAAATTGTTCATTTTCGATAATAACAATACTCGTATAACGGATTTAAATTACGTGGCAGACGTTTCATTACTAACATCGCTAAAAACGTTTTTACGTTTAAAGTAATTGATAAATGGAATAATGTTCCCGCGTCCGTCGTGAACTCTACTAGCGTTAATATGTTTAAAAACCGTTTAGATAGGCATTTTAAAAATATTAACGTCGTTTAAAATAATAAAAATTAGCAACAGGAGCTCTGGGGTAATGGTCGAGGTTCGCCCAGCAACAAAATTATACTACAAAAAAAAATTAGACTAACATGAACTCAGATAGCTCGTAACGTAAACTAACCCACTCTTTGTAATATTCTTCATAGTTTTTTTTTTCTTTTCTTATCCTCTCTTTACTTGCATGTCTGTAGTTTGCATGGTATGACAGTATTTGAGTTAAGACTGTGTTTGCATGGTTTGTAAGTGTTCTTATTTTATTTCTTTTCACCTTGCACCCCTTTCCTATTCTCTTCGACTATTTTTCCGACTTGTCGGCAGTGGCCGGCGAATGATGATGGTGAGTCTTTCTCTCTCTTTTTCTGAATGAATGTTAACCCACGAATGATAGGTTTTGCTACTTACTTAACCCCTTATTCTCTTCTTTTAACCCCCTACTCTCTTCTTTCTCTCGGGCTAACCTTAGAATGGATCTTAGGGTCTTTGTTAGCCTTAGCTTCTGTAGATCTGTAGAATCCTTCCTCTTCTCTTAACATTCTTGGTGTTTCCTCTTCTCTTGATCTTTCTTGGAAAGATCACATAAATTTTTCTTTCTAAAACAGCTTCTAAGGTGTTAGGGGTGCTGTGTCGGCTCCTTAGTTTCTTCACCCCCATTCAGTTGCTCTCTCTGTACAGGGGTCTTGTCCGCCCCCGTATGAGTACGCTTTTCATGTGTGGGGTGGCTCAACCCACACAGCTCTACTTGATCGGGTGGAATCAAAACCTTTCCGTCTCTTCAATTTCCGCTTCTTTCTGACTGTCTTTAATCCCTCTCTCTTAGCCGCAATGTTACCTCACTCTCTCTTTACTGTCGATATTATGATATAAAGGACACTGCTCTTTTGAACTCTCTAACTGCATGCTTCCTCCTTTAAGGAGAGCTTGCAGTATCAGACTTTCGACACATTCTCATCCTTTTCTGTCCAACTCTCTAATCGATATTCTCAATCTTTCATTTACTGAAACGGTCGACTTTGAAACAACCTCCTTCAATCCATTTTAGGTAGGGTGCATTTTTACAGGCCCTTGGCCCTTGCTTCCTGCATAAAAAAAAACATCATTACATTATTTTATTGATCTCAAAGGCATTAGAGATTTAATCATCAGATTCACAGAACCCAGTTCACCTTTTACTTCAAGAAAAGGAACGCTTTACCCTAGAAGGCTAGTGTGAGACCGCACGCATAGCGACTAGTGTTGGGGCAAGCTAACCCCATAATGAAAATTACATTTATAGGTTGAACTGAACAATTTATTGTTACCTAAACAATAATAAAAATTAACTTGTGTTCAATAAATAACATCATTTTCAGAAAAACAAATGTACTTTTATTATAATAGGCTACGGTGCCTTTCTAGGGTTAAACATTTAGCTTTTAAAATAAGTCTTACATTTCGTATTTTTAACTTTTTAGATATGAATTTAGCAGACGTTATTACTGTATATTGTGATTTCTCCTTTACATAATCATGAACAACAATCTTTAATGTATGTACTGCACACTTTGCAGATATACCAGCGTGAAACTTATGACTCTCTGGTACTCCTTACCTCCTCTTGATTTTCATTTTCCATTTTTTCATGTAACAACTGCTTTTTGCATGTTTGTTTCATTATCTGAGAATTTTTATGTTAAAATAGTTCAGTCATTGCGAGAGCATTTCTCCGACTACATTCCCAATATGACGGTCATCCATTTTTCTAACATATAAACAGCGTGTTTGTAGGTCTCTCTTTTGAAAATGTTGAACATTAGGGACCAAAAATATTCGATCAAGACATGTAGCTATGTCTACTTTTATGGAAATAATTTTTTTTGGTAACCTCGCCCTCTAGTTCTTTTTATTAATGTAAAAGTAGATTTTCAACTAATTTTTTTATATTTTTTTGATATATTGAAATACCTAAGGTTTATGAAGTGGGTCAGTAGCTTTTTGAAAGCTAGTCTTCCATTAGGAAGAATGGATATCATTAACAGTAACTAGCTCCAAACAACCTTCTTTAAATTTTTCTCTTCTAATGCCAATAACGACCTTAATTGATTCTCCAAAACATGTCTCAAAAGATTTTTTGTTTGGGAGTCAATGTCTTTTCCCTAATACGAGCTGCACTAACTTTCGTGTCAGTCAGTGTTTTTGTCGTGGAGTTACGCATTTTCTTAAATTGTCCGCCTTCTTTTCATAGATGTTAAACTCTTCCGGATGAGTTTAAATGCTTAGCTAAATTTCCACTGTGGCAACCAATAATTTTAATTTTACATCATTTTGCATTCACTAGACTTTTCACTTTCACAATAATCAAAATACTTGAACACTGGGTTTTCTTTTAATCGAATCA